>CM070481.1:42208909-42231409 GCA_036324585.1 Champsocephalus esox
CTGTCTCTCTCTCACCTGTCTCTCTCACCTGTCTCTCTCTCACCTGTCTGTCTCTCACCTGTCTGTCTCTCACCTGTCTGTCTCTCTCTCACCTGTCTCTCTCACCTGTCTCTCTCTCACCTGTCTCTCTCTCACCTGTCTCTCACCTGTCTGTCTCTCACCTGTCTGTCTCTCACCTGTCTCTCTCTCACCTGTCTCTCACCTGTCTGTCTCTCACCTGTCTGTCTCTCACCTGTCTGTCTCTCACCTGTCTCTCTCTCACCTGTCTCTCACCTGTCTGTCTCTCTCACCTGTCTGTCTCTCTCTCTCCTGTCTCTCTCACCTGTCTCTCTCTCACCTGTCTCTCTCTCACCTCTGTCTCTCACCTGTCTGTCTCTCACCTGTCTCTCTCTCTCACCTGTCTCTCTCACCTGTCTCTCTCTCACCTGTCTCTCTCTCACCTGTCTCTCTCACCTGTCTGTCTCTCACCTGTCTGTCTCTCACCTGTCTGTCTCTCACCTGTCTCTCTCTCACCTGTCTGTCTCTCACCTGTCTGTCTCTCACCTGTCTGTCTCTCACCTGTCTGTCTCTCACCTGTCTCTCTCTCACCTGTCTCTCACCTGTCTGTCTCTCACCTGTCTGTCTCTCACCTGTCTGTCTCTCTCACCTGTCTGTCTCTCACCTGTCTCTCTCACCTGTCTCTCTCTCACCTGTCTCTCTCACCTGTCTCTCTCTCACCTGTCTCTCTCTCACCTGTCTCTCTCACCTGTCTGTCTCTCACCTGTCTGTCTCTCACCTGTCTCTCTCTCACCTGTCTCTCTCACCTGTCTGTCTCTCACCTGTCTGTCTCTCACCTGTCTGTCTCTCACCTGTCTCTCTCTCACCTGTCTGTCTCTCACCTGTCTGTCTCTCACCTGTCTCTCTCTCACCTGTCTCTCTCACCTGTCTGTCTCTCACCTGTCTGTCTCTCACCTGTCTGTCTCTCACCTGTCTCTCACCTGTCTGTCTCTCACCTGTCTGTCTCTCACCTGTCTGTCTCTCACCTGTCTCTCTCTCACCTGTCTGTCTCTCTCACCTGTCTCTCTCTCACCTGTCTGCTCTCTCACCTGTCTCTCTCTCACCTGTCTCTCTCTCACCTGTCTCTCTCTCACCTGTCTCTCTCTCACCTGTCTGTCTCTCACCTGTCTCTCTCTCACCTGTCTCTCTCTCACCTGTCTCTCTCTCACCTGTCTGTCTCTCACCTGTCTCTCTCACCTGTCTGTCTCTCACCTGTCTCTCTCTCACCTGTCTCTCTCTCACCTGTCTGTCTCTCTCTCACCTGTCTGTCTCTCACCTGTCTCTCACCTGTCTCTCTCTCACCTGTCTGTCTCTCTCTCACCTGTCTGCTCTCTCACCTGTCTCTCTCTCACCTGTCTCTCTCACCTGTCTCTCTCTCACCTGTCTCTCTCTCACCTGTCTGTCTCTCACCTGTCTGTCTCTCACCTGTCTGTCTCTCTCTCACCTGTCTCTCTCACCTGTCTCTCTCTCACCTGTCTGTCTCTCACCTGTCTGTCTCTCACCTGTCTGTCTCTCTCTCACCTGTCTCTCTCACCTGTCTCTCTCTCACCTGTCTCTCTCTCACCTGTCTCTCTCACCTGTCTGTCTCTCACCTGTCTGTCTCTCACCTGTCTCTCTCTCACCTGTCTCTCACCTGTCTGTCTCTCACCTGTCTGTCTCTCACCTGTCTGTCTCTCACCTGTCTCTCTCTCACCTGTCCTCTCACCTGTCTGTCTCTCTCACCTGTCTGTCTCTCTCTCTCCTGTCTCTCTCACCTGTCTCTCTCTCACCTGTCTCTCTCTCACCTGTCTCTCTCACCTGTCTGTCTCTCACCTGTCTGTCTCTCTCTCACCTGTCTCTCTCACCTGTCTCTCTCTCACCTGTCTCTCTCTCACCTGTCTCTCTCTCACCTGTCTCTCTCTCACCTGTCTGTCTCTCACCTGTCTGTCTCTCACCTGTCTCTCTCTCACCTGTCTCTCACCTGTCTGTCTCTCACCTGTCTGTCTCTCACCTGTCTGTCTCTCACCTGTCTCTCTCTCACCTGTCTCTCTCACCTGTCTGTCTCTCACCTGTCTGTCTCTCACCTGTCTGTCTCTCTCACCTGTCTGTCTCTCACCTGTCTCTCTCACCTGTCTCTCTCTCACCTGTCTCTCTCTCACCTGTCTCTCTCTCACCTGTCTCTCTCTCACCTGTCTCTCACCTGTCTGTCTCTCACCTGTCTGTCTCTCACCTGTCTCTCTCTCACCTGTCTCTCTCACCTGTCTGTCTCTCACCTGTCTGTCTCTCACCTGTCTGTCTCTCACCTGTCTCTCTCTCACCTGTCTGTCTCTCACCTGTCTGTCTCTCACCTGTCTCTCTCTCACCTGTCTCTCTCACCTGTCTGTCTCTCACCTGTCTGTCTCTCACATGTCTGTCTCTCACCTGTCTCTCTCACCTGTCTGTCTCTCACCTGTCTGTCTCTCACCTGTCTGTCTCCCACCTGTCTCTCTCCACCTGTCTGTCTCTCTCTCACCTGTCTCTCTCTCACCTGTCTGTCTCTCTCCCTGTCTCTCTCTCACCTGTCTCTCTCTCACCTGTCTCTCTCTCACCTGTCTGTCTCTCTCTCACCTGTCTCTCTCTCACCTGTCTCTCTCTCACCTGTCTCTCTCTCACCTGTCTCTCTCTCACCTGTCTGTCTGTCTCTCGTCTGTCTGTCTCTCACCTGTCTCTCTCTCACCTGTCTCTCTCTCACCTGTCTGTCTCTCTCTCACCTGTCTGTCTCTCTCACCTGTCTGTCTCTCTCTCACCTGTCTGTCTCTCTCTCACCTGTCTGTCTCTCTCTCACCTGTCTCTCTCTCACCTGTCTCTCTCACCTGTCTCTCTCACCTGTCTCTCTCTCACCTGTCTGTCTCTCACCTGTCTGTCTCTCACCTGTCTGTCTCTCTCTCACCTGTCTCTCTCACCTGTCTCTCTCTCACCTGTCTGTCTCTCACCTGTCTGTCTCTCACCTGTCTGTCTCTCTCTCACCTGTCTCTCTCACCTGTCTCTCTCTCACCTGTCTCTCTCTCACCTGTCTCTCTCACCTGTCTGTCTCTCACCTGTCTGTCTCTCACCTGTCTCTCTCTCACCTGTCTCTCACCTGTCTGTCTCTCACCTGTCTGTCTCTCACCTGTCTGTCTCTCACCTGTCTCTCTCTCACCTGTCTCTCTCACCTGTCTGTCTCTCTCACCTGTCTGTCTCTCTCTCTCCTGTCTCTCTCACCTGTCTCTCTCTCACCTGTCTCTCTCTCACCTGTCTCTCTCACCTGTCTGTCTCTCACCTGTCTGTCTCTCTCTCACCTGTCTCTCTCACCTGTCTCTCTCTCACCTGTCTCTCTCTCACCTGTCTCTCTCTCACCTGTCTCTCTCTCACCTGTCTGTCTCTCACCTGTCTGTCTCTCACCTGTCTCTCTCTCACCTGTCTCTCACCTGTCTGTCTCTCACCTGTCTGTCTCTCACCTGTCTGTCTCTCACCTGTCTCTCTCTCACCTGTCTCTCACCTGTCTGTCTCTCACCTGTCTGTCTCTCACCTGTCTGTCTCTCTCACCTGTCTGTCTCTCTCTCTCCTGTCTCTCTCTCACCTGTCTCTCTCACCTGTCTCTCTCTCACCTGTCTCTCTCTCACCTGTCTCTCACCTGTCTGTCTCTCACCTGTCTGTCTCTCACCTGTCTCTCTCTCACCTGTCTCTCACCTGTCTGTCTCTCACCTGTCTGTCTCTCACCTGTCTGTCTCTCACCTGTCTCTCTCTCACCTGTCTGTCTCTCACCTGTCTGTCTCTCACCTGTCTCTCTCTCACCTGTCTCTCTCACCTGTCTGTCTCTCACCTGTCTGTCTCTCACCTGTCTGTCTCTCACCTGTCTCTCTCACCTGTCTGTCTCTCACCTGTCTGTCTCTCACCTGTCTGTCTCTCACCTGTCTCTCCTCACCTGTCTGTCTCTCTCTCACCTGTCTCTCTCTCACCTGTCTGTCTCTCTCCCTGTCTCTCTCTCACCTGTCTCTCTCTCACCTGTCTCTCTCTCACCTGTCTGTCTCTCTCTCACCTGTCTCTCTCTCACCTGTCTCTCTCTCACCTGTCTCTCTCTCACCTGTCTGTCTCTCACCTGTCTGTCTCTCACCTGTCTCTCTCTCACCTGTCTCTCTCTCACCTGTCTCTCTCTCACCTGTCTCTCTCTCACCTGTCTGTCTGTCTCTCACCTGTCTCTCTCTCACCTGTCTCTCTCTCACCTGTCTGCTCTCTCACCTGTCTGTCTGTCTCTCACCTGTCTCTCTCTCACCTGTCTCTCTCTCACCTGTCTGTCTCTCACCTGTCTGTCTCTCTCACCTGTCTGTCTCTCACCTGTCTCTCTCTCACCTGTCTCTCTCTCACCTGTCTGTCTGTCTCTCACCTGTCTCTCTCTCACCTGTCTCTCTCTCACCTGTCTGTCTCTCACCTGTCTCTCTCTCACCTGTCTCTCTCTCACCTGTCTCTCTCTCACCTGTCTGTCTCTCACCTGTCTGTCTCTCTCACCTGTCTCTCTCTCACCTGTCTCTCTCACCTGTCTCTCTCTCACCTGTCTGCTCTCTCTCACCTGTCTGTCTCTCTCTCACCTGTCTGTCTCTCACCTGTCTCTCTCTCACCTGTCTGTCTCTCTCACCTGTCTCTCTCTCACCTGTCTCTCTCACCTGTCTCTCTCACCTGTCTCTCTCTCACCTGTCTGTCTCTCACCTGTCTGTCTCTCACCTGTCTGTCTCTCTCTCACCTGTCTCTCTCTCACCTGTCTCTCTCTCACCTGTCTCTCTCTCACCTGTCTGTCTCTCACCTGTCTGTCTCTCTCACCTGTCTCTCTCACCTGTCTCTCTCTCACCTGTCTCTCTCTCACCTGTCTCTCTCACCTGTCTGTCTCTCACCTGTCTGTCTCTCACCTGTCTCTCTCTCACCTGTCTCTCTCACCTGTCTGTCTCTCACCTGTCTGTCTCTCACCTGTCTGTCTCTCACCTGTCTCTCTCTCACCTGTCTGTCTCTCTCACCTGTCTGTCTCTCTCTCTCCTGTCTCTCTCACCTGTCTCTCTCTCACCTGTCTCTCTCTCACCTGTCCTCTCACCTGTCTGTCTCTCACCTGTCTCTCTCTCACCTGTCTCTCTCACCTGTCTCTCTCTCACCTGTCTCTCTCTCACCTGTCTCTCACCTGTCTGTCTCTCACCTGTCTCTCTCTCACCTGTCTGTCTCTCACCTGTCTCTCTCTCACCTGTCTCTCTCACCTGTCTGTCTCTCACCTGTCTGTCTCTCACCTGTCTGTCTCTCACCTGTCTCTCTCTCACCTGTCTCTCACCTGTCTGTCTCTCACCTGTCTGTCTCTCACCTGTCTGTCTCTCACCTGTCTGTCTCTCTCACCTGTCTGTCTCTCTCTCTCCTGTCTCTCTCTCACCTGTCTCTCTCACCTGTCTCTCTCTCACCTGTCTCTCTCTCACCTGTCTCTCTCACCTGTCTGTCTCTCACCTGTCTGTCTCTCACCTGTCTCTCTCTCACCTGTCTCTCACCTGTCTGTCTCTCACCTGTCTGTCTCTCACCTGTCTGTCTCTCACCTGTCTCTCTCTCACCTGTCTGTCTCTCACCTGTCTGTCTCTCACCTGTCTCTCTCTCACCTGTCTCTCTCACCTGTCTGTCTCTCACCTGTCTGTCTCTCACCTGTCTGTCTCTCACCTGTCTCTCACCTGTCTGTCTCTCACCTGTCTGTCTCTCACCTGTCTGTCTCTCACCTGTCTCTCTCTCACCTGTCTGCTCTCTCTCACCTGTCTCTCTCTCACCTGTCTGTCTCTCTCCCTGTCTCTCTCTCACCTGTCTCTCTCTCACCTGTCTCTCTCTCACCTGTCTGTCTCTCTCACCTGTCTCTCTCTCACCTGTCTCTCTCTCACCTGTCTCTCTCTCACCTGTCTCTCTCTCACCTGTCTGTCTGTCTCTCACCTGTCTGTCTCTCACCTGTCTCTCTCTCACCTGTCTCTCTCTCACCTGTCTCTCTCTCACCTGTCTCTCTCTCTCCTGTCTGTCTGTCTCTCACCTGTCTCTCTCTCACCTGTCTCTCTCTCACCTGTCTGTCTCTCACCTGTCTGTCTGTCTCTCACCTGTCTCTCTCTCACCTGTCTCTCTCTCACCTGTCTGTCTCTCACCTGTCTGTCTCTCTCACCTGTCTGTCTCTCACCTGTCTCTCTCTCACCTGTCTCTCTCTCACCTGTCTGTCTGTCTCTCACCTGTCTCTCTCTCACCTGTCTCTCTCTCACCTGTCTGCTCTCTCACCTGTCTGCTCTCTCACCTGTCTCTCTCTCACCTGTCTCTCTCTCACCTGTCTGTCTCTCACCTGTCTCTCTCTCACCTGTCTCTCTCTCACCTGTCTCTCTCTCACCTGTCTCTCTCTCACCTGTCTGTCTCTCTCTCACCTGTCTCTCTCTCACCTGTCTCTCTCTCACCTGTCTCTCTCTCTCACCTGTCTCTCTCTCACCTGTCTCTCTCACCTGTCTCTCTCACCTGTCTGTCTCTCACCTGTCTGCTCTCTCACCTGTCTCTCTCTCACCTGTCTCTCTCTCACCTGTCTCTCTCTCACCTGTCTGTCTCTCTCACCTGTCTGTCTCTCTCACCTGTCTCTCTCTCACCTGTCTCTCTCTCACCTGTCTCTCTCTCACCTGTCTCTCTCTCACCTGTCTCTCTCTCTCACCTGTCTCTCTCTCACCTGTCTCTCTCTCACCTGTCTCTCTCTCACCTCTCTCTCTCTCACCTGTCTCTCTCTCACCTGTCTCTCTCCTCTCACCTGTCTCTCTCTCACCTGTCTCTCTCTCACCTGTCTCTCTCTCACCTGTCTCTCTCTCTCACCTGTCTCTCTCTCACCTGTCTCTCTCTCTCACCTGTCTCGTCTCTCACCTGTCTGTCTCTCACCTGTCTCTCTCTCACCTCTCTCTCTCTCACCTCTCTCTCTCTCACCTGTCTGTCTCTCACCTCTCTCTCTCTCACCTGTCTGTCTCTCTCTCACCTCTCTCTCACCTCTCTCTCTCTCACCTCTCTCTCTCTCACCTGTCTGTCTCTCTCTCACCTGTCTCTCTCTCACCTCTCTCTCTCTCTCACCTCTCTCTCTCTCACCTGTCTCTCTCTCACCTGTCTCTCTCTCACCTGTCTGTCTCTCACCTGTCTCTCTCTCACCTCTCTCTCTCTCACCTCTCTCTCTCTCACCTGTCTCTCTCTCACCTGTCTCTCTCTCTCTCACCTGTCTGTCTGTCTCTCACCTGTCTGTCTCTCACCTGTCTCTCTCTCACCTGTCTCTCTCTCTCCTGTCTCTCTCTCTCACCTCTCTCTCTCTCACCTGTCTGTCTCTCTCCTGTCTCTCTCTCTCACCTGTCTCTCTCTCACCTGTCTCTCTCTCACCTGTCTGTCTGTCTCTCACCTGTCTGTCTCTCACCTCTCTCTCTCTCTCTCTCTCACCTGTCTCTCTCTCTCCTGTCTCTCTCTCTCACCTGTCTCTCTCTCACCTGTCTCTCTCTCACCTGTCTGTCTGTCTCTCACCTGTCTGTCTCTCACCTGTCTCTCTCTCACCTGTCTCTCTCTCTCTCACCTGTCTGTCTGTCTCTCACCTGTCTGTCTCTCACCTGTCTCTCTCTCACCTGTCTGTCTCTCACCTGTCTCTCTCTCACCTCTCTCTCTCTCACCTGTCTCTCTCTCACCTCTCTCTCTCACCTGTCTGTCTCTCTCTCACCTGTCTCTCTCTCACCTGTCTCTCTCCCACCTGTCTCTCTCTCTCTCACCTGTCTCTCTCTCACCTGTCTCTCTCTCACCTGTCTCTCTCTCACCTGTCTCTCTCTCTCCAGCTGTATGTGGAGTACGTGGTGAAGAACCCGGTGTGTGTGCTGGGTCAGAGTCTGGACAGCGAGCTGTTCGGCAGCCGCCTGGACGCCTTCATCAGAGCGCTGCCCTACTACAGCCCCCGAGCTGCCTGACACACACACACACACACACACACACTCACACTCACACAGAGACACACACACTCACACACACACACACACACACAGACACACACACACACACACACACACACAGAGACACACACACACACACACACACACTCACACAGAGACACACACACCACACACACACACACACACACACAGACACACACAGAGACACACACACACACACACACACACACAGAGACACACACACACACACACACACACACTGTTTGTATTTATTTGTTGGAATAAAGTCTCTTAACATGCGACTGCAGTCTGATGTGTTTCCCGGGAGATGCTTTCCTCTGGTCCGTATCGGGGGGCAACCTGGACGTTTAAAGAGGTCTCTCATATGTTCTCACTATGGAACACTCCTATTGGCTAGCGCTCCAACACATTGTACGTGATAGGCTGAGGGGCGGGACATCTCTAAGCTGGTTGACCAATCACAACAGAGCCGGCCAGCTGACCAATCAGAGCAGCTCTGGTTTCAGACAGAGGGTGAAAGAGCATCAGAGGCAGAATGAGAGAAATAAAGAGCTTTTGGACATTGTGAGATATTTCTAAGAAAGTCCGAAACAAGAATGTCTCCATTTATTTAAGAGTCCTCAACTGGAAGAGCTCAGCTGTGATTGGTCGGTTTAAGCTGTGTTGATCGACGAACATTAAAGGAAGCCCAAAGTCTTTCCTTATCTTACAAAGATCTGTCGAAAGTTTATTTCTGTGACGTTTCGTTTGTATTCTATAAAATATGTTGATCTGATAATATATGGAAGGTGTGTATCGCTGCTTAATTTATATTTTATATCTCGTCTCCTTTGCTTTAACGCCTCCTGTTCAGTTACAGCTAACGGCTAACGGACCGTCATTCATTCAAGAATTAAACGTTAATTACGTAACAGAGAACTGTCACTGTGACCTACTGAACTCACAGAGAGATCAACTTATTGCTAAGCACACACACACACACACACACACACACACACACACACACACACGTCAACATCTGTGTTAGCACACAGAGCTAATGCTAGCACGGAGTTTAGGATAACCTTGATTTAAGCAGATTTTCCTGTTTGGAGACGAGTGATCAGCAGGAAGTCACAGATGGTGTGTGTGTGTGTGTGTGTGTGTGTTCAGACAGTGCATCCCTATCACTACAGGGATGAAGTGATACAATCTCTAATCCCAATGACAAACATACTGCCAACCACCACACACAGTTTGAACCAAGTGTTCAGAAGGTCTCAAAGGTCCGTGTCACGGCCGTTTGCACTGATCATAGTTCCGTCGTTGAGGTCGACTGGAATAGATTTCTACTGCACTGTTCCTAACTCTCTGGTTTCTCAGCGTCTCTGTAAAGTCTGTGTTTCCCTCTCTCCACTAAACGGCTCGCTGCAGCTCTCTCCCCCCCCCTCCCTGTGAGCCCAGTGTGCTCCGATTGGTCGGGACCAGTCGGGACATTGTGAATCGCGCTGAGCTCCGTGGAGGTGTGGTTTCCTTGTTTAGCGAAACACAGCCAAACTCACCCTGAGCACACACAAAGTCACAGCCGAAGTAAAAGCAATAAGTGTGGCTTCATATTGAGTAAGAAAAGGTTGATGAACGCTGTGAGGACGGGTCTGAGAGAGGACGGGTCTGAGAGAGGACGGGTCTGAGAGAGGATGGGTCTGAGAGAGAGAGGATGGGTCTGAGAGAGAGAGGATGGGTCAGAGAGAGGATGGGTCAGAGAGAGGACGGGGTCTGAGAGAGAGAGGACGGGTCTGAGAGAGGATGGGTCTGAGAGAGGATGGGTCTGAGAGAGGACGGGTCTGAGAGAGGATGGGTCTGAGAGAGGACGGGTCTGAGAGAGGATGGGTCTGAGAGAGGACGGGTCTGAGAGAGAGAGGATGGGTCTGAGAGAGAGAGGATGGGTCAGAGAGAGGATGGGTCAGAGAGAGGACGGGTCTGAGAGAGAGAGGATGGGTCTGAGAGAGGATGGGTCTGAGAGAGGGTGGGTCTGAGAGAGAGAGGATGGGTCTGAGAGAGGACGGGTCTGAGAGAGGACGGGTCTGAGAGAGGACGGGTCTGAGAGAGGATGGGTCTGAGAGAAGATGGGTCTGAGAGAGGATGGGTCTGAGAGAGGATGGGTCTGAGAGAGGACGGGTCTGAGAGAGGATGGGTCTGAGAGAGGACGGTCTGAGAGAGGATGGGTCTGCAGAGAGGATGGGTCTGAGAGAGGATGGGTCTGAGAGAGAGAGGATGGGTCTGAGAGAGGATGGGTCTGAGAGAGGATGGGTCTGAGAGAGGATGGGTTAGAGAGAGGATGGGTCTGAGAGAGGATGGGTCTGAGAGAGGATGGGTCTGAGAGAGGATGGGTCTGAGAGAGGATGGGTTAGAGAGAGGACGGGTCTGAGAGAGGACGGGTCTGAGAGAGGATGGGTCTGAGAGAGGATGGGTCTGAGAGAGGATGGGTCTGAGAGAGGATGGGTCTGAGAGAGAGAATGGGTCTGAGAGAGGATGGGTCTGAGAGAGGATGGGTCTGAGAGAGGATGGGTCAGAGAGAGGATGGGTCTGAGAGAGGATGGGTCTGAGAGAGAGAGGATGGGTCTGAGAGAGGATGGGTCTGAGAGAGGACGGGTCTGAGAGAGGATGGGTCTGAGAGAGAGAGGATGGGTCTGAGAGAGAGAGGATGGGTCTGAGAGAGAGGATGGGTCAGAGAGAGGATGGGTCTGAGAGAGGATGGGTCTGAGAGAGGATGGGTCTGAGAGAGAGGATGGGTCTGAGAGAGGACGGGTCTGAGAGAGGACGGGTCTGAGAGAGAGAATGGGTCTGAGAGAGAGGATGGGTCTGAGAGAGGACGGGTCTGAGAGAGGACGGGTCTGAGAGAGAGAATGGGTCTGAGAGAGGATGGGTCTGAGAGAGGATGGGTCTGAGAGAGGACGGGTCTGAGAGAGGACGGGTCTGAGAGAGAGAATGGGTCTGAGAGAGGATGGGTCTGAGAGAGGATGGGTCTGAGAGAGAGGATGGGTCTGAGAGAGAGGATGGGTCTGAGAGAGGACGGGTCTGAGAGAGGACGGGTCTGAGAGAGGACGGGTCTGAGAGAGAGAATGGGTCTGAGAGAGAGGATGGGTCTGAGAGAGGACGGGTCTGAGAGAGGACGGGTCTGAGAGAGAGAATGGGTCTGAGAGAGGATGGGTCTGAGAGAGGATGGGTCTGAGAGAGGACGGGTCTGAGAGAGGACGGGTCTGAGAGAGAGAATGGGTCTGAGAGAGGATGGGTCTGAGAGAGGATGGGTCTGAGAGAGAGAATGGGTCTGAGAGAGGATGGGTCTGAGAGAGAATGGGTCTGAGAGAGGATGGGTCTGAGAGAGAGGATGGGTCTGAGAGAGGACGGGTCTGAGAGAGGACGGGTCTGAGAGAGAGAATGGGTCTGAGAGAGGATGGGTCTGAGAGAGGATGGGTCTGAGAGAGAGAGGATGGGTCTGAGAGAGGATGGGTCTGAGAGAGAGAATGGGTCTGAGAGAGGATGGGTCTGAGAGAGGATGGGTCTGAGAGAGGACGGGTCTGAGAGAGAGAATGGTCTGAGAGAGGATGGGTCTGAGAGAGAGAGGATGGGTCTGAGAGAGGATGGGTCTGAGAGAGGACGGGTCTGAGAGAGAGAATGGGTCTGAGAGAGGATGGGTCTGAGAGAGGATGGGTCTGAGAGAGGATGGGTCTGAGAGAGGACGGGTCTGAGAGAGGATGGGTCTGAGAGAGGACGGGTCTGAGAGAGGATGGGTCTGAGAGAGGACGGGTCTGAGAGAGGATGGGTCTGAGAGAGGATGGGTCAGAGAGAGAGAATGGGTCTGAGAGAGGATGGGTCTGAGAGAGGATGGGTCTGAGAGAGGATGGGTCTGAGAGAGGATGGGTCTGAGAGAGGATGGGTCTGAGAGAGGATGGGTCTGAGAGAGAGAGGATGGGTCTGAGAGAGAGAGGATGGGTCTGAGAGAGGATGGGTCTGAGAGAGGATGGGTCTGAGAGAGAGAGGATGGGTCTGAGAGAGGATGGGTCTGAGAGAGGACGGGTCTGAGAGAGGACGGGTCTGAGAGAGGACGGGTCTGAGAGAGGACGGGTCTGAGAGAGGATGGGTCTGAGAGAGAGAGGATGGGTCTGAGAGAGGATGGGTCTGAGAGAGGATGGGTCTGAGAGAGAGAGGATGGGTCTGAGAGAGAGAGGATGGGTCTGAGAGAGGATGGGTCTGAGAGAGAGAGGATGGGTCTGAGAGAGAGAGGATGGGTCTGAGAGAGGACGGGTCTGAGAGGATGGGTCTGAGAGAGAGAGGATGGGTCTGAGAGAGAGAGGATGGGTCTGAGAGAGGATGGGTCTGCAGAGAGGATGGGTCTAAGAGAGAGAGAATGGGTCTGAGAGAGGACGGGTCTGAGAGAGAGGATGGGTCTGAGAGAGGATGGGTCTGAGAGAGGATGGGTCAGAGAGAGGATGGGTCTGAGAGAGAGAGGATGGGTCTGAGAGAGAGAGGATGGGTCTGAGAGAGGATGGGTCTGTAGAGAGGATGGGTCTGAGAGAGAATGGGTCTGAGAGAGAGGATGGGTCTGAGAGAGAGAGGATGGGTCTGAGAGAGGATGGGTCTGAGAGAGAGGATGGGTCTGAGAGAGGATGGGTCTGAGAGAGAGAGGATGGGTCTGAGAGAGGATGGGTCTGAGAGAGAGAGGATGGGTCTGAGAGAGAGAGGATGGGTCTGAGAGAGGATGGGTCTGAGAGAGAGAGGATGGGTCTGAGAGAGAGGATGGGTCTGAGAGAGGATGGGTCTGAGAGAGGACGGGTCTGAGAGAGGACGGGTCTGAGAGAGGACGCGTCTGAGAGAGGATGGGTCTGAGAGAGGACGGGTCTGAGAGAGGATGGGTCTGAGAGAGAGAGGATGGGTCTGAGAGAGAACGGGTCTGAGAGAGGATGGGTCTGAGAGAGGACGGGTCTGAGAGAGGATGGGTCTGAGAGAGAGAGGACGGGTCTGAGAGAGAACGGGTCTGAGAGAGGATGGGTCTGAGAGAGAGAGGATGGGTCTGAGAGAGAACGGGTCTGAGAGAGGATGGGTCTGAGAGAGGACGGGTCTGAGAGAGGATGGGTCTGAGAGAGAGAGGATGGGTCTGAGAGAGAGAGGATGGGTCTGAGAGAGGACGGGTCTGAGAGAGGACGGGTCTGAGAGAGGACGGGTCTGAGAGAGGATGGGTCTGAGAGAGAGAGGATGGGTCTGAGAGAGAGAGGATGGGTCTGAGAGAGGACGGGTCTGAGAGAGGATGGGTCTGAGAGAGAGAGGATGGGTCTGAGAGAGGATGGGTCTGAGAGAGAGAGGATGGGTCTGAGAGAGAACGGGTCTGAGAGAGGATGGGTCTGAGAGAGGACGGGTCTGAGAGAGGATGGGTCTGAGAGAGAGAGGATGGGTCTGAGAGAGAGAGGATGGGTCTGAGAGAGGACGGGTCTGAGAGAGGATGGGTCTGAGAGAGAGAGGATGGGTCTGAGAGAGAACGGGTCTGAGAGAGGATGGGTCTGAGAGAGAGAGGATGGGTCTGAGAGAGGACGGGTCTGAGAGAGGATGGGTCTGAGAGAGAGAGGATGGGTCTGAGAGAGGATGGGTCTGAGAGAGGATGGGTCTGAGAGAGGATGGGTCTGAGAGAGAGAGGATGGGTCTGAGAGAGAGAGGATGGGTCTGAGAGAGAGAGGATGGGTCTGAGAGAGAATTTCGCCGCGATCCCAACTGTCTGTTATCAGCCAGCAGCCAGGGAGGAGAGATCAGCTGAGCTGCACTGAGTGTGTGAGGAAGTCCGTGGATTGGTCAATTTGGACCAATCGGCGGGGGCTTAATGTAACGGCTCCGCGGATTGGTCCATTTAGTTCCGGGGACGACATCACATGGACAGTGACGTATCTCCAACGAGGCGTTTGGGGAGGTGTGTTAGAGTTGTACTCCCTGCAGGGCGCGCTTTGAGGGTTCTGCAGACCGTCACATGCAGAAGAACCTTCACAACAACAAGGGGAGAGCACGACATGTCACCTTTAGGAAAGTCCTCAGCAAGTTGTGACGACCCCTCCACACCACGTGGGGTGCCGTCTGGTTGTGTGTGTCGGTTGTGTGTGTGGGTTGTGTGTGTGGGTTGTGTGTGTGGGTTGTGGGTGTGGGTTGTGTGTGTGGGTTGTGTGTGTGGGTTGTGTGTGTGGGTTGTGTGTGTGGGTTGTGTGTGTGGGTTGTGGGTGTGGGTTGTGTGTGTGGGTTGTGGGTGTGGGTTGTGTGTGTGGGTTGTGGGTGTGGGTTGTGGGTGTGGGTTGTGGGTGTTTTCAGGTTCAGGTGCTGATGAGCCGCACCTGTGGGAGGACACCTGCCGGATGAGCTACACCTGTTGGAACAGGATCTAGGAGGAGCCCAGCCGGTTACGTGCCCTCGCTCTTCTGGGCACTCTCCCTGCGCCAGCCTCCGGGACTTGTTGCTGGTGGTTATTCAGTTGTGTATTTCAAAGAATGAACTCTATATTCTTACCTCTCGCCTCCCTGCTTTGTGTTACAGCCCACGAAGCCGGGTTGTAACACAGGGGGGCTCGTGGTTGAACCTGGTCGTTTCGGAGGTACCTTTCGAAAATGGAGTTGTTGTGTTGTGAACGGAGAAGAACTTAATACACAGCTGTAGCGTGTTCCGAGCAGTGGGCCGTGATGGGGCGCGCAGCTGGTTGTTTGGGAGTAGTCTTGACGAGGGTAAGTGTTTGGTTGTGAACGGCAAAGTGTATCTGAGGGTTAAAACTGCGGTGTTGAGGGCTTACGAGTTGGTCCCTGAGGCCTATCGGCAGAGGCTCAGGTCCTGGGAGATGTCCGACAGGCAGACACATGTTGAGTTTGCCAGGGACCTGGTTACCTCTTTCGGTAGGTGGTGGAACTCCTTGAAGGTGGATACGTATGTCGCATTGTGTGAGTTGATGGTGTTGGAGCGGTTTACATCAGCGAGCGCAAAGTGAAGACTGCTGCTGCTGCTCTGGCAGATGACTATGTGCTAACGCACACGGGCGGTCGCAACTTCAGGGTCCAGGACCAAGGGGGTATGTATGGTCCTGGGAGATGGGAGGAGAAAAATAGGTCAACTTGGGGTAGACCTGGACGTATGATGCGAGGTCAGGCACAGGGGGATTCGGATATCTGTCATTACTGCAGGGAGAGAGGGCACTGGAAGGGGGACTGTCCCAGAGCTAAGGCTAGCAGGGGGAACCATGTAGGCCAGGTTAACTCTGCTGCTGGTGCTGTGTCTGTAGAACCTGTCCCTGTCGTCTCTCCCTGTCAGCAGGTCAATGAGCCATGCGGGCGGAAGGAACCGGATTTCTCTGCGTTTGTGTCAAACGGATACGTGTCACTGGTGGGGGGTGACGTTAGGGTGCCTGTAAGAATTTTGAGAGACACTGCATCGTATGACTCGTACATTCTGAGCTCTGTGTTACCGTTTTCGGAAGAATCTGGAACTGGGGATTTTGTCCGGATGCGAGGGATGGGAATGAGTGTTGTGTCTGTTCCTCTGCATTCTGTGGTGCTTAGCTCAGGTCTGGCGCAGGGTGAGGTCGCCATGGGGGTCCGTCCTGTAATGCCAATCGGTGGTGTGGATGTTATCCTGGGTAACGGCCTGGCTGGCAGCCGTGTGTGCTGAGGGGCCACCGCCTACCATGCAGTCATCTTCACCCACTGTGACTGTTAAGGCAGGGGAGAATGCCAAGTGCTCTCCTGCAGTGTTGGTGGCTTGCTCTGTGCCCCGGGCTGTGAGCCGTGCACCGGAGGGATCTGAGCGGGGTGAAGAGGGCAGGGCGACAGATTCAGTGGGTATTCCTGACTGGCTGTTGTCGGTATCCCGCAGTGAGTTGGTGATGGAGCAGAGAGCGGATGTCTCCCTGAGTCCGTTTTTTGAGGCGGTTCTCTCCACCGGGGATGGAAATGGTGTCACCAGGGCTTGTCAGCTGCAAGGGGGATTGCTGCTCAGAAAGTGGTGGTCACGTGGGCAAGGCTTCGTTGATGGGCCAGCGTATCAGAGTGTGGTTCCTGTCAGATTTCGTGAGGAGGTCCTCAGAAAAGCGCATGGGCAGTCGGGACATCTGGGTGTCCGTAGAACATGTGGTTGCCTGTTGCGGCATGTCTTTTGGCCTGGGTTGAGGAGAGATGTGTCTCTGCATGTTGGATCATGTCACGCATGTCGGACGGGTGGGGCAGTTCGGCAGCGACCTGGGGGCCAGGGTTTGGGTTGTTGCCGGGGGGCTAGGTTGCGGGTTCTGGAGGGACGTTCCGGGTTCTTCCAGGTGCAGGGTCAGGGGACTGGTCAGAGTGGTTTTCTGTCCACGCCGGAATATCTGAGAAGAGCCCCTAGCTATTCGGGTACTTAACGGTGTTCTTAGGGGAACCCCTTTCTTATGGGGGGGAGTGTGACGACCCCTCCACACCACGTGGGGTGCTGTCTGGTTGTGTGTGTGGGTTGTGTGTGTGGGTTGTGTGTGTGGGTTGTGGGTGTTTTCAGGTTCAGGTGCTGATGAGCCGCACCTGTGGGAGGACACCTGCCTGATGAGCTATACCTGTTGGAACAGGATATAGGAGGAGCACTCTCCCTGCGCCAGCCTCAGGGACTTGTTGCTGGTGGTTATTTAGTTGTGTATTTCAAAGAATAAACTCTATATTCTTACCTCTCGCCTCCCTGCTTTGTGTTACAGCCCACGAAGCCGGGTTGTAACACAGTCCTCAGCAAGTCTTCAGAAAGTCCTCATTGAGGGTGCGTTCACACCTAACAGTCCGCTCTCTGGTGGCTCCAGGCCACAGTTTGTTCCATTGCTTCATTTCCCAGAAGGCTCGGTTTGCGTTCACTTGGCAAAACCCAAACAGACTATACACTTTAAACACAAGTCATGTGCTCGGAAATGCTGTTCAACCATTGGTCGGACATTAAGGGGTAAAAACGCAAATCCCGGCAATTTCTCCCGGAGCCTCCGCCATGGAGCACCGGCACTTTCTGCAGGTTGTTCTCATGCTGCTGTTAACCTGGAGATCAACAGACGCTAGCGGCTCGCGCATACGGTTATATAACCAGACAACGTCCGTTAAAAACATTATAACACAACGAGAGACGTTCTGCAGTCAGGAGGGCGTTGCCCCGACGACAGGTGTCTGACTGTCATGGAGCTGACGGAGCCTTACTTTACACGACGCTGTTCAGCTCTTCATCCTGCTTCACTCTTTCACGATGTCTTGAAAGACTCTTTCGCAAAAGATTTTTTAAGATATCCGCGTTCTCGTGACTCGTAAATACTGCGCTTCCTATGTGTTGGTGCGGACTGCGTTCACACCAGAGATGACCCGCTCCAGAGTTCGCCAGCCAGCGCTCCGAGAGCACCTCTGTCAGCGGACCGGAGTCCGGGTGTTCAGTTCACTTCAGAGATCTCGGACTGCGTTCACACACCGACCCAAATTAACCAAGCGGCTGAACGCACCAGGGTTCGATTCAACCGGACTACACACGGCAGGTGTGAACGCGACGTCGGTGAGTCCCTGAATGCACCGTCTGCTTTCCAAACAACAAAACAAATGGCCAAACCTGCTCTTATACTAACGTGGACCAAAGGACGCTGGAACCCAACGTGTGTGTGTGTGTGTGTGTGTGTGTGTGTGTGTGTGTGTGTGTGTGTGTGTGTGTGTGTGTGTGTGTGTGTGTGTGTGTGTGTGTTGTGTGTGTGTGTGTGTGTGTGTGTGTGTGTGTGTGTGTGTGTGTGTGTGTGTGTGTGTGTGTGTGTGTGTGTGTGTGTGTGTGTATGTTAGATTAGATTAGATTAGGATCAGATTACTTTCGGATATCCGGGCAAGAGGCCATGTTTAACATCTGCACCCAGAGTTTGGTATTTCGGAGCTACGGGTTTAAATCCTGATCGGACGGACGGGCGTATCTGTGCTCTGATTGGTGGGATTTCACCCAAAGGCTTAATACAAGCGTATCAGCAGAGATACAGAGAGGCAGACAGACAGGTGGACGCAGAGAGAGGACGACAGGAATCAGACACCTGGAACCAGGTAAAGAGCAATCTGTCTCCTGCAAGGGCTGATGGGACTTTTGTGATATGGCTGTCCTTTTTTACTCTTTTGAAAGTTGTGTTTTTATTCTGGTTTGTACTTGTTGTTGTGTGTTCATGTTGGCTATATGATGTATTGTTGTCATTAGCTTTAGCCTCTTGCTTTTAATGAATAGCCTTGATATAGTTGTTCTGACTGTTAGCATTAGCATTAGCATTAGCCTCTTGCTTTTAATGAATAGCCTTGATATAGTTGTTCTGACTGTTAGCATTAGCATTAGCATTAGCCTCTTGCTTTTAATGAATAGCCTTGATATAGTTGTTCTGACTGTTAGCATTAGCATTAGCATTAGCCTCTTGCTTTTAATGAATAGCCTTGATATAGTTGTTCTGACTGTTAGCATTAGCATTAGCATTAGCCTCTTGCTTTTAATGAATAGCCTTGATATAGTTGTTCTGACTGTTAGCATTAGCATTAGCCTCTTGCTTTTAATGAATAGCCTTGATATAGTTGTTCTGACTGTTAGCATTAGCATTAGCCTCTTGCTTTTAATGAATAGCCTTGATATAGTTGTTCTGACTGTTAGCATTAGCATTAGCCTCTTGCTTTTAATGAATAGCCTTGATATAGTTGTTCTGACTGTTAGCATTAGCATTAGCCTCTTGCTTTTAATGAATAGCCTTGATATAGTTGTTCTGACTGTTAGCATTAGCATTAGCCTCTTGCTTTTAATGAATAGCCTTGATATAGTTGTTCTGACTGTTAGCATTAGCATTAGCATTAGCCTCTTGCTTTTAATGAATAGCCTTGATATAGTTGTTCTGACTGTTAGCATTAGCATTAGCCTCTTGCTTTTAATGAATAGCCTTGATATAGTTGTTCTGACTGTTAGCATTAGCCTTATGTTATTTTTCATACTTAGTATTAGCTTGATATATGTTTACGTGGTATTATGTTGTTATTTTTGAATGATTCGTATTAGCTTGATATAGTTGTTCTGACTGTTAGCATTAGCCTTAGCCTCTGTGTTTACCCCCCTCAGTGTCGGCCATGTTTACGGGCCGAGCGACAGTCGGATCGGCGGGAAAAGGGAAGTTTTCCGTGGAGGAACTTTACGGATTCAACAAGAAGCCAAAGGGGGGAAAAGGGAATTCTGGGAAACTGGAGTGGAAGAAGGACCCCAAGGAGAAGCAGGAGAACAGGTTGGCTTCGCAAATACTGGAGGCAGCAACAAAACTGATGGAGAGACGAAGACTGGAGATCTACCTGAAGGAGTGTGATGTCATCATGGAGCAGAGAGACATGCCCTACAGGTGAGACAGGTGAGGGGGGTGAGACAGGTGGTGGGGAGACAAGTGAGACAGGTGGTGGGGAGACAGGTGGTGGGGAGACAGGTGGTGGGGAGACAGGTGGTGGGGAGACAGGTGGTGGGGAGACAAGTGAGACAGGTGGTGGGGAGACAAGTGAGACAGGTGGTGGGGAGACAAGTGAGACAGGTGGTGGGGAGACAGGTGGTGGGGAGACAGGTGGTGGGGAGACAAGTGAGACAGGTGGTGGGGAGACAGGTGGTGGGGAGACAGGTGGTGGGGAGACAAGTGAGACAGGTGGTGGGGAGACAAGTGAGACAGGTGGTGGGGAGACAAGTGAGACAGGTGGTGGGGAGACAGGTGGTGGGGAGACAAGTGAGACAGGTGGTGGGGAGACAAGTGAGACAGGTGGTGGGGAGACAAGTGAGACAGGTGGTGGGAGACAGGTGGTGGGGAGACAAGTGAGACAGGTGGTGGGGAGACAAGTGAGATCTACCTGAAGGAGTGTGATGTCATCATGGAGCAGAGAGACATGCTCTACAGGTGAGACAGGTGAGGGCAGGGCCGCCTTAATGCACGGGCTGACCTGGGCTGAAGGCCAGGGGCCTACGGAGATCGGGGGCCCATCATGAGCCAATACTCATGTATTTCGGGTGTTTATTTTTATTTTAAATGAACAAAGTCTTGGCTTTCAGAATATGAAACTTTTATTTAATTTATTTCCAAAATCACACGATAAGTGCATGTTTGAAGCTCGTAAAGGGAAGAAGACAGCTCTCCCTTTGGAAGCGCCACTCCCCCTGCCTCCGTTGAAATGATGAACGTGAGGCGTGCAGTCATCATGGATAACACGGCAGGGGTTTCAATAAACAGAGTCTTGGCTTTCAGCGTATGAAACTTGTTTCGGCAAATTCAGAAGATAAATACAGCTGTGAAGCTTCGGCATCATGACGAGCGGAGAGCGGAGTAACGTGACGTCACAGCGGGCACAACGACAGCCGGTGTTTCTCCTGAGGGTTTTCCCCGGGAAACAGTCACGATACACACAAACGCAAAAATACACAAACACACACACGTACACACACACACACACACTCACTCACACACTCACTCGTGAGCTTCCCCCAGACCAGTAATCCAAACGGAAATATCTTCCCTCCGTAGCATTTTGATCATTTGCTTCGCTAACCAATCAGATCGATGGACTGTATTTCAGCTGTAGGTTGGCTGTGTTTCAGCTGTAGGTTGGCTGTGTTTCAGCTGTAGGTTGGCTGTGTTTCAGCTGTATGTTGGCTGTGTTTCAGCTGTATGTTGGCTGTGTTTCAGCTGTATGTTGGCTGTGTTTCAGCTGTAGGTTGGCTGTGTTTCAGCTGTAGGTTGGCTGTGTTTCAGCTGTATGTTGGCTGTGTTTCAGCTGTATGTTGGCTGTGTTTCAGCTGTAGGTTGGCTGTGTTTCAGCTGTAGGTTGGCTGTGTTTCAGCTGTATGTTGGCTGTGTTTCAGCTGTATGTTGGCTGTGTTTCAGCTGTAGGTTGGCTGTGTTTCAGCTGTATGTTGGCTGTGTTTCAGCTGTATGTTGGCTGTGTTTCAGCTGTATGTTGGCTGTGTTTCAGCTGTAGGTTGGCTGTGTTTCAGCTGTATGTTGGCTGTGTTTCAGCTGTAGGTTGGCTGTGTTTCAGCTGTAGGTTGGCTGTGTTTCAGCTGTATGTTGGCTGTGTTTCAGCTGTATGTTGGTTATGTTTCAGCTGTATGTTGGCTGTGTTTCAGCTGTAGGTTGGCTGTGTTTCAGCTGTATGTTGGCTGTGTTTCAGCTGTAGGTTGGTTATGTTTCAGCTGTATGTTGGCTGTGTTTCAGCTGTAGGTTGGTTATGTTTCAGCTGTATGTTGGCTGTGTTTCAGCTGTATGTTGGCTGTGTTTCAGCTGTAGGTTGGCTGTGTTTCAGCTGTAGGTTGGTTATGTTTCAGCTGTATGTTGGCTGTGTTTCAGCTGTAGGTTGGCTGTGTTTCAGCTGTATGTTGGCTGTGTTTCAGCTGTAGGTTGGTTATGTTTCAGCTGTATGTTGGCTGTGTTTCAGCTGTAGGTTGGTTATGTTTCAGCTGTATGTTGGCTGTGTTTCAGCTGTATGTTGGCTGTGTTTCAGCTGTAGGTTGGCTGTGTTTCAGCTGTAGGTTGGTTATGTTTCAGCTGTATGTTGGCTGTGTTTCAGCTGTAGGTTGGTTGTGTTTCAGCTGTATGTTGGCTGTGTTTCAGCTGTATGTTGGCTGTGTTTCAGCTGTAGGTTGGCTGTGTTTCAGCTGTAGGTTGGTTATGTTTCAGCTGTAGGTTGGTTATGTTTCAGCTGTATGTTGGCTGTGTTTCAGCTGTAGGTTGGCTGTGTTTCAGCTGTATGTTGGCTGTGTTTCAGCTGTATGTTGGCTGTGTTTCAGCTGTAGGTT
Organism: Champsocephalus esox; assembly: GCA_036324585.1. Lineage (NCBI taxonomy): Eukaryota > Metazoa > Chordata > Actinopteri > Perciformes > Channichthyidae > Champsocephalus > Champsocephalus esox. Next base: position 42,230,701 of record CM070481.1, read on the forward strand.
GGCTGTGTTTCAGCTGTATGTTGGCTGTGTTTCAGCTGTATGTTGGCTGTGTTTCAGCTGTAGGTTGGCTGTGTTTCAGCTGTAGGTTGGCTGTGTTTCAGCTGTATGTTGGCTGTGTTTCAGCTGTATGTTGGCTGTGTTTCAGCTGTATGTTGGCTGTGTTTCAGCTGTAGGTTGGCTGTGTTTCAGCTGTATGTTGGCTGTGTTTCAGCTGTAGGTTGGCTGTGTTTCAGCTGTAGGTTGGCTGTGTTTCAGCTGTATGTTGGCTGTGTTTCAGCTGTATGTTGGTTATGTTTCAGCTGTATGTTGGCTGTGTTTCAGCTGTAGGTTGGCTGTGTTTCAGCTGTATGTTGGCTGTGTTTCAGCTGTAGGTTGGTTATGTTTCAGCTGTATGTTGGCTGTGTTTCAGCTGTAGGTTGGTTATGTTTCAGCTGTATGTTGGCTGTGTTTCAGCTGTATGTTGGCTGTGTTTCAGCTGTAGGTTGGCTGTGTTTCAGCTGTAGGTTGGTTATGTTTCAGCTGTATGTTGGCTGTGTTTCAGCTGTAGGTTGGCTGTGTTTCAGCTGTATGTTGGCTGTGTTTCAGCTGTAGGTTGGTTATGTTTCAGCTGTATGTTGGCTGTGTTTCAGCTGTAGGTTGGTTATGTTTCAGCTGTATGTTGGCTGTGTTTCAGCTGTATGTTGGCTGTGTTTCAGCTGTAGGTTGGCTG
>CM070481.1:42233909-42236409 GCA_036324585.1 Champsocephalus esox
CGACTCATGTTACCGTGTGTGAGAGACACGAGCGCAAGTTCAAGGGCAGTGTGTACATACGGCTGTAGTTCTGTGTACATACGGCTGTAGTTCTGTGTACATACGGCTGTAGTTCTGTGTACATACGGCTGTAGTTCTGTTTACATACGGCTGTAGTTCTGTGTACATACGGCTGTAGTTCTGTTTACATACGGCTGTAGTTCTGTGTACATACGGCTGTAGTTCTGTGTACATACGGCTGTAGTTCTGTGTACATACGGCTGTAGTTCTGTGTACATACGGCTGTAGTTCTGTGTACATACGGCTGTAGTTCTGTGTACATACGGCTGTAGATCTGTGTACATACGGCTGTAGTTCTGTGTACATACGGCTGTAGTTCTGTGTACATACGGCTGTAGTTCTGTGTACATACGGCTGTAGTTCTGTGTACATACGGCTGTAGTTCTGTGTACATACGGCTGTAGATCTGTTTACATACGGCTGTAGATCTGTTTACATACGGCTGTAGATCTGTGTACATACGGCTGTAGATCTGTGTACATACGGCTGTAGTTCTGTGTACATACGGCTGTAGTTCTGTGTACATACGGCTGTAGATCTGTGTACATACGGCTGTAGTTCTGTGTACATACGGCTGTAGATCTGTGTACATACGGCTGTAGTTCTGTGTACATACGGCTGTAGTTCTGTGTACATACGGCTGTAGTTCTGTTTACATACGGCTGTAGATCTGTTTACATACGGCTGTAGATCTGTGTACATACGGCTGTAGATCTGTTTACATACGGCTGTAGATCTGTGTACATACGGCTGTAGATCTGTTTACATACGGCTGTAGTTCTGTGTACATACGGCTGTAGTTCTGTTTACATACGGCTGTAGTTCTGTGTACATACGGCTGTAGTTCTGTTTACATACGGCTGTAGTTCTGTGTACATACGGCTGTAGTTCTGTTTACATACGGCTGTAGTTCTGTGTACATACGGCTGTAGTTCTGTGTACATACGGCTGTAGTTCTGTGTACATACGGCTGTAGTTCTGTGTACATACGGCTGTAGTTCTGTTTACATACGGCTGTAGTTCTGTGTACATACGGCTGTAGTTCTGTGTACATACGGCTGTAGTTCTGTGTACATACGGCTGTAGTTCTGTGTACATACGGCTGTAGTTCTGTGTACATACGGCTGTAGTTCTGTGTACATACGGCTGTAGTTCTGTGTACATACGGCTGTAGTGTTGTGGTTGTGTGTTTGCCGTTTAGCCTGATTGATGGTGTCTCTGGTTATTGATGATTTATTGATGGTGGTTAAACCTGATCCAGTTTAATATTGATGACTCAGATGTGGATACTGCGACTGTAAAATACTCCAGATATTAATGATCTGCTTCAAATATACACACCTGTCACACACACACTTCAGTCAGATACACACCTGTCACACACACACTTCAGTCAGATACACACCTGTCACAGACACACTTCATTCAGATACACACCTGTCACAGACACACTTCATTCAGATACACACACACACAATCCTACACACACACACACACACACACACACACACATACACATTGCATTTAGCTGACACTTTTATCCAAAGCGACTCACAATAAGTGCGTTCGACCAGGAAGACACAACCTTGAAGAAAACAGAATCATAAAGTACATCAGGTTTCATCGAGCCAAACATTTCAAGTGCTACTCAGCTGGCTTTAGAGGAGCCAGTCCTTTATTAGACACACACACACACACACACACACACACACACACACACACACACACACATACCATGTATGCATCACTTCAGGGGACATTACATTGACTTACATCCATTTCCTGGAGACTTATCCTTATCCTAACCAAGTCTTCAGCCTAACATGAATGACTCCCCTTATGGGGACCTCCAATGTGTCCCCATAAGGGAGGCGAATCCCCACACATGACTGTGTAAACAGATTTAGGTCCCCACAAGTATAGTAATGCTAGGCCACACACACACACACACACACACACACACACACACACACACACACACACACACACACAGCTGATGTACTTTAATGTAATCGCCCATACGCACATCTTCATGTATAAACTGGAACATCTGTGTAGAATTAACCACAGACTGATGAGGACATACAGTGTGTGTGTGTGTGTGTGTGTGTGTGTGCGTGGGTGGTTGGGTGGGTGTGTGTGTGGGTGTGTGTGTGGGTGGGTGTGTGTGTGTGTGTGAAAGAGACCGTCACAGAGAAATGTAAAAGGTCTATAAATATAAAAAAGGAGACGCAGAGAGATGAGAAATCTGAGAATGTTGTGAAAATTAAATAAATACAAATAATTTAAATTAAATACTACATATCAAAAAAAGAAGAAACAAACATTTGATAATAAAATTAAATAAATAATATTTATCTTTTTGAATTAAAAGCTAAAATCTCTGTCTTTGCAATCTTTATTAGTCTGTCAGTGAAATACACAGAAGAGTGACACACAC
>CM070481.1:42241409-42248909 GCA_036324585.1 Champsocephalus esox
GGCTCTGAGAGGGAGGGTCTCTGTGAGGGAGGGGCTCTGTGAGGAAGGGGCTCTGTGAGGAAGGGGCTCTGTGAGGGAGGGGCTCTGAGAGGGAGGGGCTCTGTGAGGGAGGGGCTCTGTGAGGAAGGGGCTCTGTGAGGAAGGGGCTCTGAGAGGGAGGGGCTCTGTGAGGGAGGAGCTCTGAGAGGGAGGGGCTCTGTGAGGGAGGGGCTCTGTGAGGGAGAGGCTCTGAGAGGGAGGGGCTCTGAGAGGGAGGGGCTCTGAGAGGGAGGGGCTCTGTGAGGAAGGGGCTCTGTGAGGGAGAGGCTCTGAGAGGGAGGGGCTCTGTGAGGGAGGGGCTCTGTGAGGAAGGGGCTCTGTGAGGGAGGGGCTCTGTGAGGAAGGGGCTCTGAGAGGAAGGGGCTCTGAGAGGGAGGGGCTCTGTGAGGAAGGGGCTCTGTGAGGGAGGGGCTCTGTGAGGGAGAGGCTCTGAGAGGGAGGGGCTCTGAGAGGGAGGGGCTCTGTGAGGGAGGGGCTCTGTGAGGAAGGGGCTCTGTGAGGGAGGGTCTCTGTGAGGGAGGGGCTCTGTGAGGGAGGGGCTCTGTGAGGGAGAGGCTCTGAGAGGGAGGGGCTCTGAGAGGGAGGGGCTCTGTGAGGGAGGGGCTCTGTGAGGAAGGGGCTCTGTGAGGGAGGGTCTCTGTGAGGGAGGGGCTCTGTGAGGGAGGGGCTCTGTGAGGGAGGGGCTCTGTGAGGGAGGGGCTCTGTGAGGGAGGGGCTCTGGAGGGAGGGGCTCTGTGAGGGGGGGCTCTGTGAGGGAGGGGCTCTGTGAGGGAGGGGCTCTGAGGGAGGGCTCTGTGAGGGAGGGGCTCTGTGAGGAGGGGCTCTGTGAGGGAGGCTCTGGAGGGGAGGCTCTGAGAGGGAGGGGCTCTGTGAGGGAGGGGCTCTGTTTTACTCTGAAGGGCTGTGTGTACTTCCTGTTTTACTCTGAAGGGCTGTGTGTACTTCCTGTTTTACTCTGAAGGGCTGTGTGTGCTTCCTGTTTTACTCTGAAGGGCTGTGTGTACTTCCTGTTTTACTCTGAAGGGCTGTGTGTGCTTCCTGTTTTACTCTGAAGGGCTGTGTGTACTTCCTGTTTTACTCTGAAGGGCTGTGTGTGCTTCCTGTTTTACTCTGAAGGGCTGTGTGTACTTCCTGTTTTACTCTGAAGGGCTGTGTGTACTTCCTGTTTTACTCTGAAGGGCTGTGTGTGCTTCCTGTTTTACTCTGAAGGGCTGTGTGTGCTTCCTGCAGGGCGGAGGCGACGCTCGGGAAGATCCTGAAGAAGAAGGCGTGGCGGTAACTCTCTCATTACCATAGGCTGTGTGTAGGGTCAGGGTCTCCTCTCAGTAGGGTCAGGGTCTCCTCTCAGTAGGGTCAGGGTCTCCTCTCTGTAGGGTCAGGGTCTCCTCTCAGTAGGGTCAGGGTCTCCTCTCTGTAGGGTCAGGGTCTCCTCTCAGTAGGGTTAGGGTCTCCTCTCTGTAGGGTCAGGGTCTCCTCTCTGTAGGGTCAGGGTCTCCTCTCAGTAGGGTCAGGGTCTCCTCTCTGTAGAGAGGAGACCCTGACCCTACTGAGCATTCGACCCATAGGGGGCGCCCTGAGCATTCGACCCATAGGGGGCGCCCTTAGCATTCGACCCATAGGGGGCGCCCTGAGCATTCGACCCATAGGGGGCGCCCTGAGCATTCGACCCATAGGGGGCGCCCTTAGCATTCGACCCATAGGGGGCGCCCTTAGCATTCGACCCATAGGGGGCGCCCTGAGCATTCGACCCATAGGGGGCGCCCTGAGCATTCGACCCATAGGGGGCGCCCTGAGCATTCGACCCATAGGGGGCGCCCTGAGCATTCGACCCATAGGGGGCGCCCTGAGCATTCGACCCATTACCATAGGCTGTGTGTAGGGTCAGGGTCTCCTCTCAGTAGGGTCAGGGTCTCCTCTCTGTAGGGTCAGGGTCTCCTCTCAGTAGGGTCAGGGTCTCCTCTCTGTAGGGTCAGGGTCTCCTCTCTGTAGGGTCAGGGTCTCCTCTCTGTAGGGTCAGGGTCTCCTCTCTGTAGGGTCAGGGTCTCCTCTCTGTAGGGTCAGGGTCTCCTCTCAGTAGGGTCAGGGTCTCCTCTCTGTAGAGAGGAGACCCTGACCCCTCAGTATATTTGCTCTGTGAAGAGTACGAAGTACTTGTACTGCAGTACACAGTACAGTACTCTCTGTGAAGAGTACGAAGTACTTGTACTGCAGTACACAGTACAGTACTCTCTGTGAAGAGTACGAAGTACTTATACTCTGTCACACTCTGTGACAGAGTATAAGTACTTGTAGTACGAGTACTTCATACGATTTCTCAGAGACGTTTAGTTTCAGAGAGTTATTTAAACCAACGTCTTTCAGCGGGGGGGGGGAGTGTGTGTGTGTGTGTGTGTGTGTGTGTGTGTGTGTGTGTGTGTGTGTGTGTGAGAAACTCCTAATCCAGTCTCTTGGTGTGACTGAGCCTCTTTAAGCCGCGACGACCTCCGACAGCTGACAGAGGACAGGAAGTGTGTGTGGTACTGTGTGTGTGTGTGTGTGTGCAGGGCCGGCCCTCGGCACAGGCAGTGCAGGCGAATGCTCAGGGCGACCCATAGGGGGCGCCCTGAGCATTCGACCCATCGGGGGCGCCCTGAGCATTCGCCCCATCGGGGGCGCCCTGAGCATTCGACCCATAGGGGGCGCCCTTAGCATTCGACCCATAGGGGGCGCCCTGAGCATTCGACCCATAGGGGGCGCCCTGAGCATTCGACCCATAGGGGGCGCCCTGAGCATTCGACCCATAGGGGGCGCCCTGAGCATTCGACCCATAGGGGGCGCCCTGAGCATTCGACCCATAGGGGGCGCCCTGAGCATTCGACCCATAGGGGGCGCCCTGAGCATTCGACCCATTACCATAGGCTGTGTGTAGGGTCAGGGTCTCCTCTCAGTAGGGTCAGGGTCTCCTCTCTGTAGGGTCAGGGTCTCATCTCTGTAGGGTCAGGGTCTCCTCTCAGTAGGGTCAGGGTTTCCTCTCTGTAGGGTCAGGGTCTCCTCTCTGTAGGGTCAGGGTCTCCTCTCTGTAGGGTCAGGGTCTCCTCTCAGTAGGGTCAGGGTCTCCTCTCTGTAGAGAGGAGACCCTGACCCCTCAGTATATTTGCTCTGTGAAGAGTACGAAGTACTTGTACTGCAGTACACAGTACAGTACTCTCTGTGAAGAGTACGAAGTACTTGTACTGCAGTACACAGTACAGTACTCTCTGTGAAGAGTACGAAGTACTTATACTCTGTCACACTCTGTGACAGAGTATAAGTACTTGTAGTACGAGTACTTCATACGATTTCTCAGAGACGTTTAGTTTCAGAGAGTTATTTAAACCAACGTCTTTCAGCGGGGGGGGGGAGTGTGTGTGTGTGTGTGTGTGTGTGTGTGTGTGTGTGTGTGTGTGTGTGTGTGTGTGTGTGTGAGAAACTCCTAATCCAGTCTCTTGGTGTGACTGAGCCTCTTTAAGCCGCAACGACCTCCGACAGCTGACAGAGGACAGGAAGTGTGTGTGGTACTGTGTGTGTGTGTGTGTGTGCAGGGCCGGCCCTCGGCACAGGCAGTGCAGGCGAATGCTCAGGGCGACCCATAGGGGGCGCCCTGAGCATTCGACCCATCGGGGGCGCCCTGAGCATTCGCCCCATCGGGGGCGCCCTGAGCATTCGACCCATCGGGGGCGCCCTCAGCATTCGACCCATAGGGGGCGCCCTGAGCATTCGACCCATAGGGGGCGCCCTGAGCATTCGACCCATAGGGGGCGCCCTTAGCATTCGACCCATAGGGGGCGCCCTGAGCATTCGACCCATAGGGGGCGCCCTGAGCATTCGACCCATAGGGGGCGCCCTGAGCATTCGACCCATAGGGGGCGCCCTGAGCATTCGACCCATAGGGGGCGCCCTGAGCATTCGACCCATAGGGGGCGCCCTGAGCATTCGACCCATAGGGGGCGCCCTGAGCATTCGACCCATAGGGGGCGCCCTGAGCATTCGACCCATAGGGGGCGCCCTGAGCATTCGACCCATTACCATAGGCTGTGTGTAGGGTCAGGGTCTCCTCTCAGTAGGGTCAGGGTCTCCTCTCTGTAGGGTCAGGGTCTCATCTCTGTAGGGTTAGGGTCTCCTCTCTGTAGGGTCAGGGTCTCCTCTCTGTAGGGTTAGGGTCTCCTCTCTGTAGGATCAGGGTCTCCTCTCTGTAGGGTCAGGGTCTCCTCTCTGTAGGGTTAGGGTCTCCTCTCTGTATCAGGGTGTATTGTGGCGCGTTTCCACTGCAGTTCTCGCTCGGTTTGGTTCGGCCTCATTAGGCCCGGCTCACTTTAATGCTGTGCTTCCATTACAGTTTAGGAACTGGGGCAGTTACTATGGTAACGCAGTGTAGGCGGAGCCGTAACGGCATCTTCAATGAGAGCCCCAGAAGGCAACCCAGCCGTTAGCCGTTAGCCGTTAGCCCTCAGAGCTCAGCTCCTCTATCTGTTCAGAAACCAGACAGAAGCTAACCCAGTCCAACCCACAGCCTGCCTGCGTCGTCACGGAGAACACAGACGCTGCTTTCGTTCTGTCTGCAGGCCGTTGCTGTGAGGGTGGACGGTCGGAGCATATACAACGTTAGCTCAGCCCATCTCCATTCAGAAAACACACATTGCAAAGGTGCTTCTCTGCCGCCTGTCTGCAGACTCAAAGCGTGCCCTCCTGGTGTCACGAGCCGTATCAGTGCGTTGTTCCTTCATCATTCTGAAACGTGTGTTACAATCACACCACGGTCACATATGTTCATCTGGTTGTAGGCGTAGCCCCTTGCCAGCGACTCCCTCTAGTTTAGCTCAGCCCGACTCAGCCGGTTGGTCCTGGCTCTAGAACCACGGTTTAGTCGGGCCAGAGAAAAGGTGAAACAGTCGCCCGGGCCAAAACTAGGCCGAGTGGAAACGCAACGAGAAACAGGCCCCGCACGGCTCGGCGCGCTTAAAGCGAGCTCCCCGCTGCCGTGGAAACGCGCCATATGTGTGTATCAGTGTGTATCAGTGTGTATCAGTGTGTATCAGTGTGTATCAGTGTGTATCAGTACTGCAGTTCAGTGTGTATCAGTACTGCAGTTCAGTGTGTATCAGTACTGCAGTTCAGTGTGTATCAGTACTGCAGTTCAGTGTGTATTAGTACTGCAGTTCAGTAGTACTGACAGCACCCCCCTCTCCACAGGAGGTCCAGCTACGTGGTGACCACTAAGATCTACTGGGGGGGACAGTGAGTCATTAAGCAATAACACACATATCGATATATTGATATATATATCAATATATCGAGATATATTGATATATATATATCAATATATATTTATATATATATCAATTTATCAAATATATATTGATATATATATAATTGTACTCGTGTGACGCGTCCGCAGGGCGGAGACGGAGCGAGGGTTGTCCCGGAAACACGTCATCGAAGGTAAGAGCGGCATTCACAGAACATGGCACGATGTTCGGGAACATGAAACACTTCTGAATATATTTGCTCTGTGAAGAGTATGAAGTACTTGTACTGCAGTACACAGTACAGTACTCTCTGTGAAGAGTACGAAGTACTTGTACTGCAGTACACAGTACAGTACTCTCTGTGAAGAGTACGAAGTACTTATACTCTGTCACACTCTGTGACAGAGTATAAGTACTTGTAGTACGAGTACTTCATACGATTTCTCAGAGACGTTTAGTTTCAGAGAGTTATTTAAACCAACGTCTTTCAGCGGGGGGGGGGAGTGTGTGTGTGTGTGTGTGTGTGTGTGTGTGTGTGTGTGTGTGTGAGAAACTCCTAATCCAGTCTCTTGGTGTGACTGAGCCTCTTTAAGCCGCGACGACCTCCGACAGCTGACAGAGGACAGGAAGTGTGTGTGGTACTGTGTGTGTGTGTGTGTGTGTGCAGGGCCGGCCCTCGGCACAGGCAGTGCAGGCGAATGCTCAGGGCGACCCATAGGGGGCGCCCTGAGCATTCGACCCATCGGGGGCGCCCTGAGCATTCGCCCCATCGGGGGCGCCCTGAGCATTCGACCCATCGGGGGCGCCCTCAGCATTCGACCCATAGGGGGCGCCCTGAGCATTCGACCCATAGGGGGCGCCCTGAGCATTCGACCCATAGGGGGCGCCCTTAGCATTCGACCCATAGGGGGCGCCCTGAGCATTCGACCCATCGGGGGCGCCCTCAGCATTCGACCCATAGGGGGCGCCCTGAGCATTCGACCCATAGGGGGCGCCCTGAGCATTCGACCCATAGGGGGCGCCCTGAGCATTCGACCCATAGGGGGCGCCCTGAGCATTCGACCCATAGGGGGCGCCCTGAGCATTCGACCCATAGGGGGCGCCCTGAGCATTCGACCCATAGGGGGCGCCCTGAGCATTCGACCCATAGGAGGCGCCCTGAGCATTCGACCCATAGGGGGCGCCCTGAGCATTCGACCCATAGGGGGCGCCCTGAGCATTCGACCCATAGGGGGCGCCCTGAGCATTCGACCCATAGGGGGCGCCCTGAGCATTCGACCCATAGGGGGCGCCCTGAGCATTCGACCCATAGGGGGCGCCGGAAACAAAAAATTAGGATCTTTTTTTTTCATTTAAAACAATTGTTTTAAATGTAAACACAATTTCCCGATGTTGGATCAACAAAGATCTTCTCATCGTCTTATACGAACAGAACCACGCCTATATTGCGTACAGCGCCCATAAACTCTGGCCCCCCCCGAACCCAGCTGAGCCCCAGCTAAAAGGTGCCAGCTAAAAGGGCGGCAAATTGGTCAGGGCCGGCCCTGTGTGTGTGTGTGCGTGTGTGTGTGTGTGTGTGTGTGTGGTACAGTGTGTAGATGCAGCGGACAGACAGGTCTCAGCTGGTTTGGTTTCCTCTGAGAGAGAGAGAGAGAGAGAGAGAGAGAGAGAGGGAGAGAGAGAGGGAGAGAGAGAGGGAGAGACAGAGAGAGAGAGAGAGAGAGAGAGAGAGGGAGAGACAGAGACAGAGAGAGAGAGACAGAGAGAGAGAGAGAGAGAGAGAGAGAGAGAGAGAGAGAGAGAGGTTATTATGAGAGCTCTGTTTGATTCTGACATTGTATATAAATAAATAAATGTGTGTGTGTGTGTAGGTCTGCGTGGGTCTCTCTCCAGGTTACAGTTGGACTATGTGGACATCGTGTTCGCCAACCGGAGTGACATCAACGTCCCGATGGAGGGTCAGACACACACACACACACACAGGAAGTACTTCCGCTTCTAGTGGCCAAAAGGAGAATTACAACAACAAACAATATGTACATAAATCAGTGTTATCAAATGAGTGACTATAATATGTTACTTATATGTTCCACAGCTGTTGTCGTTGTTGTTGTTGTTTGTGTTTCTGAGGTTGTTGTTTGTGTTTCAGAGGTTGTTGTTGTTGTTTGTGTTTCAGAGGTTGTTGTTTGTGTTTCAG
>CM070481.1:42253909-42266409 GCA_036324585.1 Champsocephalus esox
CTTGTCTCTCGCCTGTCTGTCTCTCGCCTGTCTCTCACCTGTCTCTCGCCTGTCTGTCTCTCACCTGTCTCTCCCCTGTCTCTCAGCTGTGTCCCCTGTCTCTCACCTGTCTCTCACGTCTCTCCCCTGTCTCTCACGTCTCTCACCTGTCTCACCTGTCTCACCCCTGTCTCACCCCTGTCTCTCCCCTGTCTCTCACGTCTCTCCCCTGTCTCTCACCTGTCTCTCACGTCTCTCACCTGTCTCTCACCTGTCTCTCCCTTGTCTCTCACGTCTCTTCCCTGTCTCTCAGCTGTCTCTCCCCTTTCTCTCAGCTGTCTCTTACCTGTCTCTCACCTGTTTCTCCCCTGTCTGTCTCTCACCTGTCTGTCTCTCACCTGTCTCTCACCTGTCTCCCCTGTCTGTCTCTCACCTGTCTCTCGCCTGTCTGTCTCTCACCTGTCTCTCGCCCGTCTCTCTCTCACCTGTCTGTCTCTCACCTGTCTCTCACCTGTCTGTCTCTCACCTGTCTCTCACCTGTCTTTCGCCTGTCTGTCTCTCACCTGTCTCTCCCCTGTCTCTCAGCTGTGTCCCCTGTCTCTCACCTGTCTCTCACGTCTCTCCCCTGTCTCTCACGTCTCTCACCTGTCTCACCTGTCTCACCCCTGTCTCTCCCCTGTCTCTCACGTCTCTCCCCTGTCTCTCCCCTGTCTCTCAGCTGTCTCTCACCTGTCTCTCACATCTCTCCCCTGTCTCTCACGTCTCTCCCCTGTCTCTCACGTCTCTCACCTGTCTCTCCCCTGTCTCTCAGCTGTCTCTCACGTCTCTCCCCTGTCTCTCAGCTGTCTCTCACGTCTCTCACCTGTCTCTCCCCTGTCTCTCAGCTGTCTCTCACCTGTCTCTCACGTCTCTCCCCTGTCTCTCATCTGTCTCTCCCCTGTCTCTCAGCTGTCTCTCACGTCTCTCCCCTGTCTCTCACGTCTCTCACCTGTCTCACCTGTCTCTCACGTCTCACCCCTGTCTCTCCCCTGTCTCTCACCTGTCTCTCACGTCTCTCCCCTGTCTCTCACCTGTCTCTCCCCTGTCTCTCACCTGTCTCTCCCCTGTCTCTCACGTCTCTCACCTGTCTGTCACGTCTCTCACCTGTCTCTCACGTCTCTCCCTTGTATCTCACGTCTCTCCCCTGTCTCTTCCCTGTCTCTCCCCTGTCTCTCACCTGTCTCTCACGTCTCTCCCCTGTCTCTCACGTCTCTCCCCTGTCTCTCACGTCTCTCACCTGTCTCTCACCTGTCTCTCACGTCTCTCCCCTGTCTCTCCCCTGTCTCTCACCTGTCTCTCACCTGTCTATCCCCTGTCTCTTTCCCCTGTCTCTCAGCTGTCTCTCACCTGTCTCTCACGTCTCTCCCCTGTCTCTCACGTCTCTCACCTGTCTCTCACGTCTCTCACCTGTCTCTCACGTCTCTCCCCTGTCTCTCACGTCTCTCACCTGTCTCTCCCCTGTCTCTCAGCTGTCTCTCACGTCTCTCCCTGTCTCTCACCTGTCTCTCACGTCTCTCACCTCTCTCACCTGTCTCTCCCCTGTCTCTCACGTCTCTCCCCTGTCTCTCAGCTGTCTCTCACGTCTCTCACCTGTCTCTCACCTGTCTCTCACCTGTCTCTCAGCTGTCTCTCACCTGTCTCTCACGTCTCTCACCTGTCTCTCACGTCTCTCCCCTGTCTCTCACGTCTCTCCCCTGTCTCTCACCTGTCTCTCCCCTGTCTCTCACGTCTCTCCCCTGTCTCTCACCTGTCTCTCATGTCTCTCCCCTGTCTCTCACCTCTCTCCCCTGTCTCTCACGTCTCTCACCTGTCTCTCACCTGTCTCTCACGTCTCTCCCCTGTCTCTCACGTCTCTCCCCTGTCTCTCCCCTGTCTCTCACGTCTCTCCCCTGTCTCTCACCTGTCTCTCATGTCTCTCCCCTGTCTCTCACCTCTCTCCCCTGTCTCTCCCCTGTCTCTCACGTCTCTCACGTCTCTCACCTGTCTCTCCCTTGTCTCTCACGTCTCTTCCCTGTCTCTCAGCTGTCTCTCCCCTTTCTCTCAGCTGTCTTTCACCTGTTTCTCCCCTGTCTGTCTCTCACCTGTCTGTCTCTCACCTGTCTCTCACCTGTCTCCCCTGTCTGTCTCTCACCTGTCTCTCGCCTGTCTGTCTCTCACCTGTCTCTCGCCTGTCTCTCTCTCACCTGTCTGTCTCTCACCTGTCTCTCACCTGTCTCTCACCTGTCTCTCGCCTGTCTGTCTCTCACCTGTCTCTCCCCTGTCTCTCAGCTGTGTCCCCTGTCTCTCACCTGTCTCTCACGTCTCTCCCCTGTCTCTCACGTCTCTCACCTGTCTCACCTGTCTCACCCCTGTCTCACCCCTGTCTCTCCCCTGTCTCTCACGTCTCTCCCTGTCTCTCCCCTGTCTCTCAGCTGTCTCTCACCTGTCTCTCACATCTCTCCCCTGTCTCTCACGTCTCTCCCCTGTCTCTCACGTCTCTCACCTGTCTCTCCCCTGTCTCTCAGCTGTCTCTCACCTGTCTCTCACGTCTCTCCCCTGTCTCTCATCTGTCTCTCCCCTGTCTCTCAGCTGTCTCTCACGTCTCTCCCCTGTCTCTCACCTCTCTCACCTGTCTCACCTGTCTCTCACGTCTCACCCCTGTCTCTCCCCTGTCTCTCACGTCTCTCCCCTGTCTCTCACCTGTCTCTCCCCTGTCTCTCCCCTGTCTCTCACGTCTCTCACCTGTCTGTCACGTCTCTCACCTGTCTCTCACGTCTCTCCCTTGTATCTCACGTCTCTCCCCTGTCTCTCACGTCTCTCCCCTGTCTCTCACGTCTCTCCCCTGTCTGTCACCTGTCTCTCACTTGTCTCTCGCCTGTCTGTCTCTCGCCTGTCTGTCTCTCACCTGTCTGTCTCTCACCTCTCTCTCACCTGTCTGTCTCTCACCTGTCTGTCTCTCAGCTGTCTGTCTCTCACCAGTCTGTCTCTCACCTGTCTGTCTCTCTCACCAGTCTGTCTCTCACCAGTCTGTCTCTCACCTGTCTCTCACCTGTCTCTCGCCTGTCTGTCTCTCACCTGTCTGTCTCTCACCTGTCTGTCACCTGTCTCTCGCCTGTCTGTCTCTCGCCTGTCTGTCTCTCACCTGTCTGTCTCTCACCAGTCTGTCTCTCACCTGTCTCTCATCTGTCTCTCGCCTGTCTGTCTCTCACCTGTCTATCTCTCGCCTGTCTGTCACTTGTCTCTCGCCTGTCTGTCTCTCGTCTGTCTGTCTCTTGCCTGTCTGTCTCTCACCTGTCTGTCTCTCACTTGTCTCTCGCCTGTCTGTCGCCTGTCTGTCTCTCACCTGTCTGTCTCTCATCTGTCTCTCACCTGTCTGTCTCTCATCTGTCTCTCACCTGTCTGTCTCTCACCTGTCTGCCTCTCACCTGTCTATCTCTCTCACCTGTCTGTCTCTCACCTGTCTGTCTCTCACCTGTCTCTCACCAGTCTGTCTCTCTCACCTGTCTGTCTCTCACCAGTCTGTCTCTCACCTGTCTCTCACCTGTCTCTCGCCTGTCTGTCTCTCACCTGTCTGTCTGTCACCTGTCTCTCGCCTGTCTGTCTCTCGCCTGTCTGTCTCTTGCCTGTCTGTCTCTCACCTGTCTCTCACTTGTCTCTCGCCTGTCTGTCTCTCGCCTGTCTGTCTCTCGCCTGTCTGTCTCTCACCTGTCTCTCTCTCACCTGTCTGTCTCTCACCTGTCTCTCAGCTGTCTGTCTCTCACCAGTCTGTCTCTCACCTGTCTGTCTCTCACCTGTCTCTCAGCTGTCTGTCTCTCACCAGTCTGTCTCTCACCTGTCTGTCTCTCTCACCAGTCTGTCTCTCACCAGTCTCTCGCCTGTCTGTCTCTCACCTGTCTGTCTCTCACCTGTCTCTCGCCTGTCTGTCTCTCACCTGTCTGTCTCTCGCCTGTCTGTCTCTCACCTGTCTCTCTCTCACCTGTCTGTCTCTCACCTGTCTCTCAGCTGTCTGTCTCTCACCAGTCTGTCTCTCACCTGTCTGTCTCTCTCACCAGTCTGTCTCTCACCAGTCTCTCGCCTGTCTGTCTCTCACCTGTCTGTCTCTCACCTGTCTCTCGCCTGTCTGTCTCTCACCTGTCTGTCTCTCGCCTGTCTGTCACCTGTCTCTCGCCTGTCTGTCTCTCACCTGTCTGTCTCTCGCCTGTCTGTCTCTTGCCTGTCTGTCTCTCACCTGTCTGTCTCTCCCCTGTCTCTCACGTCTCTCACGTCTCTCCCCTGTCTCTCACGTCTCTCCCCTGTCTCTCACGTCTCTCCCCTGTCTCTCCCCTGTCTCTCAGCGTGGTGTCTCCGCAGTGAGGGCGTGAGCTCGGTTCTTCTGGGGGTCTCGAACACGGACCAGCTGCTGGAGAACCTGGGCTCCATCCGGGTACGATCACATGACCTCATGTTTACACTTAGACAGGACACTGAACTATGTTCTGCTTCAGGTCCTCTCTCAGCTGACTCCGCCCCTCATCGCTGAGATGGACGCGGTGCTAGGCAACAAGCCACGAATCGGCAAGAAGGAGGCGAGGAGCTGAGGAGACAAGGAGACAAGGAGGGAGCGAGGAGAAGAGGAGACGAGGAGCCGAGGAGATAAGGAAGTGAGGAGACAAGGAGATGAGGAGGAAGCGAGGAGCTGAAGAGACAAGGAGATAAGGAGATATGGAGATAAGGAGGCGAGGAGACGAGGAAGAAGCGAGGAGGTGAGGAGACGAGGAGGAAGCGAGGAGCTGAAGAGAAAAGGAAACGAGGAAATAAGGGGGCGAGGAGACAAGGAGCTGAGGAGATAAGGAGGCGAGGAGATGAGGAGATAAGGAGCTGAGGAGATAAGGAGGCAAGGAGACAAGGAAGAAGGAGGATAACAAAGACTTGAAGAGAGGAACCCAAAGAAGAACAAGGACACAAGGAAGGACTTGAAGAAGGATATAAAAAGGACTGAAAACAAATGAAGGGCACAAAGGAGGACTTAGGGAAGGAGAGAAGGATATGAAGGACTTGAGGAAGGAAATGACGAAGGACACTTGAGTGGAGGATGATGAACCTTTATTGACTTCAGGGACGCAGAAATATTTATTCTTATAAAAACAGCTTCGAGTCTCTGTCCGCACGACGCCCTGAGCCCTGCCCCCTTAGCCCCTTAGCCCCTTAGCCCTGAGCCCTGCCCCCTTAGCCCCTTAGCCCCTTAGCCCTGCCCCCTGAGCCCTGCCCCCTGAGCCCCTTAGCCCTGAGCCCTGCCCCCTTAGCCCCTTAGCCCTGCCCCCTGAGCCCCTTAGCCCTGAGCCCTGCCCCCTTAGCCCTGAGCCCTGCCCCCTGAGCCCCTTAGCCCTGAGCCCTGCCCCCTTAGCCCCTTAGCCCTGCCCCCTGAGCCCCTTAGCCCTGAGCCCTGCCCCCTGAGCCCCTTAGCCCTGAGCCCTGCCCCCTTAGCCCCTTAGCCCCTTAGCCCTGCCCCCTGAGCCCCTTAGCCCTGAGCCCTGCCCCCTTAGCCCCTTAGCCCTGCCCCCTGAGCCCCTTAGCCCTGAGCCCTGCCCCCTGAGCCCCTTAGCCCTGAGCCCTGCCCCCTGAGCCCCTTAGCCCTGAGCCCTGCCCCCTGAGCCCCTGAGCCCTGCCCCCTTAGCCCCTTAGCCCTGAGCCCTGCCCCCTTAGCCCCTTAGCCCTGAGCCCTGCCCCCTGAGCCCCTTAGCCCTGAGCCCTGCCCCCTTAGCCCCTTAGCCCTGAGCCCTGCCCCCTTAGCCCCTTAGCCCTGAGCCCTGCCCCCTTAGCCCCTTAGCCCTGCCCCCTTAGCCCCTTAGCCCTGAGCCCTGCCCCCTTAGCCCCTTAGCCCTGCCCCCTGAGCCCCTTAGCCCTGAGCCCTGCCCCCTGAGCCCCTTAGCCCTGAGCCCTGCCCCCTGAGCCCCTTAGCCCTGAGCCCTGCCCCCTGAGCCCCTGAGCCCTGCCCCCTTAGCCCCTTAGCCCTGAGCCCTGCCCCCTTAGCCCCTTAGCCCTGAGCCCTGCCCCCTGAGCCCCTTAGCCCTGAGCCCTGCCCCCTTAGCCCCTTAGCCCTGAGCCCTGCCCCCTTAGCCCCTTAGCCCTGAGCCCTGCCCCCTTAGCCCCTTAGCCCTGCCCCCTTAGCCCCTTAGCCCTGAGCCCTGCCCCCTTAGCCCCTTAGCCCTGAGCCCTGCCCCCTTAGCCCCTTAGCCCTGAGCCCTGCCCCCTTAGCCCCTTAGCCCTGCCCCCTGAGCCCCTAGTCCTGAGCCCTGCCCCCTGAGCCATGCCCCCTAGTCCTGACCCCTGAGCCCTGCCCCCTTAGCCCTGCCCCCTAGTCCTGCCCCCTGAGCCATGCCCCCTGCCCCCTGAGCCCTTAGCCATGCCCCCTTAGCCCTGCCCCCTAGTCCTGCCCCCTGCCCCCTGAGCCATGCCCCCTGCCCCATGCCCCCTGAGCCCTTAGCCATGCCCCCTGAGCCATGCCCCCTGCCCCCTGAGCCATGCCCCCTGCCCCATGCCCCCTGAGCCCTTAGCCATGCCCCCTGAGCCATGCCCCCTGAGCCCTTAGCCCTGCCCCCTGAGCCATGCCCCCTGAGCCCTGCCCCCTGAGCCCTGACCCCTGAGCCATGCCCCCTGAGCCCTGCCCCCTGAGCCATGCCCCCTGAGCCCTGCCCCCTGACCCCTGCCCCCTGCCCCCTGCCCCCTGCCCCCTGAGCCCTGCCCCCTGCCCCCTGAGCCCCTAGCCCTGCCCCCTGAGCCCTGCCCCCTGCCCCCTGCTCCCTGAGCCCCTAGCCCTTATTATGCAAACATTGAGTATCTAATGAACCTGTAATTTAACCCTTTAATAACACCTCCTGAATGAAACCAGGTGCATTCTGGGTAATCCCATGGTTTCACTTCCTGTTTGATGTAAACGACACTTCGGCAGAATGCTAATAAAGTTTAATTCAAATCCCCGTCTGGAGTCTCGGGACTCCACTTGCTGGATCGTCTCTTTTATTTTGAAGAGACGCAGTTCACCTTTACCATATTTTCAAAATAAGATTCTCACACACACACACACACACACACACACACTCACACACACACACACACACACACACACACACACACACACACAGGCGATACAATGGAACTAATAATAAATCAAATGTTTTATCGTCTCTGTCTCTTCGCAGAGAAGCTGTGAACAAAATAAAATGGCTCAGAGCGCACAGGTAAGCGGTCGACGCTAGCTAGCTTAGCATTACGCCGTCCACACAGCGGCGTGCGTTGACGCTTCCCCGTTCACTTTGATGGGATGACGTCACTTTTAGCCGAACTGCATTGTGGGAAGAGACGTGGAGCGTAGCTGGCGTGGCTCGCTACAAAAGTTGAGCAATGTTCAACTTTCGAAGCCTCGGCGAGGCGTCAGCCAATCGAACCATATGCAGTACGAGCTCTAGCCAATCAAACCGCTGCTTGTGTGTCAGGGGCGGGAGATCCATGTGATTGGTTGTTGGTCGAGTTTCAGACACGCCCGCCGGCAAGCGTCAGCGCACGCCGCCGGGTGGACGCGCCGTTAGGCAGCGAGTGCTTAGTGGCGTTTCAGGCGCACGGATTTCAGAGTTTCTCCGGCGCGTCACAGCCTCCCCCCCCGAGTGCCGCGTGGTTATGAGTGAGAGTTTATATAAAAACAATCAGTTTTAGATTAGCTTAACTTTAAATGTTTATTTTTGTTGATTTAATACAAAAATAAACATTTCTGAATAAAGTTTAGATTGAATGTTTTTCTAAAGGTATTTGGGTCGCGCTGCGTTCAGGTGCTGTCGGAAAGCAACTCGTGTAAAATCATTGTATGTAACTACAATATATCAATAATCTGCATTTCGTTTGGCTCAAATGTGTAAAATAGAACATCCGGTTATTATTAAGACATTATTAATTATGAATAACCTTTACACTGGAGACTTCAAACGACATTGTATATTGAAAACAGCGCTACAGAGGACATTTCAAACGGTACTCAGATTACCGAGCTATCACTGGGACCTTGAATGCAACACAACACTCGTGGCTCCCCGTCCTCGCTCCTGATTGGCGCGCCGACTCTCCGTGTCCCCGGAAGTGTTCGCTCCAGAGAGTCACCTTGCAGCTTCAGGTGCTTCTGATCTGCTCCAGAGGCTCCTCAGTCCGGCAGAAAGAGGCTCAGATCACCGGGCAATCCTCCACAGATCCGCAGATCCAAAGACATGGCGGAGGCGAAGGCGAAAACCTCCCCGAAGGCTGTGAAGTTCCTGTTCGGAGGGCTAGCCGGGTACGTGCTAACAGCTAATGTCAGGGAGCTAACGGGGAGCTAACATGCTAACAGCTAATGTCAGGGAGCTAACGGGGAGCTAACGTGCTAACAGCTAATGTCAGGGAGCTAACGGGGAGCTAACATGCTAACAGCTAATGTCAGGGAGCTAACGGGGAGCTAACATGCTAACAGCTAATGTCAGGGAGCTAACGGGGAGCTAACATGCTAACATGCTAACATGCTAACAGCCTGTCGAAGTTTAGAAGAAGATGTTTTTAACCTGGGGGAGATGGAGGAGTTCCCTCACCTGTCTGTAGTCTGACACACACACACACACACACACACACACACACACACACACACACACACACACACACACACCTGTCTGTAGTCTGACACACACACACACACACACACACACACACACACACCTGTCTGTAGTCTGACACACACACACACACACACCTGTCTGTAGTCTGACACACACACACACACACACCTGTCTGTAGTCTGACACACACACACACACACACCTGTCTGTAGTCTGACACACACACACACACACACACACACCTGTCTGTAGTCTGACACACACACACACCTGTCTGTAGTCTGACACACACACACACACACACACACACCTGTCTGTAGTCTGACACACACACACACACACACACACCTGTCTGTAGTCTGACACACACACACACACACACACACACCTGTCTGTAGTCTGACACACACACACACACACACACACACCTGTCTGTAGTCTGACACACACACACACACACACCTGTCTGTAGTCTGACACACACACACACCTGTCTGTAGTCTGACACACACACACACACACATACACACCTGTCTGTAGTCTGACACACACACCTGTCTGTAGTCTGACACACACACACACACCTGTCTGTAGTCTGACACACACACACACACCTGTCTGTAGTCTGACACACACACACACACACACACACACACACACCTGTCTGTAGTCTGACACACACACACACACACCTGTCTGTAGTCTGACACACACACACACACACCTGTCTGTAGTCTGACACACACACACACACCTGTCTGTAGTCTGACACACACACACACACCTGTCTGTAGTCTGACACACACACACACACCTGTCTGTAGTCTGACACACACACACCTGTCTGTAGTCTGACACACACACACCTGTCTGTAGTCTGACACACACACACACACCTGTCTGTAGTCTGACACACACACACACACACACACACACCTGTCTGTAGTCTGACACACACACACACACACACCTGTCTGTAGTCTGACACACACACACACCTGTCTGTAGTCTGACACACACACACACATACACACCTGTCTGTAGTCTGACACACACACCTGTCTGTAGTCTGACACACACACACACACACACACACACCTGTCTGTAGTCTGACACACACACACACACACACACACACACACCTGTCTGTAGTCTGACACACACACACACACACACACACCTGTCTGTAGTCTGACACACACACACACACCTGTCTGTAGTCTGACACACACACACACACACACCTGTCTGTAGTCTGACACACACACACACACACCTGTCTGTAGTCTGACACACACACACACACCTGTCTGTAGTCTGACACACACACACACACACCTGTCTGTAGTCTGACACACACACACACACCTGCCTGTAGTCTGACACACACACACCTGTCTGTAGTCTGACACACACACACCTGTCTGTAGTCTGACACACACACACACACACACCTTTCTGTAGTCTGACACACACACACACACCTGTCTGTAGTCTGACACACACACACACCTGTCTGTAGTCTGACACACACACACACACACACACACACCTGTCTGTAGTCTGACACACACACACACACACACACACCTGTCTGTCTGTAGTCTGACACACACACCTGTCTGTAGTCTGACACACACACACCTGTCTGTAGTCTGACACACACACCTGTCTGTAGTCTGACACACACACACACACCTGTCTGTAGTCTGACACACACACACACCTGTCTGTAGTCTGACACACACACACACACACCTGTCTGTAGTCTGACACACACACACACACCTGTCTGTAGTCTGACACACACACACACACACCTGTCTGTCTGTAGTCTGACACACACACACCTGTCTGTAGTCTGACACACACACACCTGTCTGTAGTCTGACACACACACACCTGTCTGTAGTCTGACACACACACACCTGTCTGTAGTCTGACACACACACACACCTGTCTGTAGTCTGACACACACACCTGTCTGTAGTCTGACACACACACACACACACCTGTCTGTAGTCTGACACACACACACACACCTGTCTGTAGTCTGACACACACACCTGTCTGTAGTCTGACACACACACACACACCTGTCTGTAGTCTGACACACACACACACCTGTCTGTAGTCTGACACACACACACCTGTCTGTAGTCTGACACACACACACACACACCTGTCTGTAGTCTGACACACACACACCTGTCTGTAGTCTGACACACACACACCTGTCTGTAGTCTGACACACACACACACACACCTGTCTGTAGTCTGACACACACACACACACCTGTCTGTAGTCTGACACACACACACACCTGTCTGTAGTCTGACACACACACACACACACACACACACCTGTCTGTAGTCTGACACACACACACACACACACACCTGTCTGTAGTCTGACACACACACACACCTGTCTGTAGTCTGACACACACACACACACTACACACCTGTCTGTAGTCTGACACACACACCTGTCTGTAGTCTGACACACACACACACACACACACACCTGTCTGTAGTCTGACACACACACACACACACACACACACCTGTCTGTAGTCTGACACACACACACACACACCACACCTGTCTGTAGTCTGACACACACACACACACCTGTCTGTAGTCTGACACACACACACACACACCTGTCTGTAGTCTGACACACACACACACACACCTGTCTGTAGTCTGACACACACACACACACCTGTCTGTAGTCTGACACACACACACACACACCTGTCTGTAGTCTGACACACACACACACCTGTCTGTAGTCTGACACACACACACCTGTCTGTAGTCTGACACACACACCTGTCTGTAGTCTGACACACACACACACACCTGTCTGTAGTCTGACACACACACACACACCTGTCTGTAGTCTGACACACACACACACCTGTCTGTAGTCTGACACACACACACACACACACACACCTGTCTGTAGTCTGACACACACACACCTGTCTGTAGTCTGACACACACACACACCTGTCTGTAGTCTGACACACACACACCTGTCTGTAGTCTGACACACACACACACACCTGTCTGTAGTCTGACACACACACACACCTGTCTGTAGTCTGACACACACACACACACCTGTCTGTAGTCTGACACACACACACACCACCTGTCTGTAGTCTGACACACACACACACACCTGTCTGTAGTCTGACACACACACACACACCTGTCTGTAGTCTGACACACACACACCTGTCTGTAGTCTGACACACACACACACACCTGTCGTCTGTAGTCTGACACACACACACCTGTCTGTAGTCTGACACACACACACCTGTCTGTAGTCTGACACACACACACCTGTCTGTAGTCTGACACACACACACCTGTCTGTAGTCTGACACACACACACCTGTCTGTAGTCTGACACACACACACCTGTCTGTAGTCTGACACACACACACACCTGTCTGTAGTCTGACACACACACACCTGTCTGTAGTCTGACACACACACACACCTGTCTGTAGTCTGACACACACACACACATACACACCTGTCTGTAGTCTGACACACACACCTGTCTGTAGTCTGACACACACACACACACACACACACCTGTCTGTAGTCTGACACACACACACACACACACACACACACACACACCTGTCTGTAGTCTGACACACACACACACACACACACACCTGTCTGTAGTCTGACACACACACACACACCTGTCTGTAGTCTGACACACACACACACACACCTGTCTGTAGTCTGACACACACACACACACACACCTGTCTGTAGTCTGACACACACACACACACCTGTCTGTAGTCTGACACACACACACACACACCTGTCTGTAGTCTGACACACACACACACACCT
>CM070481.1:42271409-42301409 GCA_036324585.1 Champsocephalus esox
CACACACACACACACAGACACACACACACACACACAGACAGACACAGACAGACACCTGTCTCTCACCTGTCTGTCTCTCTCACCTGTCTGTCTCTCACCTGTCTCTCTCTCTCACCTGTCTCTCTCTCTCCTGTCTCTCTCTCACCTGTCTCTCTCTCTCACCTGACTGTCTCTCTCCTGTCTCTCTCTCACCTGTCTCTCTCTCACCTGTCTCTCTCTCTCACCTGTCTCTCTCTCACCTGTCTCTCTCTCACCTGTCTCTCTCTCACCTGTCTCTCTCTCTCACCTGTCCTCTCTCACCTGTCTCTCTGTAACCTGTCTCTCTCTCACCTGTCTCTCTCTCTCCTGTCTCTCTCTCACCTGTCTCTCTCTCTCACCTGTCTGTCTCTCACCTGTCTCTCTCTCACCTGTCTCTCTGTAACCTGTCTCTCTCTCACCTGTCTCTCTCTCTCACCTGTCTCTCTCTCACCTGTCTCTCTGTAACCTGTCTCTCTCTCACCTGTCTCTCTCTCTCCTGTCTCTCTCTCACCTGTCTCTCTCTCTCACCTGACTGTCTCTCTCCTGACTGTCTCTCTCCTGTCTCTCTCTCACCTGACTGTCTCTCACCTGACTGTCTCTCTCCTGTCTCTCTCTCACCTGTCTCTCTCTCACCTGTCTCTCTCTCTCACCTGTCTCTCTCTCACCTGTCTCTCTCTCACCTGTCTCTCTCTCACCTGTCTCTCTCTCTCACCTGTCTCTCTCTCACCTGTCTCTCTGTAACCTGTCTCTCTCTCACCTGTCTCTCTCTCTCCTGTCTCTCTCTCACCTGTCTCTCTCTCTCACCTGTCTCTCTCTCTCACCTGTCTGTCTCTCTCACCTGTCTGTCTCTCTCCTGTCTCTCTCTCACCTGTCTCTCTCTCTCTCCTGTCTCTCTCTCACCTGTCTCTCTCTCACCTGTCTGTCTCTCTCTCACCTGTCTCTCTCTCACCTGTCTCTCTCTCACCTGTCTCTCTCTCTCACCTGTCTGTCTCTCTCCTGTCTCTCTCTCACCTGTCTCTCTCTCTCACCTGTCTGTCTGCAGGATGGGGGCCACAGTGTTCGTGCAGCCTCTCGACCTGGTGAAGAACCGGATGCAGCTGAGCGGCGTTGGGGCGACTAGTCGGGAATATAAAACCAGTTTCCACGCTCTGGTTTCCATTCTGAGGAACGAGGGCGTGGGGGGCATCTACACCGGGTAACTACAGATCTACTCTATCACAGATCTACACCGGGTAACTACAGATCTACTCTATCACAGATCTACACCTGGTAGCTACAGCTCTACATTATCACAGATCTACACCTGGTGACTGCAGATCTACATTATCACAGATCTACACCTGGTAGCTACAGCTCTACATTATCACAGATCTACACCTGGTGACTGCAGATCTACATTATCACAGATCTACACCTGGTGACTGCAGATCTACATTATCACAGATCTACACCTGGTGGCTACAGCTCTACATTATCACACATCTACACCGGGTAACTACAGATCTACTCTATCACAGATCTACACCTGGTAGCTACAGCTCTACATTATCACAGATCTACACCTGGTGACTGCAGATCTACATTATCACAGATCTACACCTGGTGGCTACAGCTCTACATTATCACAGATCTACACCTGGTAGCTACAGCTCTACATTATCACACATCTACACCGGGTAGCTACAGCTCTACATTATCACACATCTACACCTGGTAGCTACAGCTCTACATTATCACAGATCTACACCTGGTAGCTACAGCTCTACATTATCACACATCTACACCGGGTAGCTACAGCTCTACATTATCACAGATCTACACCTGGTAGCTACAGCTCTACATTATCACAGATCTACACCTGGTGACTGCAGATCTACATTATCACAGATCTACACCTGGTGACTGCAGATCTACATTATCACAGATCTACACCTGGTGGCTACAGCTCTACATTATCACAGATCTACACCTGGTGACTGCAGATCTACATTATCACAGATCTACACCTGGTAGCTACAGCTCTACATTATCACAGATCTACACCTGGTGACTGCAGATCTACATTATCACAGATCTACACCTGGTAGCTACAGCTCTACATTATCACAGATCTACACCTGGTGGCTACAGCTCTACATTATCACAGATCTACACCTGGTAGCTACAGTTCTACATTATCACAGATCTACACCTGGTGACTGCAGATCTACATTATCACAGATCTACACCTGGTGACTGCAGATCTACATTATCACAGATCTACACCTGGTGGCTACAGCTCTACATTATCACAGATCTACACCTGGTAGCTACAGCTCTACATTATCACACATCTACACCTGGTAGCTACAGCTCTACATTATCACAGATCTACACCTGGTAGCTACAGCTCTACATTATCACAGATCTACACCTGGTAGCTACAGCTCTACATTATCACACATCTACACCGGGTAGCTACAGCTCTACATTATCACACATCTACACCTGGTGGCTACAGCTCTACATTATCACAGATCTACACCTGGTAGCTACAGCATGATGATATGACGTGGAGATGCGAACGAGGTGATGTTGTTGTAACGATGCTAACGGTGTGTGCGTCAGTCTGTCTGCAGGTCTGCTGCGGCAGGCGACCTACACCACCACCCGCCTGGGGATCTACACCATCCTGTTCGAGAAGATGACCGGCCCCGACGGGCGGCCGCCCAACTTCCTGCTCAAGGTACCGCCCACTTCCTGTTTTTAGCATCTCTTCCCGTTGTTAGCATCTCTTCCCGTTGTTAGCATCTCTCCCCGTTGTTAGCATCTCCCCGTTGTTAGCATCTCTCCCCGTTGTTAGCATCTCTCCCCGTTGTTAGCATCTCTCCCCGTTGTTAGCATCTCTCCCCGTTGTTAGCATCTCTCCCTGTTGTTAGCATCTCTTCCCGTTGTTAGCATATCTCCCCGTTGTTAGCATCTCTCCCCGTTGTTAGCATCTCTCCCTGTTGTTAGCATCTCTTCCCGTTGTTAGCATATCTCCCCGTTGTTAGCATCTCTCCCCGTTGTTAGCATCTCTCCCCGTTGTTAGCATCTCTCCCCCGTTGTTAGCATCTCTTCCCGTTGTTAGCATCTCTTCCCGTTGTTAGCATCTCTCCCCGTTGTTAGCATCTCTCCCTGTTGTTAGCATGTTAGCATCTCTCCCCGTTGTTAGCATCTCTCCCCGTTGTTAGCATCTCTCCCCGTTGTTAGCATCTCTCCCCGTTGTTAGCATCTCTTCCCGTTGTTAGCATCTCTTCCCGTTGTTAGCATCTCTCCCCGTTGTTAGCATCTCTCCCTGTTGTTAGCATGTTAGCATCTCTCCCCGTTGTTAGCATCTCTCCCCGTTGTTAGCATCTCTCCCCGTTGTTAGCATATCTTCCCGTTGTTAGCATATCTCCCCGTTGTTAGCATCTCTCCCCGTTGTTAGCATCTCTTCCCGTTGTTAGCATCTCTTCCCGTTGTTAGCATCTCTCCCCGTTGTTAGCATCTCTCCCCGTTGTTAGCATCTCTCCCGTTGTTAGCATCTCTCCCCGTTGTTAGCATCTCTCCCCGTTGTTAGCATCTCTCCCCGTTGTTAGCATCTCTCCCCGTTGTTAGCATCTCTCCCCGTTGTTAGCATCTCTTCCCGTTGTTAGCGTATCTTCCTGTATTAACGGCTCCCCCTGCAGGCGCTGATCGGGATGACAGCCGGTGCCACCGGGGCGTTCGTCGGGACGCCGGCGGAGGTTGCTCTGATCCGGATGACGGCTGACGGACGGTAAACGTCTTAAAATATTATTATAATTATTAAAGCTGAAAATAACCAATTATTTTCAGGTCAAACAATATATATATATTATTATCACATCGTGTGTGTGTGTGTGTGTGTGTGTGTGTGTGTGTGTGTGTGTGTGTGTGTGTGTGTGTGTGTGTGTGTGTGTGTGTGTGTGTGTGTGTGTGTGTGTGTGTGTGTGTGTGTGTGTGTGTGTGTGTGTGTGTGTGTGTGTGTGTGTGTGTGTGTGTGTGTGTGTGTGTGTGTGTGTGTGTGTGTGTGTGTGTGTGTGTGTGTGTGTGTGTGTGTGTGTGTGTGTGTGTAGTCTCCCTGCAGATCAGAAGAGAGGTTACAGTAACGTGTTCAACGCTCTCGCTCGCATCACCAGAGAAGAAGGCGTCACCACTCTGTGGAGGGTAAACGAATACTGTTAATGTATACGGTTATTAAGACGTATCAACTAGTGTCACTGATGAACTGTGTGTGTGTGTGTGTGTGTGTGTGTGTGTGTGTGTAGGGGTGTATTCCCACGATGGCTCGAGCGGTGGTGGTGAACGCGGCTCAGCTCGCCTCGTATTCTCAGACCAAACAGGCTATGCTCGACTCAGGTACTGATACATCCAATACTCACTGAATACACAGAAACTACACCTGAGTACTGTTTTGTGTACTTTGTGTTCAGGGTACTTTGTGTTCTGTGTACTTTGTGTTCAGGGTACTTTGTGTTCTGTGTACTTTGTGTTCAGGGTACTTTGTGTTCTGTGTACTTTGTGTTCAGGGTACTTGCAGGACGGTATTCTGTGCCACTTCTGTGCCAGTATGATCAGCGGACTGGTGACCACAGCGGCCTCCATGCCTGTGGACATCGTGAAGACCAGGTAATGCTAACGGGGTGGCTAACAGCTAACGAACAGCTAACGAACAGCTAACGAACAGCTAACGAACAGCTAACGAACAGCTTACGAACAGCTTACGAACAGCTTACGAACAGCTAACGAACAGCTAACGAACAGCTTACGAACAGCTTACGAACAGCTAACGAACAGCTAACGAACAGCTAACGAACAGCTAACGAACAGCTAACGAACAGCTAACGAACAGCTAACGAACAGCTAACGAACAGCTAACGAACAGCTAGCTAGCAGACAGTTTAGGATGAACTCAAGAACTGCTAACAAATTGCCAACTAACTGCTTATAAACTTAGCTATCTGTTGGCTAATCATTAGATGCTAATAAATAGCTAACCATAGCTAACCAACAGCTAACATAAGCTAGCCAGGGTCCAAGGAATATCTTAAGAACCAAACGGCTAAAGAACAGCTCACTATCTGCTAACCATGAGCTAACGAAAACTAAGTGACAGCTAGCGGCCAGCTATCAAACCGCTAACAGAGCTAACAGCTAACATACAGCTAATGAAATTGATCTCTCTACTTTCTCTCCCCCCTCTCTCTCTCCCCCGCCCCCCCTCTCTCTCCCCCGCCCCCCCCTCTCTCTCCCCGCCCCCTCTCTCCCCGCCCCCCCCCTCTGTCTCTCTGCCCCCCCCCTCTGTCTCTCTCTCTATCCCTCCCCCCCCTCTCTCTATCCCTCCGCCCCCCCCTCTCTCCCCTCTCTCTCCCCCCTCTCTCTCCCCCTCCCCTCTCTCTCTCCCTCCTCTCTCTCTCCCTCCGCCCCCCCCTCTCCTCTCTCCCCTCTCTCTCTCTCTCCCCTCTCTCTCTCCCCCCACCCCCCTCTCTCTCTCCCCCCTCTCTCCCCCCCCTCTCTCTCCCCCTCCCCCCCTCTCTCTCCCCCTCCCCTCTCTCTCTCCCTCCCCTCTCTCTCTCCCTCCCCCCTCTTTCTCTCTCCCCTCCCCTCTCTCTCCCCCTCCCCCCCCCTCTCTCTCCCCCTCCCCCCTCTCTCTCCCCTCTCTCTCTCTCTCAGGATCCAGAATATGAGGATGATTGACGGGAAGCCGGAGTATAAGAATGGAATGGTGAGTCTGCAAAGCGTTGTTTGAATGGCGGCTCTTGTTCAGCGGCTGAATCTGTGTGTGTGTGTGTGTGTGTGTGTGTGTGTGTGTGTGTGTGTGTGTGTGATGTCTCTCAGGAGGTCCTGGTGCAGGTGGTGAGGAACGAGGGCTTCTTCTCTCTGTGGAAAGGCTTCACGCCGTACTACGCTCGCCTCGGCCCGCACACCGTGCTCACCTTCATCTTCCTGGAGCAGATGAACCGCCTGTACAAGACACACGTGCTGGACCGCTAACACACACACACACACACACACACACACTCACACTCACACTCACACACACTCACACTCACACTCACACTCACACACACACTCACACTCACACACACTCACACTCACACACACACTCACACTCACACACACTCACACTCACACTCACACTCACACACTCACACTCACACTCACACACACACACACACACACACACACACACACAGTGTTTTTGAATTCTTTTTGTAAGGGAAAGAATGTAAGATAATGTAGATCATCACTAAATAAATAAATAAATTAATGATGGAAAAAAGTCTTTGTCACAGCATGACGGGCGCAAAGCATTATGGGATGGCCCTGTAACCATGGTTACGGCCAGGTGAATAAATGGATGGAGCCTCACTTTGTTTCCTGCGTGAAGTTTCTGTTTTCATCGTGAACATTTCCTCAGCTTCTGCAGGGCGTTGCATCATTCAGTTTAAACGTCTCGAGTGTTTCTCCAGTGAGTCATTCCTGAAATATATATTTCTAATCTTTCTGTTTCTTTCATTAATGTTTTATTTCTGTTCAAATAAAACAAATGTAAAAGCTTTCAAAGTCACACTCCTTATTCAGGTGGAGTCAATTAAATATATTATATTATAAATATACATTTATTTTAAACATAAACTAAACAAATCATTTCTGATTTACTGTAATCATTATTTCTTTCATTATGCATATTTTCAATTTGTGAGCAGCGTATTGAAGCTTCATGTCTCCAGCAGGGTGCTGTAGCTGCATGTGTCCAGCAGGGTGCTGTAGCTTCGTGTGTCCAGCAGGGTGCTGTAGCTGCATGTGTCCAGCAGGGTGCTGTAGCTTCGTGTGTCCAGCAGGGTGCTGTAGCTTCGTGTGTCCAGCAAGGTGCTGTAGCTGCATGTGTCTAGCAGGGTGCTGTAGCTGCATGTGTCCAGCAGGGTGCTGTAGCTGCGTGTGTCCAGCAGGGTGCTGTAGCTGCGTGTGTCCAGCAGGGTGCTGTAGCTTCATGTGTCCAGCAGGGTGCTGTAGCTTCGTGTGTCCAGCAGGGTGCTGTAGCTTCGTGTGTCCAGCAGGGTGCTGTAGCTGCATGTGTCCAGCAGGGTGCTGTAGCTTCGTGTGTCCAGCAGGGTGCTGTAGCTGCATGTGTCCAGCAGGGTGCTGTAGCTTCGTGTGTCCAGCAGGGTGCTGTAGCTTCGTGTGTCCAGCAAGGTGCTGTAGCTGCATGTGTCCAGCAGGGTGCTGTAGCTGCATGTGTCCAGCAGGGTGCTGTAGCTGCATGTGTCCAGCAGGGTGCTGTAGCTGCATGTGTCCAGCAGGGTGCTGTAGCTGCATGTGTCCAGCAGGGTGCTGTAGCTGCATGTGTCTAGCAGGGTGCTGTAGCTGCATGTGTCCAGCAGGGTGCTGTAGCTGCGTGTGTCCAGCAGAGTGCTGTAGCTTCATGTGTCCAGCAGGGTGCTGTAGCTTCGTGTGTCCAGCAGGGTGCTGTAGCTTCGTGTGTCCAGCAGGGTGCTGTAGCTGCGTGTGTCCAGCAGGGTGCTGTAGCTTCGTGTGTCCAGCAGGGTGCTGTAGCTGCATGTGTCCAGCAGGGTGCTGTAGCTGCGTGTGTCCAGCAGGGTGCTGTAGCTGCGTGTGTCCAGCAGGGTGCTGTAGCTGCGTGTGTCCAGCAGGGTGCTGTAGCTGCGTGTGTCCAGCAGGGTGCTGTAGCTGCGTGTGTCCAGCAGAGTGCTGTAGCTTCATGTGTCCAGCAGGGTGCTGTAGCTTCGTGTGTCCAGCAGGGTGCTGTAGCTTCGTGTGTCCAGCAGGGTGCTGTAGCTGCGTGTGTCCAGCAGGGTGCTGTAGCTTCGTGTGTCCAGCAGGGTGCTGTAGCTGCATGTGTCCAGCAGGGTGCTGTAGCTGCATGTGTCCAGCAGGGTGCTGTAGCTTCGTGTGTCCAGCAGGGTGCTGTAGCTTCGTGTGTCCAGCAAGGTGCTGTAGCTGCGTGTGTCCAGCAGGGTGCTGTAGCTGCATGTGTCCAGCAGGGTGCTGTAGCTGCATGTGTCCAGCAGGGTGCTGTAGCTGCCTTTGTCCAGCAGGGTGTTGTAGCTTCGTGTGTCCAGCAGGGTGTTGTAGCTTCGTGTGTCCAGCAGGGTGCTGTAGCTGCCTTTGTCCAGCAGGGTGTTGTAGCTTCGTGTGTCCAGCAGGGTGCTGTAGCTGCCTTTGTCCAGCAGGGTGTTGTAGCTGCATGTGTCCAGCAGGGTGCTGTAGCTGCATGTGTCCAGCAGGGTGCTGTAGCTTCGTGTGTCCAGCAGGGTGCTGTAGCTGCCTTTGTCCAGCAGGGTGTTGTAGCTTCGTGTGTCCAGCAGGGTGTTGTAGCTTCGTGTGTCCAGCAGGGTGCTGTAGCTGCCTTTGTCCAGCAGGGTGTTGTAGCTTCGTGTGTCCAGCAGGGTGCTGTAGCTGCCTTTGTCCAGCAGGGTGTTGTAGCTTCGTGTGTCCAGCAGGGTGCTGTAGCTTCGTGTGTCTAGCAGGGTGCTGTAGCTTCGTGTGTCCAGCAGGGTGCTGTAGCTTCGTGTGTCCAGCAGGGTGCTGTAGCTGCGTGTGTCCAGCAGGGTGCTGTAGCTTCGTGTGTCCAGCAGGGTGCTGTAGCTTCGTGTGTCCAGCAGGGTGCTGTAGCTTCGTGTGTCCAGCAGGGTGCTGTAGCTTCGTGTGTCCAGCAGGGTGCTGTAGCTGCATGTGTCCAGCAGGGTGCTGTAGCTTCGTGTGTCCAGCAGGGTGCTGTAGCTTCGTGTGTCCAGCAGGGTGCTGTAGCTGCCTTTGTCCAGCAGGGTGTTGTAGCTTCGTGTGTCCAGCAGGGTGCTGTAGCTGCCTTTGTCCAGCAGGGTGTTGTAGCTTCGTGTGTCCAGCAGGGTGCTGTAGCTGCCTTTGTCCAGCAGGGTGCTGTAGCTTCGTGTGTCCAGCAGGGTGCTGTAGCTGCCTTTGTCCAGCAGGGTGCTGTAGCTTCGTGTGTCCAGCAGGGTGCTGTAGCTGCCTTTGTCCAGCAGGGTGTTGTAGCTTCGTGTGTCCAGCAGGGTGTTGTAGCTTCGTGTGTCCAGCAGGGTGCTGTAGCTTCGTGTGTCCAGCAGGGTGCTGTAGCTTCGTGTGTCCAGCAGGGTGCTGTAGCTGCCTTTGTCCAGCAGGGTGTTGTAGCTTCGTGTGTCCAGCAGGGTGCTGTAGCTTCGTGTGTCCAGCAGGGTGCTGTAGCTTCGTGTGTCCAGCAGGGTGCTGTAGCTGCCTTTGTCCAGCAGGGTGTTGTAGCTTCGTGTGTCCAGCAGGGTGCTGTAGCTTCGTGTGTCCAGCAGGGTGCTGTAGCTTCGTGGGTCCAGCAGGGTGCTGTAGCTGCCTTTGTCCAGCAGGGTGCTGTAGCTTCGTGTGTCCAGCAGGGTGTTGTAGCTGCGTGAGCCCAGCAGGGTGTTGTAGCTTCGTGTGTCCAGCAGGGTGCTGTAGCTGCGTGAGCCCAGCAGGGTGTTGTAGCTTCGTGTGTCCAGCAGGGTGTTGTAGCTTCGTGTGTCCAGCAGGGTGTGCTGTTGTAGCTTCGTGTGTCCAGCAGGGTGTTGTAGCTTCGTGTGTCCAGCAGGGTGCTGTAGCTGCGTGAGCCCAGCAGGGTGCTGTAGCTGCGTGAGCCCAGCAGGGTGTTGTAGCTTCGTGTGTCCAGCAGGGTGTTGTAGCTTCGTGTGTCCAGCAGGGTGTTGTAGCTTCGTGTGTCCAGCAGGGTGCTGTAGCTGCGTGAGCCCAGCAGGGTGTTGTAGCTTCGTGTGTCCAGCAGGGTGTTGTAGCTTCGTGTGCCCAGCAGGGTGCTGTAGCTTCGTGTGTCCAGCAGGGTGTTGTAGCTTCGTGTGCCCAGCAGGGTGCTGTAGCTGCGTGAGCCCAGCAGGGTGCTGTAGCTTCGTGTGTCCAGCAGGGTGCTGTAGCTTCGTGTGCCCAGCAGGCGGCAGAACTTAATACACTTTGAATTCAAACTGTAAAATGTTCTTTTATTATTAAAGATATTTAAAAACATTTTAATTATTTTAAATATGAAGTTATAAATATAACTTTTATTTCTCTTAAAAGTTAAGTACACTTCTTCTAAAAAATGGTTCCTCATTTCATGGAGAACTATTTTCTGTCTGTGCCACCTTAAAGTGTATGTGCGTGTGTGTCACATGAACAGGAAGTGGAAGCTGCTGACAGGAAGTGTGTTTATAAGACGTGCAGCGACTAAAGAGAACATGAATTATCTCCAAAAACCTGAACCTCATTAAAACACTGTGTGTGTGTGTGTGTGTATGTGAGTGTGTGTGTGTGTGTATGTGAGTGTGTGTGTGTGTGTGTAGCTATGCATCCGACCTCTGCAGCTCACCCAGAATGCAGCGGCTCGTCTGGTCTCCAACCTTCCTGAATGTTCCACACCACGCCGCTCCTCCGCTCCCTCCACTGGCTTCCGGTAACTGCTAGAATCCACTTCAAGACCCTGGTGCTTGCGTACCATGCTGCGAATGGATCTGGCCCTTCCTACATCCAGGACATGGTTAAACCGTGCACCCCAGCACGTGCACTCCGCTCTGCATCAGCCAGACGGCTCGCTGCACCCTCGCTGCGAGGGGGACCCAAGTTCCCATCAGCAGAAACACGTGGGTTTGCTGTCCTGGCTCCAAGATGGTGGAATGAGCTCCCATTGACATCAGGACCGCAGAAAGCTCACACACCTTCCAGACTGAAGCTCATCTCTCTGACTCCACCTCGAGGATAGAACTACTAACAAAGCTCTTATATACTAACAAAGCACTTATATACTAACAAAGCACTTATATACTAACAAAGCACTTATATACTAACAAAGCACTTATATACTAACAAAGTGGAACCACTTGGACAATTGTGTTGGAAATAGGTTCGATGCTTCATTCAAAGCTTCATTTTGCCATCACTAGCGACCCATCGGAGTCTCCGAAACGACCGAAATCCCCTGCAGAGGAGGTGGACACATCTGGGGGGAAGACCGAGGCCGAGGAGACGGGATGCAGCTCAAATCCAATGGATGAAGAGACACACAATGATCCCGCAGAGAGCCCCGACACTGAGCAGAGACCCAGGGTGGGGAGAGACGGTAGTGCCCGCCATCCTGAGGTTCGTGTCGAGTCCGGGGCTGGAGCCGGAAAACAGACATGTAATCCAGCAGAGCAGGCGGAAAAAATGGCCGAGGCTCGTGTAAACGACCACCCGTTTTACGACTGGTCCGAAACGGAAGACGGCGATGCAGAGGAGAAAACACACATGGATGCAGATGATAAGTGTGACCCCAGAAATGTACCAGAGAGTGATGGAGGCGTGCAGCAAGATACACATGTTGAGGATGCAACTGAAGAGAAAACACCCCATCCTGATGAGAAGAGCCAAGAGAAGCTGGAAAGCCGGCGTCCGCACAGGAGGCCGGCAGAGGGCAGGCAGAGGGCAGGCAGAGGGCAGGCAGAGGGCAGGCAGAGGGCAGGCAGAGGGCAGGCAGAGGGCAGGCAGAGGGCAGGCAGAGGGCAGGCAGAGGGCAGGCAGAGGGCCGGCAGAGGGCCGGCAGAGGGCCGGCAGAGGGCAGGCAGAGGGCAGGCAGAGGGCAGGCAGAGGGCAGGCACAGGAGGCCGGCAGAGGGCCGGCAGAGGGCAGGCAGAGGGCAGGCAGAGGGCAGGCAGAGGGCAGGCAGAGGGCAGGCAGAGGGCAGGCAGAGGGCAGGCACAGGAGGCGGCAGAGGGCCGGCAGAGGGCAGGCAGAGGGCAGGCAGAGGGCAGGCAGAGGGCAGGCAGAGGGCAGGCACAGGAGGCCGGCAGAGGGCCGGCAGAGGGCAGGCAGAGGGCAGGCACAGGGCCGGCAGAGGGCCGGCAGAGGGCCGGCAGAGGGCAGGCAGAGGGCAGGCACAGGAGGCCGGCAGGGGCCGGCAGAGGGCAGGCAGAGGGCCGGCAGAGGGCAGGCACCTGTCCCCACTGCCCAAGCATTTTCCGTGAGGAAGCCAGTTTAGATCGTCATATTAGGAGTGGACACAATTCTGTAGCTAAATATTTAGAAAAGGCGGCAACACCGCCTCAAATTCAACATACTCCATTAAGCGGTGATAATGTACAGGGGAAAGGAAAGTGATGGCGTAATCAATAAGTGTTTAGAGTGTGGAAGAACCTTCCGCCACTCCTCGGTGTTAGAGCTGCATATTCGCGTACATTCCAAGGACAGGCCTTACAAGTGCAGAGTTGCTTTAGTAGCTACTTACAGCAACATCTCATCATCCATACAGGCAATAAGCCAGACACATGTCCAGACTGTGGAAAGAAATGTGCTTTCCATCAGAACATGAAAACGCATCAAAAGCTGCATCAGGAAAAAACGTTCCGCTGCCGCAAAGGCTACAGCGACAAGACTCAACTGCAGCGTCATGTTATCACACAAAGGTGACGAACCTCACAAGTGTAACCAGTGTGCCGAGAGCTTTGCGTTGGCCTATCTGCTCCGGGATCACATTAACACACACACAGGCAGAGACCTCATCAATGGGATGAGTGTCACAAAACATGTTCTTGGCTTAGTAGCCTGCTAGTACACCAAAAGATCCATTCTCGCAAACGCCAGGGTTTGAACCAGTATAATTCTTTCACAATGGGCGCTAGGATTAGAGGCAGGGGTAGGAGAGGGGGGAGGCCCATAATGGGCTCGTCCCAACCAGTGGGAAGCTCTGGGCCTCAGTTGTCTCCGTGTTCAGTTTCTGCACTGAGCGATGGCGAGTTGCACAGAAGGGTGGTCCAGCCGCAGCAGTCGATGCTCTCGTCACATATGGTGTCAGAAGTGGGATGGCTCGTCGGAGGAAGCTGGGCGGCGTTGCGGAGCGGCGTTGCGGAGCGGCGCACGGGACTACAATTCCGGCGTCAGCAGCAGGAGGAGAGCGCGGCTGCCGGGTCGGAGCGGGCATGGGAGACGGAGGACGATGATGAGGACGGGTCCTGGGTGGGCCCAGCGGCTCCTGCGGCCTCGGGATCGGCCAGTGGACCAGGGCGAGAGGAGTTCCGGGACCTACAGACTTCGGTTCCGGTTGGTGGTCCGTTTCCTCAATCGGACTCCGGTGACTCCTGACCGGCCGGCGCCTGGGTGGAGGCACTGTGCGGTGCGGAGATTCCACCGTACCAGAGCGGTGAGGACATGTGAACTGTTTGGTGCTGTTTGGACGCATTGCCAAAGCGTGGAGGTGGCTGTTTGCCTTTCCAGGTTGCCGCACATCGCCACCCTTGGGGAGGGAGAGGATAATGTGACGGAGCGGATCACATGAGTGACTGACTCCGCCACGGACAGCCGACACACACAGTCACACACCAAACATTTCCTGCTCTATATAAAAATAAACCATGCAATGTATTATTTATTGTGTGTTTGTGAATTGGATAAATGATTATGTTAAGAGGTTAACCTGTTTATGTTTGGGTCGGATTCTTTTATGTTGACAATGTGGTTTGAGGTAATTGCGTCACCTGTTGACGGTAAGCCTGTGGGAGGAGCTATGAGCTCAAAATGGACGGTTTTGGCCCTGGAGGGGGAACTCAGAAGAATGCTGCAGAGAAGGCAACAGCTGGGACATGTTCAGGAGATGGTTGCAGAGAAGGCAACACAGGAGCATGTTCACTCTGATGAGGGCAGGGCGGCCTGTTTTGGTCTTTTATTTTGTTGTTTCAATTGTGCTGGTTCCGTTTTTTGTTTTATTGCTGATACAAATAAAGTGTTTTTGGAGCTTAAACATCCGACTAAGCCATGTTTTGAACGGAGAAATAGAACCCCGTCACACTCTTATATACTAACAAAGCTCTTATATACTAACAAAGCTCTTATATACTAACAAAGCACTTATATACTAACAAAGCTCTTATATACTAACAAAGCACTTAGATACTAACAAAGCACTTATATACTAACAAAGCACTTATATACTAACAAAGCACTTATATACTAACAAAGCACTCATATACTAACAAAGCTCTTATATACTAACAAAGCACTTATAGACTAACAAAGCACTTATATACTAACAAAGCACTTATATACTAACAAAGCACTCATATACTAACAAAGCTCTTATATACTAACAAAGCTCTTATATACTAACAAAGCAATTATATACTAACAAAGCACTTATATACTAACAAAGCTCTTATATACTAACAAAGCACTCATATACTAACAAAGCACTCATATACTAACAAAGCTCTTATAGACTAACAAAGCACTTATAGACTAACAAAGCACTTATATACTAACAAAGCACTTATATACTAACAAAGCTCTTATATACTAACAAAGCACTCATATACTAACAAAGCACTTATATACTAACAAAGCTCTTACATACTAACAAAGCACTTATATACTAACAAAGCTCTTATATACTAACAAAGCACTTATATACTAACAAAGCACTTATATACTAACAAAGCACTGATATACTAACAAAGCACTTATATACTAACAAAGCTCTTATATACTAACAAAGCACTTATATACTAACAAAGCTCTTATATACTAACAAAGCTCTTATATACTAACAAAGCACTTATATACTAACAAAGCACTTATATACTAACAAAGCTCTTATATACTAACAAAGCTCTTATAGACTAACAAAGCACTTATATACTAACAAAGCACTTATATACTAACAAAGCTCTTATATACTAACAAAGCACTCATATACTAACAAAGCACTTGTATACTAACAAAGCTCTTATATACTAACAAAGCACTTATATACTAACAAAGCTCTTATATACTAACAAAGCACTGATATACTAACAAAGCTCTTATATACTAACAAAGCTCTTATATACTAACAAAGCACTTATATACTAACAAAGCACTTATATACTAACAAAGCACTCATATACTAACAAAGCACTCATATACTAACAAAGCTCTTATATACTAACAAAGCTCTTATATACTAACAAAGCACTTATATACTAACAAAGCACTTATATACTAACAAAGCTCTTATATACTAACAAAGCACTCATATACTAACAAAGCACTCATATACTAACAAAGCTCTTATAGACTAACAAAGCACTTATAGACTAACAAAGCACTTATATACTAACAAAGCACTTATATACTAACAAAGCACTTATATACTAACAAAGCTCTTATATACTAACAAAGCACTCATATACTAACAAAGCACTTATATACTAACAAAGCTCTTACATACTAACAAAGCACTTATATACTAACAAAGCTCTTATATACTAACAAAGCACTTATATACTAACAAAGCTCTTATATACTAACAAAGCACTCATATACTAACAAAGCACTTATATACTAACAAAGCTCTTACATACTAACAAAGCACTTATATACTAACAAAGCTCTTATATACTAACAAAGCACTGGCTCCTCTAAAGCCAGTTGAGTAGCACTTGAAATACTTGGCTCTATGAAACCTGATGTACTTTATGATTCTGTTTTCTTCAAGGTTGTGTCTTCCTGGTCGAACGCACTTATTGTCGCTCTGGATAAAAGCCTCAGCTAAATGTAACGTAATGTGTGTGTGAGTGTGTGAGGGTGTGAGTTGGGTCGGATTCTTTTATGTTGACAATGTGGTTTGAGGTAATTGCGTCACCTGTTGACGGTAAGCCTGTGGGAGGAGCTATGAGCTCAAAATGGACGGTTTTGGCCCTGGAGGGGAAACTCAGAGAATGCTGCAGAGAAGGCAACAGCTGGGACATGTTCACTCCGATGAGGGCAGGGCGGCCTGTTTTGGTCTTTTATTTTGTTGTTTCAATTGTGCTGGTTCCGTTTTTTGTTTTATTGCTGATACAAATAAAGTGTTTTTGGAGCTTAAACATCCGACTAAGCCATGTTTTGAACGGAGAAATAGAACCCCGTCACACTCTTATATACTAACAAAGCTCTTATATACTAACAAAGCTCTTATATACTAACAAAGCACTTATATACTAACAAAGCTCTTATATACTAACAAAGCACTTAGATACTAACAAAGCACTTATATACTAACAAAGCACTTATATACTAACAAAGCACTCATATACTAACAAAGCTCTTATATACTAACAAAGCACTTATAGACTAACAAAGCACTTATATACTAACAAAGCACTTATATACTAACAAAGCACTCATATACTAACAAAGCTCTTATATACTAACAAAGCTCTTATATACTAACAAAACACTTATATACTAACAAAGCACTTATATACTAACAAAGCTCTTATATACTAACAAAGCACTCATATACTAACAAAGCACTCATATACTAACAAAGCTCTTATAGACTAACAAAGCACTTATAGACTAACAAAGCACTTATATACTAACAAAGCACTTATATACTAACAAAGCACTTATATACTAACAAAGCTCTTATATACTAACAAAGCACTTATATACTAACAAAGCTCTTACATACTAACAAAGCACTTATATACTAACAAAGCTCTTATATACTAACAAAGCACTTATATACTAACAAAGCACTTATATACTAACAAAGCACTTATATACTAACAAAGCACTGATATACTAACAAAGCACTTATATACTAACAAAGCTCTTATATACTAACAAAGCACTTATATACTAACAAAGCTCTTATATACTAACAAAGCTCTTATATAC
Source organism: Champsocephalus esox (assembly GCA_036324585.1). Taxonomy (NCBI): domain Eukaryota; kingdom Metazoa; phylum Chordata; class Actinopteri; order Perciformes; family Channichthyidae; genus Champsocephalus; species Champsocephalus esox. The sequence goes on from CM070481.1 coordinate 42,288,090, forward strand.
TAACAAAGCACTTATATACTAACAAAGCACTTATATACTAACAAAGCTCTTATATACTAACAAAGCTCTTATAGACTAACAAAGCACTTATATACTAACAAAGCACTTATATACTAACAAAGCTCTTATATACTAACAAAGCACTCATATACTAACAAAGCACTTATATACTAACAAAGCTCTTATATACTAACAAAGCACTTATATACTAACAAAGCTCTTATATACTAACAAAGCACTTATATACTAACAAAGCTCTTATATACTAACAAAGCTCTTATATACTAACAAAGCACTTATATACTAACAAAGCACTTATATACTAACAAAGCACTCATATACTAACAAAGCACTCATATACTAACAAAGCTCTTATATACTAACAAAGCACTTATAGACTAACAAAGCACTTATATACTAACAAAGCACTTATATACTAACAAAGCACTTATATACTAACAAAGCACTCATATACTAACAAAGCTCTTATATACTAACAAAGCTCTTATATACTAACAAAGCACTTATATACTAACAAAGCACTTATATACTAACAAAGCTCTTATATACTAACAAAGCACTCATATACTAACAAAGCACTCATATACTAACAAAGCTCTTATAGACTAACAAAGCACTTATAGACTAACAAAGCACTTATAGACTAACAAAGCACTTATATACTAACAAAGCACTCATATACTAACAAAGCACTTATATACTAACAAAGCTCTTATATACTAACAAAGCACTTATATACTAACAAAGCTCTTATATACTAACAAAGCTCTTATATACTAACAAAGCTCTTATATACTAACAAAGCACTGGCTCCTCTAAAGCCAGTTGAGTAGCACTTGAAATACTTGGCTCTATGAAACCTGATGTACTTTATGATTCTGTTTTCTTCAAGGTTGTGTCTTCCTGGTCGAACGCACTTATTGTTGCTCTGGATAAAAGCCTCAGCTAAATGTAACGTAATGTGTGTGTGAGTGTGTGAGGGTGTGAGTGTGTGTCCTTATAAGGCAAAGAAGAACCAGTGTATAGCACACACACTTCCTCTGTAACTTTTCGGAGTCAAGTCGAAAGAAGGCGACAGGGAGAGAAGTGTGTGTGTGTGTGTGTGTGTGTGTGTGTGTTCTCCTGCTTCAGCTGAAACACAATCTAACACCTGATGAACGTGTTTATTATTTCATAATAAAAAAGATGTCTTATTTCGCCATAAGAAATAAATCAGTACAAAATGTGGGGAAAAAAGAGTAAAAAGTGGACTTCGATCCCTCAGTCGACATGTGGCTGTGTGTTGGTCTGTTAACAGCAGGATGCTGGTTCGATCCCTCAGTGGCTGAGGGGGAATGTGTGTTGGTCTGTGAACAGCAGGGTGCTGGTTCGATCCCTCAGTGGCTGAGGGGGAATGTGTGTTGGTCTGTGAACAGCAGGGTGCTGGTTCGATCCCTCAGTGGCTGAGGGGGAGTGTGTTGGTCTGTGAACAGCAGGGTGCTGGTTCGATCCCTCAGTGACTGAGGGGATGTGTGTTGGTCTGTGAACAGCAGGGTGCTGGTTCGATCCCTCAGTGGCTGAGGGGACGTGTGTTGGTCTGTAAACAGCAGTGTGCTGGTTCGATCCCTCAGTGGCTGAGGGGGCGTGTGTTGGTCTGTAAACAGCAGTGTGCTGGTTCAATCCCTCAGTGGCTGAGGGGGCGTGTGTTGGTCTGTAAACAGCAGGGTGCTGGTTCGATCCCTCAGTGGCTGAGGGGACCTGTGTTGGTCTGTAAACAGCAGGGTGCTGGTTCGATCCCTCAGTGGCTGAGGGGGCGTGTGTTGGTCTGTAAACAGCAGGGTGCTGGTTCGATCCCTCAGTCGACCATCTCTGAGACATACGAGTGTAAAAGTACTCACTGCAACATAAAGTACTCACTGCAACATAAAGTACTATTAATACTACTAGTTACTACTACTATTAGTATTACTAATCTATCGATTAGACTCATGAATCATAAAGCAGGCAGCCATGTGGATATTATCCGGCTGAACACAGCGTGCATCATCAGGCCTGACTTCCCGCTATCTCCTAACCCTCTGGAGAACCCGCTGCTTTCTGTGGAGGAACCCGAGCAGCTCACTCCTGGGTTTCAGGACGCGTCGCTGCACCCCTCAATAGACCTCACAGCGGGCGGAACCTGTCATAAAGTCCGCGAAAATAAAGCCCGCCCATTTAGAGGGAAGATATGATTGGTCAATTGAACTGTCAGTTGTCTGGTTGAGTTACTGTAGCGAGCCGCAGGGACGCGTCCTAAACCCGGATGTAAACTCCTTCCGGTTCCTTCGTCAAAGCCAAAGCAATCTCTCCAGAGTGTTCTGGAAAATAGCTGGAGATCAGGTCTGTGGCTGACACACATTTAGGAGACGGATCACGTTTTGTTCCGCCGGATAATCTCCACATGTCTCTCCTACTTTTATAATTTTTGAATCATAAATCTAGTCGCCAAAAGCTAAATGCTAACGTTATGCTGTAAACGAACTACAAGCTACAGCAGCAGGGTCGCACGACTTCAACGTCACGCCAACTTAAGATCGTTTCAACTGACTTGCACTGAAACTGCACTTTGAACACTTTAAATATATTAACATTTTAAACTGTATACCCCGTTTATCTAGGCCCTTTTTGTTTTGTGTATAGGCTGCATGTCACACTGTGGGAAACGATATTTCTGGATGTATAACACATGTAGAATTTGTTTACAATAAAGCTGACTTTGACTTCCGCATGCTTGCATATTTTAACAAAGCTTTTCATGTGAGCCACACTGAATTCAACGAGAAGTCATGGCTGCGTCAATGACCAGTCTGATATCGTTTTACAAAGATGACAAGAAGAGCGTAGATAGAGGAGAGAACCACTACAATCAGGACACGTGCAGCAGTTCAGCCGAGATGAAGGTGTGCTTACCGGTGTTGTCAGGGCCAGCATGAGGAACGAGGTTTAGAGTGTCGGTGAGTAGTGATAGCAAGAGTACCGTTAACCTAGAGTTCATTTATTCACATTAATTCCCATCATCCATCTTCTCCCGCGTATCCGTGGTCGGGTCGCGGGGGTAGCAGTTCCAGCAGAGAGCCCCCAACTTTCTTTTCCCCTCATCAACCAGCTCTGACTGGGGGGTCCCGAGGCGCTCCCAGGCCAGAAGAGATATAGTCCCTCCACCTGGTCCTGGGTCTACCCCTCGGTCTCCTCCCAGCTGGACGTGCCTGGAACGCCTCCCTAGGGAGGCGCCCAGGTGGCATCCTAACTAGGTGCCCGAACCACCTCAACTGGCTCCTTTCGACGTGAAGGAGGAGCGGCTCAACTCCGAGTCCCTCCCTGATGACCGAACCTCTCACCTTATCTCTAAGGGAGACGCCAGCCACCCTGCGGAGGAAACCCATCTCGGCCGCTTGTATCCGCGACCTCGTTCTTTGGGTCATGACCCATCCTTCAGACCGTAGGTGAGGGGAGGAACGGCCCGGTAGACAGAGAGCTTTGCCTTCTGGCTCAGCTCCCTTTTCGTCACACGGTGCGGTAAAGCGACTGCAGTACCGCTCCCGCTGCTCCGACTCTCCGGCCCATCTCACGCTCCATTGTTCCCTCACTCGAGAACAAGACCCCGAGATACTTGAACTCCTTCACTTGGGGTAAGGACTCATTCCCTACTTGGAGTGGACAGTCCATCGGTTTCCTGCTGAGAACCATGGCCTCAGATGTGGAGGTGCTGATCCTCATCCCAGCCGCTTCACACTCGGTGGTGAACCGATCCAGTGAGTGCTGAAGGTCGCAGACCGATGAAGCCATCAGAACCACATCATCTGCAAAAAGCAGTGGTGCAATCCTTAGTCCACCGAACTGCAGCCCCACGACTACGCCTCGAAACCCGATCCATGAATATTACAAACAGGATTGGTGACAGAGCGCAGCCCTGGCGGAGGCCAACCCTCACCGGAGATGGGTCCGACTTACTGCCGAGGACCCGGACACAGCTCTCGCTTTGGGAGTACAGAGATTGGATGGCCCTGAGCAGAGACCCCCTCACCCCATACTCCCGCAGCACCTTCCACAGTAACTCCCTGGGAACTCAGTCATACGCCTTCTCCAAGTCTACAAAACACATGTAGACCGGATAAGCGTACTCCCAGGCCCCCTCCAGGATCCTTGCGAGAGTAAAAAGCTGATCCGTCGTTCCACGACCAGGACGGACTCCGCATTGTTCCTCCTCAATCTGAGGTTCCACAATCGGCCTGACCCTCCTTTCGAGTACCTTGGAGTAAACTTTCCCGGGGGGGCTGAGTAGTGTGATGCCTCTGTGATTGGCACACACCCTCTGACCCCCCGGTCTGCCACTCCTTCGGTACCGTTTCCGACTTCCACGCAACGTTGATGAGACGTGTCAACCATGACAGTCCCTCAACACCCAGAGCCTTCAGCGTCTCCGGGCGGATCTCATCCCCCCCCGGGGCTTTGCCACTGTGGAGCTGTTTGATGACCTCAGTGACCTCCCCCCGGGAGATTGGTGTTGATCCCCCGTCATACTCCAGCTCTGCCTCTAGCATAGAGGGCGGAGTTGTCGGGTTCAGGAGTTCCTCAGAGTGTTCCTTCCAACGCCCCAACACTCCATCAGTTGAGGTCAACAGCGTCCCATCCTTACTGTACACAGCTTGGATGGTTCCCTGCTTCCCCCTCCTGAGGGGTCGGACAGTTTTCCAGAACAACTTTGGTGCCGCCCGAAAGTCCTTCTCCATGTCTTCTCCGAACTTCTCCCACACCCGCTGCTTTGCCTCGGCCACGGATGAGGCTGCTGCCCTTCGGGCCCGTCGGTACCTTGCAGCTGCCTCGGGAGTCCCCCGGGATAACAACTCCCTGAAGGCCTCCTTCTTCAGTCGGACGGCTTCCCTGACCACCGGTGTCCACCAGGAGGTTCGAGGGTTACCGCCCCTTGAGGCACCTAGGACCTTGAGACCACAGCTCCCCGCCGCGGCTTCGGCAATAGAGGCTTTGAACACCGACCACTCTGGTTCAATGTCCCCAACCTCCACAGGAATGCCCGAAAAGCTCCGCTGGAGGTGTGAGCTGAAGGCCTCCTGAACTTGGGCCTCCTCCAGACGTTCCCAGTTCACCTGAACTACACGTTTGGGCTCACCAGGTCTATCCAGAGGCTTCCCCCGCCACTCGACCCAACTCACCACCAGATGGCGATCAGTTCTCCGCCCTCTCTTTACCCGAGTGTCCAAAACATACGGCCTCAGGTCCGATGATACGATAACGAAATCGATCATGGACCTTCTGCCTAGGGTGCTCTGGTACCACGTACACTTATGAGCATCCTTATGTTCGAACATGGTGTTTGTTATAGCCAATCCATGACTAGCACAGAAGTCCAGCAACAAACCACCACTCCGGTTCAGATCAGGGGGGCCGGTCCTCCCAATCACGCCCCTCCACGTGTCTCCATCATCGCCCACATGTGCGTTGAAGTCTCCCAGCAGGACTAAGGAGTCCCCTTCAGGAGCCCCATACAGGACTCCTTCCAGGGTCTCCCAGCAGGACCAAAGAGTCCCCTTCAGGAGCCCCATACAGGACTCCTTCCAGGGTCTCCCAGCAGGACCAAAGAGTCCCCTTCAGGAGCCCCATACAGGACTCTCTCCAGGGTCTCCCAGCAGGACTAAAGAGTCCCCTTCAGGAGCCCCATACAGGACTCTCTCCAGGGTCTCCCAGCAGGACTAAAGAGTCCCCTTCAGGAGCCCCATACAGGACTCTCTCCAGGGTCTCCCAGCAGGACCAAAGAGTCCCCTTCAGGAGCCCCATACAGGACTCTCTCCAGGGTCTCCCAGCAGGACTAAGGAGTCCCCTTCAGGAGCCCCATGCAGGCCTCTCTCCAGGGTCTCCCAGCAGGACTAAGGAGTCCCCTTCAGGAGCCCCATGCAGGACTCTCTCCAGGGTCTCCCAGCAGGACTAAAGAGTCCCCTTCAGGAGCCCCATGCAGGACTCTCTCCAGGGTCTCCCAGCAGGACTAAAGAGTCCCCTTCAGGCGCCCCATACAGGACTCTCTCCAGGCTCTCCCAGCAGGACTAAAGAGTCCCCTTCAGGAGCCCCATGCAGGACTCTCTCCAGGGTCTCCCAGCAGGACTAAAGAGCCCCCTTCAGGAGCCCCATACAGGACTCTCTCCAGGGTCTCCCAGCAGGACCAAAGAGTCCCCTTCAGGAGCCCCATACAGGACTCCTTCCAGGGTCTCCCAGCAGGACTAAAGAGTCCCCTTCAGGAGCCCCATACAGGACTCTCTCCAGGGTCTCCCAGCAGGACTAAAGAGTCCCCTTCAGGAGCCCCATGCAGGACTCTCTCCAGGGTCTCCAAGAAGGCCGTATACTCTGAACTGCTGTTGGGTGCATAAGCACACACAGTCAGAGTGTCCCCCCATAACCCGCAGGCGTAGGGAGGCGACCCTCTCGTCCACTGGGGTAAACTCCCTTCTGGCAGCGCACCCGACCCCATCGCTGTTTCCCGTAGGTGGTGGGGCCCGCGGGACGGAGAAGCGGAGGTGTTGCCCACGTTGCCTCTTCGGGCTGGGCCCGGCCGGGCTCCGTGGCAAGCCCGGCCACCAGACGCTCGCCGACGAGTCCTCCTTCTGGGCCTGGCTCCAGAAGGGGACCCCGGGCTTCCTCCGGGCCGGGTGTCCTCACTTCCTGTGCCGTCTTTCATGAGGTCTTTTGAAATTCCCATCAACAAATCCATTGTAAGTGTCACATGAAATGTTTATTAGGCAAGGCAAGTTTATTTATAGCACTTTCCAACACGAGGCAGTTCAAAGGCTTTACAAAGAACGAAAGACTTTCAGAAAATGGCATTTAAAACCAGTCATTAAAAAGAAAAGCTAATAAAATAAACATTAAAAGATCAAAGTCACAGAGAGTCTGAGATGTGAACAGTTCAGTTAGAAGCAGCGACACAGAGAAAAGTCTTCCTGCTGGATCTGAAAGTAGTCAGAGTCGCAGCGGACCTGCAGGTTTCTGGGAGTCCCTGAAGACCTGAGAGATCTGTCTCTGGGGACAGGAAGCTGACCAGTCCCTGAAGACCTGAGAGATCTGTCTCTGGGGACAGGAAGCTGACCAGTCCCTGAAGACCTGAGAGATCTGTCTCTGGGGACAGGAAGCTGACCAGTCCCTGAAGACCTGAGAGATCTGTCTCTGGGGACAGGAAGCTGACCAGTCCCTGAAGACCTGAGAGATCTGGCTCTGGGGACAGGAAGCTGACCAGTCCCTGAAGACCTGAGAGATCTGTCTCTGGGGACAGGAAGCTGACCAGTCCCTGAAGACCTGAGAGATCTGTCTCTGGGGACAGGAAGCTGACCAGTCCCTGAAGACCTGAGAGATCTGTCTCTGGGGACAGGAAGCTGACCAGTCCCTGAAGACCTGAGAGATCTGTCTCTGGGGACAGGAAGCTGACCAGTCCCTGAAGACCTGAGAGATCTGGCTCTGGGGACAGGAAGCTGACCAGTCCCTGAAGACCTGAGAGGTCTGGCTCTGGGGACAGGAAGCTGACCAGTCCCTGAAGACCTGAGAGATCTGGCTCTGGGGACAGGAAGCTGACCAGTCCCTGAAGACCTGAGAGATCTGTCTCTGGGGACAGGAAGCTGACCAGTCCCTGAAGACCTGAGAGATCTGGCTCTGGGGACAGGAAGCTGACCAGTCCTTGAAGACCTGAGAGGTCTGGCTCTGGGGACAGGAAGCTGACCAGTCCCTGAAGACCTGAGAGATCTGTCTCTGGGGACAGGAAGCTGACCAGTCCCTGAAGACCTGAGAGATCTGTCTCTGGGGACAGGAAGCTGACCAGTCCCTGAAGACCTGAGAGGTCTGTCTCTGGGGACAGGAAGCTGACCAGTCCCTGAAGACCTGAGAGATCTGTCTCTGGGGACAGGAAGCTGACCAGTCCCTGAAGACCTGAGAGATCTGTCTCTGGGGACAGGAAGCTGACCAGTCCCTGAAGACCTGAGAGATCTGTCTCTGGGGACAGGAAGCTGACCAGTCCCTGAAGACCGTTCTGAATCAGCTGCAGCTTCCTCATAGATGTGTTAGTGAGACCTGTGAAGACACCTTTGCAGTAGTCCAGTCTGCTGAAGATAAAGGCATGGACACGTGTCTCCAGATCCTGCTGTGACATTAGTCTTTTAATCCTAGATATGTTCTCTAGGTGATAGCAGGCTGATTTAGTAACTGCTTTAATGTGACTGTTGAAACTCAGGTCAGAGTCCATGACTACACCTAGACCTCTGTCTCTCTGCTGGTTTGAACATTGCAGACTGAAGCTCAGGTCAGAGTCCATGACTACACCTAGATCTCTGTCTATCTGTGGTTTGAACATTGCAGACTGAAGCTCAGCGCTGACTTCTAAACGTTCTGCCTTGGCTCCAAAAACCATTACCTCAGTTTCATCTAGAAAGTTCTGACCCATCCAGTCATTGATTTGTTCAATGCACTTACTCAGTGTCTGAATTGGATCATCGTCTCCTGGGGAAATGGTTACGTAAATGTGTGTGTCATCTGCATCGCTATGGTAACTGATTGTGTTGTTCTTCATTATCTGAGCCAGTGGTAGCATGTAGACGTTAAAGAGAAGAGGCCCCAGAGAACACAGAGATGTCCAACAGTTAGAGGGGTCATCGGGAACCCCCACCCCACAGGTATCTCCAGGAGCAGAGGAGCTCTCTCCACAGAAAGTGGACGCCCACGTGGAGAATGGAAATGCAGTCATGGGCTCATCAGCCATCTTTGGTTAGAGATCTAGATATACAGAGACTAGAGAGACTAGAGAGACTACAGAGAGAGACTAGAGAGACTAGAAAGACTAGAGAGACTACAGAGAGAGACTAGAGAGACTAGAGAGACTAGAGAGACTAGAGAGACTACAGAGACTAGAGAGACTAGAGAGACTAGAGAGACTACAGAGAGAGACTAGAGAGACTAGAGATACTAGAGAGACTAGAGAGACTACAGAGAGAGACTAGAGAGACTAGAGATACTAGAGAGACTAGAGAGACTAGAGAGACTACAGAGAGAGACTACAGAGACTACAGAGACTAGAGAGACTAGAGAGACTACAGAGAGAGACTAGAGAGACTAGAGAGACTACAGAGAGAGACTAGAGAGACTAGAGATACTAGAGAGACTACAGAGACTAGAGAGACTAGAGAGACTAGAGAGACTACAGAGACTAGAGAGACTAGAGAGACTACAGAGAGAGACTAGAGAGACTAGAGAGACTACAGAGAGAGACTAGAGATACTAGAGAGACTACAGAGACTAGAGAGACTAGAGAGACTACAGAGACTACAGAGACTAGAGATACTAGAGAGACTACAGAGACTAGAGAGACTAGAGAGACCACAGAGACTAGAGAGACTAGAAAGACTAGAGATACTAGAGAGACTACAGAGACTAGAGAGACTACAGAGACTACAGAGACTAGAGAGACCACAGAGACTAGAGAGACTAGAGAGACTAGAGAGACTACAGAGACTAGAGAGACTACAGAGACTAGAGAGACTACAGAGACTACAGAGACTACAGAGACTAGAGAGACTACAGAGACTACAGATACTAGAGAGACTACAGAGACTAGAGAGACTAGAGAGACTACAGAGGCTAGAGAGACTACAGAGACTACAGATACTAGAGAGACTACAGAGACTAGAGAGACTAGAGAGACTACAGAGACTACAGAGGCTAGAGAGACTACAGAGACTACAGAGACTAGAGAGACTACAGAGACTACAGATACTAGAGAGACTACAGAGACTAGAGAGACTAGAGAGACTACAGAGACTAGAGAGACTACAGAGACTACAGAGACTAGAGAGACTACAGAGACTAGAGAGACTAGAGAGACTACAGAGACTAGAGAGACTACAGAGACTAGAGAGACTACAGAGACTAGAGAGACTACAGAGACTACAGAGACTAGAGAGACTAGAGAGACTACAGAGACTAGAGAGACTAGAGAGACTAGAGAGACTACAGAGACTAGAGAGACTACAGAGACTACAGAGACTAGAGAGACTACAGAGACTAGAGAGACTACAGAGACTACAGAGACTAGAGAGACTAGAGAGACTAGAGAGACTAGAGAGACTACAGAGACTAGAGAGACTACAGAGACTACAGAGACTAGAGAGACTACAGAGACTACAGAGACTAGAGAGACTAGAGAGACTACAGAGACTACAGAGACTACAGAGACTAGAGAGACTAGAGAGACTAGAGAGACTACAGAGACTAGAGAGACTAGAGAGACTACAGAGACTAGAGAGACTAGAGAGACTACAGAGACTAGAGAGACTAGAGAGACTACAGAGACTAGAGAGACTAGAGAGACTACAGAGACTAGAGAGACTAGAGAGACTACAGAGACTAGAGAGACTACAGAGACTAGAGAGACTAGAGAGACTACAGAGAGTAGAGAGACTAGAGAGACTAGAGAGACTAGAGAGACTACAGAGACTACAGAGACTAGAGAGACTACAGAGACTAGAGAGACTACAGAGACTAGAGAGACTACAGAGACTACAGAGACTACAGAGACTAGAGAGACTACAGAGACTAGAGAGACTACAGAGACTACAGAGACTACAGAGACTACAGAGACTAGAGAGACTACAGAGACTACAGAGACTAGAGAGACTAGAGAGACTACAGAGACTACAGAGACTACAGAGACTAGAGAGACTAGAGAGACTAGAGAGACTAGAGAGACTACAGAGACTAGAGAGACTACAGAGACTACAGAGACTAGAGAGACTACAGAGACTAGAGAGACTACAGAGACTAGAGAGACTACAGAGACTACAGAGACTACAGAGACTAGAGAGACTACAGAGACTAGAGAGACTAGAGAGACTACAGAGACTAGAGAGACTACAGAGACTACAGAGACTAGAGAGACTACAGAGACTAGAGAGACTACAGAGACTAGAGAGACTACAGAGACTACAGAGACTAGAGAGACTACAGAGACTAGAGAGACTACAGAGACTAGAGAGACTACAGAGACTAGAGAGACTACAGAGACTAGAGAGACTAGAGAGACTACAGAGACTAGAGAGACTACAGAGACTAGAGAGACTACAGAGACTACAGAGACTAGAGAGACTACAGAGACTACAGAGACTAGAGAGACTACAGAGACTAGAGAGACTACAGAGACTAGAGAGACTACAGAGACTACAGAGACTACAGAGACTACAGAGACTAGAGAGACTACAGAGACTACAGAGACTAGAGAGACTACAGAGACTAGAGAGACTACAGAGACTACAGAGACTAGAGAGACTAGAGAGACTAGAGAGACTACAGAGACTAGAGAGACTACAGAGACTAGAGAGACTACAGAGACTAGAGAGACTACAGAGACTAGAGAGACTACAGAGACTACAGAGACTACAGAGACTACAGAGACTAGAGAGACTAGAGAGACTACAGAGACTAGAGAGACTACAGAGACTACAGAGACTAGAGAGACTAGAGAGACTAGAGAGACTAGAGAGACTAGAGAGACTAGAGAGACTACAGAGACTACAGAGACTAGAGAGACTACAAAGACTAGAGAGACTAGAGAGACTAGAGAGACTAGAGAGACCATGCTAACTTACTTCCGGGTTTTAGGACGCGTCACTGCGGCTCTCTGTAGCGGGGCTCTGTGGATGGAGAGCGGGACCAACGAGCCCCCCGTCTCACAGCAGAGACGCATTTAACCCTTCACCTTCCAACAGAAGCTGAACAGGCAGATTCCAAGGATTTATTCATTTGGAAATGTTATTTTAAATACAATTAGATCGAGTTATTTTGGTAAAACTCATGAAAAAGTAACGACTAAGTACTCACCGCAACATAAAGTACTCACTGCAACATAAAGTACTCACTGCAACATAAAGTACTCACTGCAACATAAAGTACTCACTAAGTACTCACCGTAACATAAAGTACTCACTAAGTACTCACCGTAACATAAAGTACTCACTAAGTACTCACCGTAACATAAAGTACTCACTAAGTACTCACTGTAACATAAAGTACTCACTAAGTACTCACCGTAACATAAAGTACTCACTAAGTACTCACTGTAACATAAAGTACTCACTAAGTACTCACTGTAACATAAAGTACTCACTGTAACATAAGATACTCACTGCAACATAAAGTACTCACTAAGTACTCACTGCAACATAAAGTACTCACCGTAACATAAAGTACTCACTAAGTACTCACCGTAACATAAAGTACTCACTAAGTACTCACTAAGTACTCACTGCAACATAAAGTACTCACTAAGTACTCACCGTAACATAAAGTACTCACTAAGTACTCACTAAGTACTCACTGCAACATAAAGTACTCACTAAGTACTCACTAAGTACTCACCGTAACATAAAGTACTCACTAAGTACTCACTAAGTACTCACTGCAACATAAAGTACTCACTAAGTACTCACCGTAACATAAAGTACTCACTAAGTACTCACTAAGTACTCACTGCAACATAAAGTACTCACTAAGTACTCACTAAGTACTCACCGTAACATAAAGTACTCACTAAGTACTCACTAAGTACTCACCGTAACATAAAGTACTCACTAAGTACTCACTAAGTACTCACCGTAACATAAAGTACTCACTAAGTACTCACTAAGTACTCACTAAGTACTCACCGTAACATAAAGTACTCACTAAGTACTCACTAAGTACTCACTAAGTACTCACCGTAACATAAAGTACTCACTAAGTACTCACTAAGTACTCACTAAGTACTCACCGTAACATAAAGTACTCACTAAGTACTCACTAAGTACTCACTGCAACATAAAGTACTCACTAAGTACTCACTAAGTACTCACCGTAACATAAAGTACTCACTAAGTACTCACTAAGTACTCACCGTAACATAAAGTACTCACTAAGTACTCACTAAGTACTCACCGTAACATAAAGTACTCACTAAGTACTCACTAAGTACTCACTAAGTACTCACCGTAACATAAAGTACTCACTAAGTACTCACCGTAACATAAAGTACTCACTAAGTACTCACTAAGTACTCACCGTAACATAAAGTACTCACTAAGTACTCACCGTAACATAAAGTACTCACTAAGTACTCACTAAGTACTCACTGCAACATAAAGTACTCACTAAGTACTCACTAAGTACTCACCGTAACATAAAGTACTCACTAAGTACTCACTAAGTACTCACCGTAACATAAAGTACTCACTAAGTACTCACTAAGTACTCACCGTAACATAAAGT
>CM070481.1:42306409-42318909 GCA_036324585.1 Champsocephalus esox
AGGGCTCGTGCTGTGCAGGTTTCTCCCTCTTGTTGAGTTCACTGGCTCGGCTGGTTCCCGCGCTGCAGGCGGGGCCGCGCTGCCTTCAGGTGCTGCAGGCGGGGCCGCGCTGCTTCAGGTGCTGCAGGCGGGGCCGCGCTGCTTCAGGTGCTGCAGGCGGGGCCGCGCTGCCTTCAGGTGCTGCAGGAGACGGCAGCACACAGCCCTGTCGGTGTATTGACTTCCTCTCCCGTCCAAAGCCCTCAGGACTGCCCTCACGGAGCTGTTGGCTAACCGCCGCCTCGCTCCCTGATCCACTCTGAGCACACACGGTCCTTCAGAGCAACCCTCAGGTTTTACGTAACAAAGAGACAGATTTATTTTTAACAAGTCGACGATGCTTAAGACTTTATTCAAATCATCAGAAGCGTTCCTGTGACAGTTGTGTTAAGGTGTGACTGTTCCACGAGGCCACGTGACCTCCCTCGTGCTAAAGACACTTTATTCAAACAGAGTCCGTTGGTTTTTACCAAACAAACCAGATGTGAAAGGACTCGGAGGCGTGAATCTGACGGTTAGTCTGAAGAGCGCTCGTACTCTGCGGTGCGTTCTGTTTCCGGGCGGCTCTGGGTTTAAATGCCTTATAAGGACATGATGTCAGAAACCAGCAGCGAATACAGGAAGTACCGACGATCACTTCTGGTTTCTGCTGAGGCCTCTGATTGGCTGCAGGCAACAGGAAGTGTGTGTGTGTGTGTGTGTGTGTCGTGTCTGTACTCGTCTTCACATTCTTCGGCAGCTCGTTGAAACCCGCTGATCGCTCGTCTCTTTAAAAATATAAAACTCCAGGAATCCTGTGAAAATACTACGTTGGAGGTTCAGAAAGAAGTACAAGTACACACAGTACACACAATACACACAGTACACACGGTACACACACACACACACACACAGTAGACACACAGTAGACACACAGTAGACACGCAGTACACACATTGTACACACATTGTACACACACAGTACACACACACAGTACACACACAGTACACACACAGTACACACACAGTACACACAGAGTACACGCAGTACACACACAGTACACACAGTACACACACAGTACACACACAGTACACACACAGTACACACACAGTACACACACAGTACACACAGTACACACACAGTACACACAGTACACACGCAGTACACACAGAGTACACGCAGTACTCTCAGATTACTGGACATCCACAAATATCTATTAATATTATTATTTTAGAAATGTTATTTTGCACATGATGAAATATTCATTATTAAATCGAATACCACCCCAACATTCTAATCACAGATGATATGACTTCAGCAGCCCTGCAGAATAAAAGCATTTCAAAGATAAAGGTATTCTGAAAGAAGCAGCATGTGCTTTAGGACACATAATATAAAGCATTTATTCTCGTCGGTGACATGTGGCTCAGAGGGGCGGGGTGCTGACCGTCTGACAGGGCTCAGACTCGAGAGATAGATAGATATATATATATATCTATCTCAAAAGGAGACCGCCAAAATGTGGTCTTAGTATTATAAATGAGCAAAGTGTGTGTGCTCGGCAGTGGAACCAGTCCAACCAGTTTAAAGGAATCCATGTCAACACTGGCGACGCCAATGTTCCACAAAAACTTTCAAAATAAATTCAATTTAAGCGGCCAATTGTAATCAGGCGGTGAAAAAACTAAGTGTAAAGTTACATCTGTTACCTCTGTTCGCGGTTACCCCCCGTTACCTCTGCTAGCTGTTACCCCTGTTACCTCTGCTAGCTGTTACCCCTGTTAGCCGTTACCTCTGTTAGCTGTTACCTCTGCTAGCTGTTACCCCTGTTAGCCGTTACCTCTGCTAGCCGTTACCTCTGCTAGCTGTTACCCCTGTTAGCCGTTACCTCTGCTAGCTGTTACCTCTGCTAGCTGTTACCCCCGTTACCCCCATTAGCTGTTACCCCTGTTAGCTGTTACCTCTGCTAGCTGTTAGCTGTTAGCTGTTAGCTGTTACCTCTGTTCGCGGTTACCTCTGCTAACTGTTACCCCCGTTAGCTGTTACCTCTGCTAGCTGTTACCTCTGCTAGCTGTTACCCCCGTTACCCCCATTACCTCTGCTAGCTGTTACCTCTGCTAGCTGTTACCTCTGCTAGCTGTTAGCTGTTAGCTGTTACCCCTGTTAGCCGTTACCTCTGTTAGCTGTTACCTCTGCTAGCTGTTACCCCTGTTAGCCGTTACCTCTGCTAGCCGTTACCTCTGCTAGCTGTTACCCCCGTTAGCTGTTACCCCTGTTAGCTGTTACCTCTGTTAGCTGTTAGCTGTTACCTCTGTTCGCGGTTACCTCTGCTAGCTGTTACCACCGTTAGCTGTTACCTCTGCTAGCTGTTACCTCTGCTAGCTGTTACCCCCGTTACCCCCGTTAGGTGTTACCCCTGTTAGCCGTTACCTCTGCTAGCTGTTAGCTGTTAGCTGTTATGCTGTTACCCCTGTTAGCCGTTACCTCTGCTAGCTGTTACCTCTGCTAGCTGTTACCTCTGCTAGCTGTTAGCTGTTAGCTGTTACCTCTGTTCGCGGTTACCTCTGCTAGCTGTTACCTCTGCTAGCTGTTACCCCCGTTACCTCTGTTAGCTGTTACCCCTGTTAGCTGTTACCTCTGTTCGCGGTTACCTCTGCTAGCTGTTACCCCCGTTAGCTGTTACCTCTGCTAGCTGTTACCTCTGTTAGCGGTTACCCCCGTTAGCTGTTACCCCTGTTAGCTGTTACCTCTGCTAGCTGTTAGCTGTTAGCTGTTAGCTGTTACCTCTGTTCGCGGTTACCTCTGCTAGCTGTTACCCCCGTTAGCTGTTACCTCTGCTAGCTGTTACCTCTGCTAGCTGTTACCCCCGTTACCCCCGTTAGGTGTTACCCCTGTTAGCCGTTACCTCTGCTAGCTGTTAGCTGTTAGCTGTTACCTCTGTTCGCGGTTACCTCTGCTAGCTGTTACCCCTGTTAGCCGTTACCTCTGCTAGCTGTTACCTCTGCTAGCTGTTACCTCTGCTAGCTGTTAGCTGTTAGCTGTTACCTCTGTTCGCGGTTACCTCTGCTAGCTGTTACCTCTGCTAGCTGTTACCCCCGTTACCTCTGTTAGCTGTTACCCCTGTTAGCTGTTACCTCTGTTCGCGGTTACCTCTGCTAGCTGTTACCCCCGTTAGCTGTTACCTCTGCTAGCTGTTACCTCTGCTAGCTGTTACCCCCGTTACCTCTGTTAGCTGTTACCTCTGTTAGCTGTTACCTCTGTTAGCGGTTACCCCCGTTACCTCTGTTAGCTGTTACCCCTGTTAGCTGTTACCTCTGCTAGCGGTTACCTCTGCTAGCTGTTAGCTGTTACCTCTGTTAGCTGTTACCTCTGTTAGCGGTTACCCCCGTTAGCGGTTACCCCCGTTAGCTGTTACCTCCGTTAGCTGTTACCTCCGTTAGCTGTTACCTCCGTTAGCTGTTACCCCCGTTAGCGGTTACCCCCGTTAGCGGTTACCTCT
Source organism: Champsocephalus esox (assembly GCA_036324585.1). NCBI lineage: Eukaryota > Metazoa > Chordata > Actinopteri > Perciformes > Channichthyidae > Champsocephalus > Champsocephalus esox. The sequence continues at coordinate 42,309,927 of CM070481.1, forward strand.
GCTAGCTGTTACCTCTGCTAGCTGTTACCTCTGTTAGCTGTTACCCCTGTTAGCGGTTACCCCCGTTAGCTGTTACCTCTGTTAGCTGTTACCTCTGTTAGCGGTTACCCCCGTTAGCGGTTACCTCTGCTAGCTGTTACCTCAGCAAGCTGTTACCTCTGCTAGCTGTTACCTCTGCTAGCTGTTAGCTGTTAGCTGTTACCCCTGTTAGCCGTTACCTCTGCTAGCCGTTACCTCTGCTAGCTGTTACCCCTGTTAGCCGTTACCTCTGCTAGCTGTTACCTCTGCTAGCTGTTACCCCCGTTACCCCCGTTAGCTGTTACCCCTGTTAGCTGTTACCTCTGCTAGCTGTTAGCTGTTAGCTGTTAGCTGTTACCTCTGTTCGCGGTTACCTCTGCTAGCTGTTACCCCCGTTAGCTGTTACCTCTGCTAGCTGTTACCTCTGCTAGCTGTTACCCCCGTTACCCCCGTTAGGTGTTACCCCTGTTAGCCGTTACCTCTGCTAGCTGTTAGCTGTTAGCTGTTACCCCTGTTAGCCGTTACCTCTGCTGCTAGCTGTTACCTCTGCTAGCTGTTAGCTGTTAGCTGTTACCTCTGTTCGCGGTTACCTCTGCTAGCTGTTACCTCTGCTAGCTGTTACCCCCGTTACCTCTGTTAGCTGTTACCCCTGTTAGCTGTTACCTCTGTTCGCGGTTACCTCTGCTAGCTGTTACCCCCGTTACCTCTGTTAGCTGTTACCTCTGTTAGCTGTTACCTCTGTTAGCGGTTACCCCCGTTACCTCTGTTAGCTGTTACCCCTGTTAGCTGTTACCTCTGCTAGCGGTTACCTCTGCTAGCTGTTAGCTGTTACCTCTGTTAGCGGTTACCCCCGTTAGCGGTTACCCCCGTTAGCTGTTACCTCCGTTAGCTGTTACCTCTGTTAGCGGTTACCCCCGTTACCTCTGTTAGCTGTTACCCCTGTTAGCTGTTACCTCTGCTAGCTATTACCTCTGCTAGCTGTTAGCTGTTACCTCTGTTAGCGGTTACCCCCCGTTAGCGGTTACCCCCGTTAGCTGTTACCTCCGTTAGCTGTTACCTCCGTTAGCGGTTACCCCCGTTAGCGGTTACCCCCGTTAGCGGTTACCCCCGTTAGCGGTTACCCCCGTTAGCGGTTACCCCCGTTAGCGGTTACCCCCGTTAGCGGTTACCCCCGTTAGCGGTTACCTCTGCTAGCTGTTACCTCTGCTAGCTGTTACCTCTGTTAGCTGTTACCCCTGTTAGCGGTTACCCCCGTTAGCTGTTACCTCTGTTAGCTGTTACCTCTGTTAGCTGTTACCTCTGTTAGCGGTTACCCCCCGTTAGCGGTTACCTCTGCTAGCTATTACCTCAGCTAGCTGTTACCTCTGTTAGCGGTTACCCCCGTTAGCGGTTACCTCTGCTAGCTGTTACCTCAGCTAGCTGTTACCTCTGCTAGCTGTTACCTCTGTTAGCTGTTACCCCTGTTAGCGGTTACCCCCGTTAGCTGTTACCTCTGTTAGCTGTTACCTCTGTTAGCGGTTACCCCCGTTAGCGGTTACCCCCGTTAGCGGTTACCCCCCGTTAGCGGTTACCCCCGTTAGCGGTTACCCCCGTTAGCGGTTACCCCCGTTAGCGGTTACCCCCGTTAGCGGTTACCCCCGTTAGCGGTTACCTCTGCTAGCTGTTACCTCTGCTAGCTGTTACCTCTGCTAGCTGTTACCTCTGTTAGCGGTTACCCCCGTTAGCGGTTACCCCCGTTAGCGGTTACCCCCGTTAGCGGTTACCCCCGTTAGCTGTTACCCCCCGTTAGCTGTTACCCCCCGTTAGCTGTTACCTCTGCTAGCTGTTACCCCCGTTAGCTGTTACCCCCCGTTAGCTGTTACCTCTGTTAGCTGTTACCCCTGTTAGCTGTTAGCTCTGTTAGCTGTTAGCTCCAATAGCTGTTAATTCTGTTAGCTGTTACCTCTGTTAGCTGTTAGCTCTGTTAGCTGTTAGCTCCAATAGCTGTTAATTCTGTTAGCTGTTAATTCTGTTAGCTGTTACCTCTGCTAGCTGTTACCCCCGTTAGCTGTTACCCCCGTTAGCTGTTACCTCTGTTAGCTGTTACCCCCGTTAGCTGTTACCTCTGTTAGCTGTTACCCCCGTTAGCTGTCACCTCTGTTAGCTGTTACCTCTGCTAGCTGTTACCCCCCGTTAGCTGTTACCTCTGCTAGCTGTTACCCCCGTTAGCTGTTACCTCTGTTAGCTGTTACCTCTGCTAGCTGTTACCCCCGTTAGCTGTTACCTCTGTTAGCTGTTACCTCTGCTAGCTGTTACCTCTGTTAGCTGTTACCTCTGCTAGCTGTTACCCCCGTTAGCTGTTACCTCTGCTAGCTGTTACCTCTGTTAGCTGTTACCTCTGCTAGCTGTTACCTCTGTTAGCTGTTACCTCTGCTAGCTGTTACCCCCGTTAGCTGTTACCTCTGTTAGCTGTTACCTCTGCTAGCTGTTACCTCTGTTAGCTGTTACCGCTGTTAGCTGTTACCTCTGTTAGCTGTTAGCTCTGTTAGCTGTTACCCCCGTTAGCTGTTACCTCTGTTAGCTGTTACCTCTGTTAGCTGTTACCCCCGTTAGCTGTTACCTCTGCTAGCTGTTACCTCTGCTAGCTGTTAGCTGTTACCTCTGTTAGCTGTTACCTCTGCTAGCTGTTACCTCTGCTAGCTGTTAGCTGTTACCGCTGTTAGCTGTTAGCTCTGTTAGCTGTTAGCTCTGTTAGCTGTTAGCTCTGTTAGCTGTTACCTCTGTTAGCTGTTACCTCTGTTAGCTGTTACCTCTGCTAGCTGTTACCTCTGCTAGCTGTTAGCTGTTACCTCTGTTACCTCTGCTAGCTGTTAGCTCTGTTAGCTGTTAGCTCTGTTACCTCTGTTAGCTGTTAGCTGTTAGCTCTGTTACCTCTGTTAGCTGTTACCTCTGTTAGCTGTTAGCTCTGTTAGCTGTTAGCTCTGTTAGCTGTTAGCTCTGTTACCTCTGTTAGCTGTTACCTCTGCTAGCTGTTAGCTCTGTTACCTCTGTTAGCTGTTAGCTCTGTTAGCTGTTAGCTATGTGAGCTGATAGCTCCATTAACGTTTTTAAGATTACATCACCCAACATAATTACAACTCATAGAAGCAAACTGAATGATATATTATATACAAAACAAAGCAGACACACTTTAAGGTTAAAGATGATCAATGAATCTGAGGTTATCCACTGAAAATAACCTCTCTGTTCGTCTGTCTTTCAGCCAGAGGAAGTTAAGAAGCTGATTGGCGACACATCTACTTTCCACCAGAGTGGGCCTTTTGTGGCTGGGATGAAGTGCATGATGATCAGAGACCAGTACAAGGACCCCAGCAGCTACTGCCTGCAGCTGAAGAGCCGGAAGGACGCTGACGGCAACACCTTCAACATCTGCGTGGGCAAGACTAATACAGGTGAGTCATCACGCCCAACATTAGCCTCCTTTAGCTTAGCGGTGGTGAAGTCATGTGACCGTGCTGTAGTTCCTTTATAGCCCAACATTAGCCTCCTTTAGCTTAGCGGTGGTGAAGTGAAGTCATGTGACCGTGCTGTAGTTCCTTTATAGCCCAACATTAGCCTCCTTTAGCTTAGCGGTGGTGAAGTCATGTGACCGTGCTGTAGTTCCTTTATAGCCCAACATTAGCCTCCTTTAGCTTAGCGGTGGTGAAGTCATGTGACCGTGCTGTAGTTCCTTTATAGCCCAACATTAGCCTCCTTTAGCTTAGCGGTGGTGAAGTCATGTGACCGTGCTGTAGTTCCTTTATAGCCCAACATTAGCCTCCTTTAGCTTAGCGGTGGTGACGTGAAGTCATGTGACCGTGCTGTAGTTCCTTTATAGCCCAACATTAGCCTCCTTTAGCTTAGCGGTGGTGACGTGAAGTCATGTGACCGTGCTGTAGTTCCTTTATAGCCCAACATTAGCCACCTTTAGCTTAGCGGTGGTGACGTGAAGTCATGTGACCGTGCTGTAGTTCCTTTATAGCCCAACATTAGCCTCCTTTAGCTTAGCGGTGGTGACCTGAAGTCATGTGATGTTCTGTAGTTCCTTTATAGCCCAACATTAGCCACCTTTAGCTTAGCGGTGGTGACGTGAAGTCATGTGACCGTGCTGTAGTTCCTTTTATAGCCCAACATTAGCCTCCTTTAGCTTAGCGGTGGTGACGTGAAGTCATGTGACCGTGCTGTAGTTCCTTTATAGCCCAACATTAGCCTCCTTTAGCTTAGCGGTGGTGACGTGAAGTCATGTGACCGTGCTGTCGTTCCTTTATAGCCCAACATTAGCCTCCTTTAGCTTAGCGGTGGTGACGTGAAGTCATGTGACCGTGCTGTAGTTCCTTTATAGCCCAACATTAGCTTCTTACTTCAGAAATCATAAAGTGGTGTTAACATATGGAGATTATCCTCTGAACTAAACGTGTGGAGGAATCCCATTGGACCAGAGAGCTGCTGCCTTCAGGCTCAACCACAGAAATGCGACGGCTCTGTTTGAGTGTTTCTGGTTGTCTCGTATAAAGAGTGACCGGTCTCACCCACTGTTCTCTGTCTCTCCACAGCTGTAGTCATCGCTAAGGGAACGAAAGAGGCCAACGGAGGTCAGGTGACCGCCAAGGTTTACACCACCGTGAATTACCTGCGGGGACACGGATATTGAGACCCCAAATGTGTCCACCCTGAGCTTTAGGTCTGTAGTATTTGAATTCTTCCATCAGGGATAAACAAAGTGTTCAGAGGCGTTTCCCACACGGCCTGTCAGCAGTGTTACCCCGTCACACAACTGTGGACATCTGCAAAATATCGCATCAATAAAAATATGTTTATTTTAAAAACAAGAAGTCCGAGAGTTTCTCTGTGTGTGTGTGTGTGTGTGTGTGTGTGTGTACACTTTTGAGCTACTTGCACTTGCACTTGCACTTTACTTGTGTATATCCGGTATATGATGTAATGTTGTACTCCACTACATGTATTTAATACCTTTATTTTGAATGGACCAATCTGCACAATCACTACTTTTACTATATTTTACTAAAGTCCAAGATCCGAGTACTTCTTCTTCCTGTGTGTGTGTGTGTGTGTGTGTGTGTGTGTGTGTGTGTGTGTGTGTGCGTGCGTGTTGGTGTAGCTGTCTTTGTGAGGACCACTAACCGTTTCCATGTAATGCTACTTTAAAGTTCTCTTCCGCTCACAGGCAGGGCGGACTGGCCATTGGGAATACCGGGGGTTGGCATGGAAACGGGGTTCAGGGGGAGTGGCTGTACCCGTAGGATAGAAAAGGGGGAAGTGACGTCTGACTCGGAGGTGGCGCGGCTGCGGAGAAGAACGTGTTGCCCACCTTCTGTTACTGAGTTCAGGCTAGCTAGCAGGTTTATTGTTTTGGGTGCAGTCCCTTTTGCCTCCACTTGCTGTTCAAATGGATGTTGAAAGAAAAATAAATCTGTTTACAGTTCTGTTTCATATGGGTGTAGAAGAAGAAGAAGAAGAAGAAGAATTGGGAGCGACGAAACCCTCTTTAATGGTCACACATGCAGAGCACACAGCAGGAGTCTGGCACCAGGAGTCTGGCGAGTCTGGCACCAGGAGTCTAGCACCAGGAGTCTAGAACTAGGAGTCTAGTACCAGGAGTCTAGAACTAGGAGTCTAGAACCAGGAGTCTAGCACCAGGAGTCTAGCACCAGGAGTCTAGAACTAGGAGTCTAGCACCAGGAGTCTAGAACTAGGAGTCTAGAACCAGGAGTCTAGCACCAGGAGTCTAGCACCAGGAGTCTAGCGCCAGGAGTCTAGAACTAGGAGTCTAGTACCAGGAGTCTAGAACTAGGAGTCTAGAACCAGGAGTCTAGCACCAGGAGTCTAGCGCCAGGAGTCTAGCGCCAGGAGTCTGGCGCCAGGAGTCTGGCGCCAGGAGTCTGGCGCCAGGAGTCTGGCACCAGGAGTCTGACACCAGGAGTCTGACACCAGGAGTCTAGAACTAGGAGTCTAGAACTAGGAGTCTAGTACCAGGAGTCTGGCACCAGGAGTCTAGAACTAGGAGTCTAGAACTAGGAGTCTAGCACCAGGAGTCTAGCACCAGGAGTCTAGCACCAGGAGTCTGGCACCAGGAGTCTAGTACCAGGAGTCTAGCACCAGGAGTCTAGAACCAGGAGTCTAGCCCCAGGAGCAGTGGGCAGCTATTGCACAGCGCCCGGGGAGCAATGGGGGGGAAGGGGGTTGTCCGGTGCCTTGCCCAAGGGCACCACGGCAGGGCAGGAGGTAAACTGGGACCTCTCCAAGTAGAAGTCCACACTCCAAATGTAGGTCTGGTCGGGGACTTGAACCGGCGACCCTACGGCTCCCAGCCCCTACTGACTGCCATAGAGTTAGTCCCTAATGTTGCTCTCAAAGTGCACCAGATTGATGCATTGAACTGGGGGGAGCTTGCCCCCGGACCCCCCTAGAGGAGCTGAGGTCCACCACCTGCCCACACCCCCTGTGAAATTGTCTCACCCACATTCCATGCGTCAAGTCAGGCAAATTGGGTCCAGATGTTATCGCATCAAAGATCTGTTAACATTAAAATGAATAAATATATGCTCTAACTATTCAGCAGTGATGCTCCGTGTTGCGCCGAGGCTTCGGAGCGCGTGTCGAGTAATCCTCGAAGCTTCTTGTGAAGCCTGTATCGAGGCTCGTATCGTTTTGGGCCAGTGACGTCATCGATGACAGACGAAGCCTCGCTGCCTGTCGACACCACGTGACTGCTTCAGGAAGCCATTCAGATCGGTTGAACCGTTGAACCACGACGCTCATAATGCCCATGGATGTATACTAAGAACCATATCACCCCTCCTGCACCCGGGCCCGGGGAGCTCAGACCCTCACTCGTAGAGGTCAGAACATGTCCAAGTATAAAAACATGAATCAATAAATACAGGAATACACATGTTGCAGTGCTTCAGGGAGCTTCAGCGTGCGCGCTGCGGCTCAGCTGGAAGCAGCTGACTCCCGCCCGCAGGGTCCCGGTTCAACGACTGAACAACACGTCTTTGTTGTTGTTTATAAAAGCTACAGCTAAATGAGATAATGTAGTTAATAAATAGTCTTTGATATGGTTTAGCCTTTCTCCGGCTACACCACGGTTACGTTTATGAATATTATTAAGGAATACAAATCCCTCTTTGCGATGTGCAGCCTCCTGAGGCTTTTCCATCCCAGTCATTACACTGGAATACATACAATATTGTAAACATGAACATATGATGTAATGTTGGTTGTGTAGAGTTACTCTAAGGCTTCACTCGATGAGGACTCGGTGAGAGAGAGCACACTGTGGAGATGTCCCACCTGCCTGCTGTACACACTTTGACCAGCAGGGGGTTTGTGTTCAGATGAAGCCTCGTGAGATGAACCCAAGCTTCATAAGGCTTCATCTCGCCATCACCACTGTTTAGCTCTGGCAGCTCGAGGGCTGCCCGGCGATGTGATGGCGTTACGAGTGATGGTCCAGAATAACATTAAGTGCAGGGTTTGTTGTTAAGTGACAGAGTGTCGTCGCCTGTCTGTCTGAGCCCGGGCCACTTCCCCAGTCCGCCCTGCGCACAGGAACTCCACATATACACACGGTATAATGCAGTACTGCTAATCTATGCAGTACTTATATATCTATATTTCACACACATTCAAAAACTATAATACTAAAATGCTTTTACATGTTTAAAAACAGGATGGTATACTATTACTACTCACTGCGTAGTATTTGCGTTCTCTGTGTATTTACTTTGACGTGTTTGTCACTGTCTGACTTTCTATTGGTGCAGAGCTGAAGTAGGCGGGGCTTAAACATATATCTGTGGTGTGATTGGTCCAAATGCTCCCATCTGTAGATGTGTAATGATCCCGTTTCTAACACATTGATTTAACTCCATTTGGTCTCAGAAGTACTTACGTGTTCTTAATAAAGGTTTGTGTTTGTCTTAAAGATCCAGCTGAGTTAAATAACATTTCATCTTTCATCCGTCGCGTTTTATATATATATATATATATATATTCGCGTTTTATATTTAGCTGCAGTTAAAGGCTACAAGGGCACCGGACTGTTAAAGGTGTGTGTGTGTGTGTGTGTGTGTGTGTGGTGTGTGTGTGTGTGTGTGTGTGTGTGTGTGTGTGTGTGTGTGTGTGTGTGTGTGTGGTGTGTGTGTGGTGTGTGTGTGTGTGTGTGTGTGTGTGTCGGGGTTAAGGCCTTTTGAATGAATGCTGAGCCGGTCTCACATTTCCCCTTTCCATGCACTTTGACCTTCAGTCGGAGTTAGGGGCCGTCGCTAAAGTGCAGACAAAGAACACAGCGTGTACAGCATGACATACACACCGGTATGTACAAGAAACATACATATAGACTAAAATGACAATACCAAAGAAAACAAATCCTAAAGTGAAACGTGTTCCAGAAACTTAAATATTCAATACAAAAAAGGACAAGTATGGAGAAATGGCTCACGCGTACGGACGGTACTGAACACCAGACGCTGATGTGAGCAGATCCGAGAGAGCGCGGACAAAGAGGGGTCAGAGTGCGCTGAAGACCTCCTCTACAGGTGGCGGTGTGGACATTGCGTAATTCTTATCATGTGTAATCTTTAATATGTTGTGTGCTTCTTAGTGCACGTGAAGCTGTCCGTGCGCTTTCTGCTGGAGCAACGTGCACTCCCCTCCGAGCGGCTGCGGCTGGGCGGAGGCCGGGACATACAAGATATAATAAAGTGTATTGTGTGTGTGTGTGTGTGTGTGTGTGTGTGTGTGTGTGCGTGAGTGTGTGTGCGTGCTAGTGTGTGTGTGTGTGTGTGTGTGCTAGTGTTTGAGTGAGTGTGTGTGTGTGTGTGTGTGAGAGTGTGCTAGTGTGTGTGCGTGTGTGAGTGTGTGTGTGCTAGTGTGTGCTAGTGGGTGTGTGTCTTTCTGCAGGAACATGCAGACGCTCCCCGGC
>CM070481.1:42326409-42328909 GCA_036324585.1 Champsocephalus esox
CGAGTAGTGAGGGCCGTAGTGAGGGCCGTAGTGAGGGCCGTAGCGAGTAGTGAGGGCCGTAGTGAGGGCCGTAAAGAGTAGTGAGGGCCGTAGCGAGTAGTGAGGGCCGTAGTGAGGGCCGTAGTGAGGGCCGTAGCGAGTAGTGAGGGCCGTAGTGAGGGCCGTAGCGAGTAGTGAGGGCCGTAGTGAGGGCCGTAGCGAGTAGTGAGGGCCGTAGTGAGGGCCGTAGCGAGTAGTGAGGGCCGTAGTGAGGGCCGTAGCGAGTAGTGAGGGCCGTAGTGAGGGCCGTAGCGAGTAGTGAGGGCCGTAGTGAGGGCCGTAGCGAGTAGTGAGGGCCGTAGCGAGTAGTGAGGGCCGTAGCGAGTAGTGAGGGCCGTAGCGAGTAGTGAGGGCCGTAGTGAGGGCCGTAAAGAGTAGTGAGGGCCGTAGCGAGTAGTGAGGGCCGTAGTGAGGGCCGTAGTGAGGGCCGTAGCGAGTAGTGAGGGCCGTAGTGAGGGCCGTAAAGAGTAGTGAGGGCCGTAGCGAGTAGTGAGGGCCGTAGTGAGGGCCGTAGTGAGGGCCGTAGCGAGTAGTGAGGGCCGTAGTGAGGGCCGTAGCGAGTAGTGAGGGCCGTAGTGAGGGCCGTAGCGAGTAGTGAGGGCCGTAGTGAGGGCCGTAGTGAGGGCCGTAAAGAGTAGTGAGGGCCGTAGTGAGGGCCGTAGTGAGGGCTGTAGTGAGGGCTGTAGTGAGGGTTGTAGTGAGTAGTGAGGGCCGTAGTGAGGGCCGTAAAGAGTAGTGAGGGCCGTAGTGAGGGCCGTAAAGAGTAGTGAGGGCCGTAGTGAGGGCCGTAGCGAGTAGTGAGGGCCGTAGTGAGGGCCGTAGCGAGTAGTGAGGGCCGTAGTGAGGGCCGTAGCGAGTAGTGAGGGCCGTAGTGAGGGCCGTAGCGAGTAGTGAGGGCCGTAGTGAGGGCTGTAGTGAGGGTTGTAGTGAGTAGTGAGGGCTGTAGTGAGGGCCGTAAAGAGTAGTGAGGGCCGTAGTGAGTAGTGAGGGCCGTAGTGAGTAGTGAGGGCCGTAGCGAGGGCCGTAGCGAGTAGCGAGGGCCGTAAAGAGTAGTGAGGGCTGTAGTGAGTAGTGAGGGCCGTAGTGAGGGCTGTAAAGAGTAGTGAGGGCCGTAAAGAGTAGTGAGGGCTGTAGCCGTACCAACGTGTGAGTGTGTACTACGTGAAGTAAACTGCCGTCGTGAAGACTTTAACAACATCCAGCTAAGCGAAGCTAACATATGCTATCAGCAGGAGACAGGAAGTGGAAACGCACTTCCTGTCCCACCGACTCTCCAGTTTGACCTCAATGTAAACCTTAAATCTGACTGATCAAGTATCATCTAGTAATCTGAAGTGTCCCCCGCAGCTCTGGAGCTGCTGAAGACGGCCATCGAGAAGGCCGGCTACCCCGACAAGATCATCATCGGGATGGACGTCGCCGCCTCCGAGTTCTACCGCAGCGGGAAGTACGACCTGGACTTCAAGTCTCCGGACGACCCGGCAAGACACATCAGTGGAGATCAGCTGGGAGACCTGTACCGCAGCTTCATCAAGGGATACCCGGGTACTACATATACTTGATGTACTACACATACTCTAAATACTCAGCTCAGCTGGGAGACCTGTACTGCAGCTTCATCAAGGGATACCCAGGTACTAAATATACTTGATATACTACACATACTCTAAATACTCAGCTGGGAGACCTGTACCGCAGCTTCATCAAGGGATACCCGGGTACTACATATACTTGATATACTACACATACTCTAAATACTCAGCTGGGAGACCTGTACCGCAGCTTCATCAAGGGATACCCGGGTACTACATATACTTGATGTACTACACATACTCGAAATACTCAGCTGGGAGACCTGTACCGCAGCTTCATCAAGGGATACCCGGGTACTACATATACTTGATATACTACACATACTCTAAATACTCAGCTGGGAGACCTGTACCGCAGCTCCATCAAGGGATACCCGGGTACTACATATACTTGATATACTACACATACTCTAAATACTCAGCTGGGAGACCTGTACCGCAGCTTCATCAAGGGATACCCGGGTACTACATATACTTGATATACTACACATACTCTAAATACTCAGCTGGGAGACCTGTACCGCAGCTTCATCAAGGGATACCCGGGTACTACATATACTTGATGTACTACACATACTCTAAATACTCAGCTGGGAGACCTGTACCGCAGCTTCATCAAGGGATACCCGGGTACTACATATACTTGATATACTACACATACTCTAAATACTCAGCTGGGAGACCTGTACCGCAGCTCCATCAAGGGATACCCGGGTACTACATATACTTGATGTACTACACATACTCTAAATACTCAGCTGGGAGACCTGTACCGCAGCTTCATCAAGGGATACCCGGGTACTACATATACTTGATATACTACACATACTCTAAATACTCAGCTCAGCTGGGAGACCTGTACCGCAGCT
>CM070481.1:42341409-42376409 GCA_036324585.1 Champsocephalus esox
TAGTATATAAGTGCTTTGTTAGTATATAAGTGCTTTGTTAGTCTATAAGTGCTTTGTTAGTCTATAAGTGCTTTGTTAGTATATAAGTGCTTTGTTAGTCTATAAGTGCTTTGTTAGTCTATAAGTGCTTTGTTAGTATATAAGTGCTTTGTTAGCATATAAGAGCTTTGTTAGCATATAAGTGCTTTGTTAGTATATAAGTCCTTTGTTAGTATATAAGTGCTTTGTTAGTATATAAGTGCTTTGTTAGTATATAAGTTCTTTGTTAGTATATAAGTGCTTTGTTAGTATATAAGAGCTTTGTTAGTATATAAGAGCTTTGTTAGTATATAAGTGCTTTGTTAGTATATAAGTGCTTTGTTAGTCTATAAGTGCTTTGTTAGTCTATAAGTGCTTTGTTAGTATATAAGTGCTTTGTTAGTATATAAGTGCTTTGTTAGTCTATAAGTGCTTTGTTAGTATATAAGTGCTTTGTTAGTCTATAAGTGCTTTGTTAGTCTATAAGTGCTTTGTTAGTCTATAAGTGCTTTGTTAGTATATAAGTGCTTTGTTAGTCTATAAGTGCTTTGTTAGTATATAAGTGCTTTGTTAGTATATAAGTGCTTTGTTAGCATATAAGAGCTTTGTTAGTATATAAGTGCTTTGTTAGTATATAAAGTCCTTTGTTAGTATATAAGTGCTTTGTTAGTCTATAAGTGCTTTGTTAGTATATAAGTGCTTTGTTAGTCTATAAGTGCTTTGTTAGTCTATAAGTGCTTTGTTAGTATATAAGTGCTTTGTTAGTCTATAAGTGCTTTGTTAGTATATAAGTGCTTTGTTAGTATATACGTGCTTTGTTAGTATATAAGTGCTTTGTTAGTATATAAGTGCTTTGTTAGTATATAAGAGCTTTGTTAGTATATAAGTCCTTTGTTAGTATATAAGTGCTTTGTTAGTCTATAAGAGCTTTGTTAGTATATAAGTGCTTTGTTAGTATATAAGTGCTTTGTTAGTATATAAGTGCTTTGTTAGTATATAAGTGCTTTGTTAGTATATAAGTGCTTTGTTAGTCTATAAGAGCTTTGTTAGTATATAAGAGCTTTGTTAGTATATAAGTGCTTTGTTAGTCTATAAGTGCTTTGTTAGTCTATAAGAGCTTTGTTAGTCTATAAGAGCTTTGTTAGTATATAAGTCCTTTGTTAGTATACAAGTGCTTTGTTAGTCTATAAGAGCTTTGTTAGTATATAAGTGCTTTGTTAGTATATAAGTGCTTTGTTAGTATATAAGTGCTTTGTTAGTCTATAAGTGCTTTGTTAGTCTATAAGAGCTTTGTTAGTATATAAGAGCTTTGTTAGTATATAAGTGCTTTGTTAGTCTATAAGTGCTTTGTTAGTATATAAGTGCTTTGTTAGTCTATAAGTGCTTTGTTAGTATATAAGTGCTTTGTTAGTCTATAAGTGCTTTGTTAGTATATAAGTGCTTTGTTAGTATATAAGTGCTTTGTTAGTCTATAAGTGCTTTGTTAGTCTATAAGAGCTTTGTTAGTATATAAGTGCTTTGTTAGTATATAAGTGCTTTGTTAGTCTATAAGTGCTTTGTTAGTATATAAGTGCTTTGTTAGTCTATAAGTGCTTTGTTAGTATATAAGTGCTTTGTTAGTATATAAGTGCTTTGTTAGTCTATACGTGCTTTGTTAGTATATAAGTGCTTTGTTAGTATATAAGTGCTTTGTTAGTCTATAAGTGCTTTGTTAGTATATAAGTGCTTTGTTAGTCTAAAAGTGCTTTGTTAGTATATAAGTGCTTTGTTAGTATACAAGTGCTTTGTTAGTATATAAGTGCTTTGTTAGTCTATAAGTGCTTTGTTAGTCTATAAGTGCTTTGTTAGTCTATAAGTGCTTTGTTAGTCTATAAGTGCTTTGTTAGTATATAAGTGCTTTGTTAGCATATAAGTGCTTTGTTAGCATATAAGAGCTTTGTTAGTATATAAGTGCTTTGTTAGTATATAAGAGCTTTGTTAGTATATAAGAGCTTTGTTAGTATATAAGTGCTTTGTTAGTATATAAGTGCTTTGTTATAAGAGCTTTGTTAGTATATAAGAGCTTTGTTAGTAGTTCTATCCTCGAGGTGGAGTCGAGAGAGATGAGCTTCAGTCTGGAAGGTGTGTGAGCTTTCTGCTGTCCTGATGTCAATGGGAGCTCATTCCACCATCTTGGAGCCAGGACAGCAAACCCACGTGTTCCTGCTGATGGGAACTTGGGTCCCCCTCACAGCGAGGGTGCAGCGAGCCGTCTGGCTGATGCAGAGCGGAGTGCACGTGCTGGGGTGCACGGTTTAACCATGTCCTGGATGTAGGAAGGGCCAGATCCATTCCAGAGTGGTACGCAAGCACCAGGGTCTTGAAGTGGATTCTAGCAGTTACCGGAAGCCAGTGGAGGGAGCGGAGGAGCGGCGTGGTGTGGGAACATTCAGGAAGGTTGAAGACCAGACGAGCCGCTGCATTCTGGGTGAGAGAGGTCGGAGGGCACATGCAGGCAGACCAGCCAGGAGGGAGCTGCAGTAGTCTAGGCGTGAGGTGACGAGAGCCTGGACCAGAACCTGCGTGGCTCTCTGGGTCAGCTGGGGACACGTCCTCCTGATGCTGTAGAGCGTGTATCTGCAGCAGCGATGTTTGCAGTGAAGGACAGGTTGTTATCTAGGGTCACACCCAGAGTCCTTGCAGTCTGAGTCGGGGAAACAACAGAGGGGCCGATGTTGATCGTCAGGTCAAGAGAGGGACAATCTTTTCCCGGAAGGAAAAGCAGTTCAGTTTTGTCAAGGTTGAGCTTGAGGTGATGAGCAGACATCCACTGAGAGATGTCAGCTAGACGAGCAGAGATGCGTGCGACGACCTGGGTCTCTGAGCGGGGGAAGGGCAGGATTCATCGGGTGTCGTCAGCGTAGCAGTGGTATGAAAAACCATGCAGGCTGATGACTGATCCGAGCGAGTTTGTGTACAGGGAGAAGAGGAGGGGACCGAGAACAGAGCCCTGAGGGACCCCTGTAGAACAAGTCCTGTTTCTCCTTGAGGCCAGGAAGAGGCTCTGTGACCTTTGACCTGTGCTGGACTCTGGGGATCTGGTCTATATGAATGCACCTGGCCATTGGCTGGTCAGGTTAGATGCTGCGTATCACAGCGCACTGAGATTTGTTACTAACTGTAAAGCACTCACTCTTCACTGCACCCTGTACGCCGAGGCAGGTCTGCCTTCACTAACTGCACGGAGGCTCAGTCACTGGTACACGTTCATCTATAAAGCCATGTTGGGTAAACTACCAACTTATATCTGCTCTCTGATCTCTGGACCAATTGAAAGTACGTATTGCCTGAGATCTCATGCTGTGGTTTTATTAAATGTGCCAAGGACTGTCTGAGGGAAGAAAGCTTTCAGACGAGCAGCTCCTCTCACTTGGAACCGTCTGCAGAGCTGTTTGAAACTGAGCCCTCTGGTTCCCCTGCATCACTCTGGAACTCGCTGGGTGACATGCTGTCTGATACTCACGGTACCTGTCACTGTGAACAGAGTCTGTACCCTGTACATTATGTTGTGTGTCGTCCTTATTGTTGTTCTGTTGTTTCTATGTTACATGTGTAACTGAGGTTACCTACTGTAACCCAGCTTCTATGAGTAATGGCTTCGCCCTCTAAGGCTATCGCTATTGGGTTAAGGGCGAAGCATGATGTAGTCTGCGCCCCACTGGGTCCGTCCAGCACTAGAAGCACAGACACACCTGCTCAATAGCACCCCCTGCCTGTTGTGCCATGCGTAATGGCGCCTCCCCGTCCCTGGAACATAGCAAACATACCTGTTTTCCTGACGGGGTGAAGGCTGGGACAATACATACCGACCGCTGTGAGAAGTAGAGACGAAGGTCCCACCTTATCCTGCGATCATAGAGGGGGAACAGCCGCTCTCTGTGTGCCGAGAGGCAGGAGAGAGGCGCTCAGCTGGCTCCCTGACGTCACTCACTATGACAGGACACCCAGTAGGTGCGTCAGAGGAAAGGGAAACATCCCTCAAATAACATTGAATACATGAACAGGGGGAAGACCAAGATGCAGCCGTGCAAATATCTTCCACTGGCATTCCTCCGCTCAACGCCGTGGAGGAGGAATTCCTCTGGTCATGGTGCCACAGACAGACGGTCATGGTGCCACAGACAGATGGTCATGGTGCTACAGACAGAGACAGATGGTCATGGTGCTACAGATGGTCATGGTGCTACAGACAGATGGTCATGGTGCTACAGATGGTGATGGTGCTACAGACAGATGGTCATGGTGCTACAGACAGACGGTCATGGTGCCACAGACAGATGGTCATGGTGCTACAGACAGACGGTCATGGTGCTACAGATGGTCATGGTGCTACAGATGGTGATGGTGATGGTGCTACAGACAGATGGTCATGGTGCTACAGACAGACGGTCATGGAGCCACAGACAGATGGTCATGGTGCTACAGACAGATGGTCATGGTGCTACAGACAGACGGTCATGGTGCTACAGACAGACGGTCATGGTGCTACAGACGGTCATGGTGCTACAGACAGACGGTCATGGTGCTACAGACGGTCATGGTGCTACAGACAGATGGTCATGGTGCTACAGACGGTCATGGTGCTACAGACAGATGGTCATGGTGCTACAGACAGATGGTCATGGTGCTACAGACAGACGGTCATGGTGCTACAGACAGACGGTCATGGTGCTACAGAGAGACGGTCATGGTGCTACAGACAGATAGATATATATTTATACAAATGTATGTAAAGTCAGTATTTATCAAAACAGATCTCACGTTTTGTAATTCAAACTATTTGAAATATAAAATATAAATACTTTAAAAAGTCTTGGAAAATGTAATTTAATTGTTGTAATAAATAAATCTAATATTATTTAATGCTTTTTTATTCTGACTTTAAAACGTTTCTAATTGATTTTCCTTCAAAGAAACAAAGATGGCCGCTTCCTCTCTCTGCTCTCTCCTTCCTCTCCTCTTCCTCTTCCTCACCGTCGCCGTGGAGACGAGACCGTCACCTGAACGACATGAAAAACAGGTAGAGGAAGGTCTTCAACTTCATCATATTCATCATCACCATCATCATCGTCACCATCATCATTCACATTCTTCGTCATCGTCACCATCATCATCACCATCTTCATCATCATCATCGTCACCATCATCATTCACATTCTTCGTCATCGTCTTCATCATCATCTTCATTATCATCGTCACCATCATCATCACCATCTTCATCATCATCGTCAACATCATCGTCACCATCATCGTCGTCATCATCATCATCATCATCATCATCATCATCATCATCATCATCATCATCATCATCATCATCATCATCATCATCATCATATTTGTCTCTTATAGAGTGTCAGAGTGAGAGTGAGAGAGTGACAGAGTGTCAGAGTGAGAGAGTGTCAGAGTGAGAGAGTGTCAGAGTCAGAGTGAGAGAGTGAGAGAGTGAGAGTGTGAGATTGAGAGAGTGTGAGAGTGTGAGAGTGAGAGAGTGTCAGAGTGACAGACAGAGTCACAGAGTGTCAGAGTGTGAGAGTGTGAGAGAGTGAGAGTGAGAGAGTGACAGAGTGTCAAAGTGACAGAGTGACAGAGTGTGAGAGTGACAGAGTGAGAGAGTGTCAGAGTGACAGACAGAGTGAGAGAGTGAGAGAGTGTCAGAGTGAGAGAGTGTCAGAGTGAGAAAGTGTCAGAGTGAGAGAGTGACGGAGTGAGAGAGTGAGAGAGTGTGAGAGTGAGAGAGTGAGAGAGTGTGAGATTGAGAGAGTGTGAGAGTGTGAGAGTGTCAGAGTGACAGACAGAGTCACAGAGTGTCAGAGTGACAGAGTGTCAGAGTGACAGAGAGAGTGACAGAGTGAGAGAGTGTGAGAGTGAGAGAGTGAGAGAGAGTGAGAGTAAGAGTGTGAGAGAGTGATCGTGAGAGAGTGAGAGAGTGACAGAGTGTCAAAGTGACAGAGTGTGAGAGTGACAGAGTGACAGAGTGAGAGAGTGTCAGAGTGACAGAGTGACAGAGTGTCAGAGTGACAGAGTGAGAGAGTGTCAGAGTGAGAGTGAGAGAGTGACAGACAGAGTGACAGAGTGTCAGAGTGACAGACAGAGTGTGAGAGTGACAAAGTGAGAGAGTGACAGAGTGAGAGAGTGAGAGAGTGTCAGAGTGAGAGAGTGAGAGAGTGTCAGAATGAGAGAGTGTCAGAGTGAGAGAGTGAGAGAGTGTCAGAGTGTCAGAGTGAGAGAGTGTCAGAGTGAGAGAGTGAGAGAGTGTCAGAGTGACAGAGTGAGAGAGTGAGAGAGTGACAGAGTTGAGAGTGTCACAGTGTCAGAGTGTCAGAGTGAGAGAGTGTCAGAGTGACAGAGTGAGAGAGTGACAGAGTGAGAGAGTGTCAGAGTGAGAGAGTGACAGAGTGAGAGAGTGTCAGAGTGAGAGAGTGTCAGAGTGACAGAGTGTCAGAGTGACAGAGTGAGAGAGTGTCAGAGTGAGAGAGTGACAGAGTGACAGAGTGAGAGAGTGACAGAGTGTCACAGTGTCAGAGTGACAGCCAGAGTGACATAGTGTCACAGTGTCAGAGTGAGAGAGTGACAGAGTGAGAGAGTGTCAGAGTGAGAGAGTGACAGAGTGAGAGAGTGTCAGAGTGACAGAGTGACAGAGTGTCAGAGTGAGAGAGTGAGAGAGTGACAGAGTGACAGAGTGAGAGAGTGACAGAGTGTGAGAGTGAGAGAGTGTCACAGTGTCAGAGTGACAGACAGAGTGACAGAGTGTCAGTGACAGAGTGTCACAGTGTCAGAGTGAGAGAGTGACAGAGTGACAGAGTGAGAGAGTGACAGAGTGACAGAGTGACAGAGTGACAGAGTGACAGAGTGAGAGAGTGTCAGAGTGACAGACAGAGTGACATAGTGACAGAGTGTCACAGTGTCAGAGTGAGAGAGTGTCAGAGTGAGAGAGTGACAGACAGAGTGTCAGAGTGTGACACAGTGTCACAGTGTCAGAGTGAGAGAGTGAGAGAGTGTCAGAGTGAGAGAGTGTCAGTGAGAGATTGAGAGAGTGACAGAGTGAGAGAGTGACAGAGTGACAGAGTGAGAGAGTGACAGAGTGAGAGTGTCAGAGTGAGAGAGTGACAGAGTGACAGAGTGAGAGAATGTCAGAGTGAGAGAGTGGCAGAGTGAGAGAGTGTCAGAGTGAGAGAGTGACAGAGTCACAGAGTGACAGAGTGTCGAGTGAGAGTGAGAGTGACAGAGTGTGAGAGTGTCAGAGTGTCAGAGTGACAGAGTGACAGAGTGAGAGAGTGACAGAGTGAGAGAGTGTCACAGTGTCAGAGTGACAGACAGAGTGACAGAGTGTCACAGTGTCAGAGTGAGAGAGTGACAGAGTGAGAGAGTGAGAGAGTGACAGAGTGACAGAGTGTCAGAGTGACAGAGTGACAGAGTGAGAGAGTGTCAGAGTGACAGACAGAGTGACATAGTGACAGAGTGTCACAGTGTCAGAGTGAGAGAGTGTCAGAGTGAGAGAGTGACAGACAGAGTGTCAGTGTCACAGTGACAGAGTGTCACAGTGTCAGAGTGAGAGAGTGTCAGAGTGAGAGAGTGAGAGAGTGTCAGAGTGAGAGAGTGTCAGAGTGAGAGAGTGAGAGAGTGTCAGAGTGAGAGAGTGACAGAGTGACAGAGTGAGAGAGTGACAGAGTGAGAGTGTCAGAGTGAGAGAGTGACAGAGTGAGAGAATGTCAGAGTGAGAGAGTGGCAGAGTGAGAGAGTGACAGAGTGAGAGAGTGACAGAGTGAGAGAGTGACAGAGTGAGAGAGTGACAGAGTCACAGAGTGAGTGAGTGACAGAGTGACAGAGTGAGAGAGTGACAGAGTGTCACAGTGTCAGAGTGACAGACAGAGTGACATAGTGACAGAGTGAGAGAGTGAGAGAGTGTCAGAGTGTCAGAGTGACAGAGTGAGAGAGTGTCACAGTGTCAGAGTGACAGACAGAGTGACATAGTGACAGAGTGAGAGAGTGTCAGAGTGAGAGAGTGAGAGAGTGTCAGAGTGAGAGAGTGTCAGAGTGAGAGAGTGAGAGAGTGTCAGAGTGAGAGAGTGACAGAGTGTCAGAGTGACAGAGTGAGAGAGTGACAGAGTGAGAGTGTCAGAGTGAGAGAGTGACAGAGTGAGAGAATGTCAGAGTGAGAGAGTGGCAGAGTGAGAGAGTGACAGAGTGAGAGAGTGACAGAGTCACAGAGTGAGAGAGTGACAGAATGTCAGAGTGACAGAGTGAGAGAGTGTCACAGTGTCAGAGTGACAGACAGAGTGACATAGTGACAGAGTGTCAGAGTGAGAGAGTGTGAGAGTGAGAGAGTGTCAGAGTGTCAGAGTGAGAGAGTGTCACAGTGTCAGAGTGACAGACAGAGTGACATAGTGACAGAGTGAGAGAGTGTCAGAGTGAGAGAGTGTCAGAGTGAGAGAGTGACAGAGTGAGAGAGTGTCAGAGTGACAGAGTGAGAGAGTGACAGAGTGAGAGAGTGACAGAGTGTCAGAGTGACAGACAGAGTGACACAGTGTCAGAGTGAGAGAGACACAGTGTCAGAGTGAGAGAGTGACAGAGTGAGAGAAATGCTGATTCATTCCTGCACCACTCTATACTAATAAAGTATTTTATTTTCCTGCAGGTTTTGGACTCTCTGTTTGGCTCTCGCCTCTCCGCTCTCATCCTGGCCCCGCCCACATCTGATCTGGCCCCGCCTACATCTGATGACATCACAGAGGGCTCCTCACAAGGTCCCGCCCCCTCCTCTTCGGGATTGGCTGAGAGGAGGCAGGAGGTGCCCCGCCTCTTTCTGGACATCCTGCAGTCGAAGATGAGGCATGGAGGAAGAGGAAGAGGAAGAGGAAGAGGAAGAGGAGGTGGAGGAGGAGGAGGAGGAGGAGGAAGAGGATGCTTCGGGATGAAGATGGACCGCATCGGATCCATCAGTGGGCTGGGCTGCTAGAGCGGACATTTGAATGTTACCTGAGTTCCCCTGTGCAAACTCCAGTTGGTCCTCCAGATCAGCTATGTACGGCAACCCGAGAGGGACATCTGACGGCCGCACTGATCCAATGACAGAGCTTTGTTCTGGAATCGACTTTTTTTAATGAAAAGTCTTTGATGTCATTTCCATTTTCCAGGAATCTCAACAGAAACACTTCGGCCAGACTAACACATTCCTGATTAGATCAGTACGTCAAATGTCCCTCTTGGGCTGCCGCACGTATCTGTCCAATAGGAGGACTCACGCAGCGCAGTGGAAATCAGGAAGTCACAGTGTTTACAAAGGACTAAAGACAGGTAGAAATCCTACCGGTGACCCCTGACCCCCGACACCTGGCTGCTGCCAGCCGTGTGTGTGTGTGTGTGGTGTGGTGTGTGTGTGTGGACCAGCAGTCTGACTGCAGGATGTAATAAACAGAAACTTCTCTGGGCTCTCGTTGCTTTATTTCTTTCATTTCTATATTGTTTTAGGGGCTTCACCTCCTGTGAAGAAAGGATCAGGAAGAAACGTTTATTATATTATAATAAATTTTTATTTTATAATATAAAATGTATATTATAATGTTATTATTATTATTATAAGTTTTCTCTCTCCATTGACTTCAATACATTATTTTTCCGATATAAAGTCCCATGGACCGGAAGTAAATGGGCGTGACTTCGCCACTCCATAGGGAGGCGAAGTCCCTCCCCTTCCGGAGCCTCCGTGGGACCCCCGGAGGCGTAACATGATACATTGAAGTCAACGCAGAGAGAAAGGTTATCTTTTGATCCCGTTTGAATCGTGCCGTGAATGACACACACGATGTTTGTCCATTTAAAAGAATATTTTGCAAGTCAAACAAATAAAAATGTGTCGTAAAACTGTGAGGTTACACGTTCCTTTGAGTGAAGCCGCTGAGTGAACTCCAGGTCTCTGGTCCCGCACAACACGCGCCACCGTCACACAGACGGCGTCACGTTGGAACATTCACACGTTGCTTTCAGAATGAGGCGAAAAGTATAAAACGAGGCGAACATCACGTCTGGACACGTTGAGAGCTGGACACACACGGAGGGGAGTTAGTCGGTTCTGTAGGAGCAGCGGGACCGGCTTCACAAGGTGAGTAACATGAGTGCAATGTGTAGCGTTAATGTCAGCTAGCTAGCATTAGCTAACAAGCTACACTCCCGTGTTTTGTTTCAGTAACTAGTGTTCTCCTGAAGAACTCCGTGTCTCTGTGTGTGAGGGGATCACATCAGTGTTCACGAGAACAAGGTACACTCCCTGTGTTGTTTTAGTTGCTCTTCAGATTGAAGCGGCCAGTTTGATATCGACTATACTGTATGTGTGCTCTCCTTTTACATCTCGTTGTGTCATTTGAGTTTATGTGCTGTGTGGAGTCAAGGTTTGGTTACCCAGGCCCAGCTGTGTGTGGCTCCCTCGGGAGAGCGTTGATTAATTAATAAACTACACCCTGAGTCTAGATCCTTTTTTTTGTTGATCAAATGTTTTTCAAAAATGTATTCATACACATTTAGAAAAATACAATGTACAATCACAATCAGCACACACATTACAAACAATACAGAAAAAACAAACAACAACAACAATCAGACAAGAGGACACAACTATGGAACAATAACCCTCCCACCCCAGACCCGGAGCATCCTTGTGTCACTGCTCATTCAGTCTATTATAGCATGCTAACAAACATGGGGCTCACTTGATGTGTGCAGATCTGCGTGGGAGACGACGGCGCGATGCAGAGCGCTGTCTGTGATTGGGCACGGGGGATGCAGCATGGGCAATATGTGCCATGTGGCAGATTGCTCCACAGACGCTGAGTGCCAGTGGAGGAAGCCTGGCACGTCCAAAGTGGTCCGGTGTCTCAACTCTACCGACAGCGAGAGGAGAGATACGACCCACTGGCCAGAGACATCGCACTCAGGATGTAGACTGGTTCAGGTCTGCACTGAGGGGCGCGCAGTGTGGCATGGCTTCACCTGAGCCAGAGCCGCGGCCTCAACATCAGGCCGTTGTCACCGTGCCGGAGCTGGTGAAGGGGCGTGGGGGTCGGGGGCTTGAGGCAATGCTTACCTCAATGCGACTGAGCAGAGACCAGCAAGCTGCCATCCAGACAGCGAAGTGTCCACCAGCGTCGAGACGAAAGTCAATCGGCCAATATATAATAATATCTGTGAAAAACGGACTAATAAATATTATGTGTTTTCATTTAGATTATTATTATTATTATTATTGTTATTATTGTTATAGTATTGTTCAACACCAGGAGAGGGTATTTGTTTATTTTTGATAGCGTGGGCTCTTTTTCAGAAGCGAGCTGTAGGGAAAATATGGAAGCCGCTTCCGGCAACACGGCTACAAAAAGGGGCGGAGCTTGTGACGGCCGGTCTCTTGTTCTCAAAGCCACGGAGAGGGAACCAGGCGACAGAGTGTGTGAGGCTCCGGAGACGCCGTTGGTCTGTTGCCCTCTAGCCTATCAAGTCAGGCTAAATCACTGAAACAGGCCAAAAACCTGAAGGACTTGACAACCATCATCAGGACTCCGAATGAAGCACCACGTCATGTCACGCAATACATTGACTTTATTTGTAATTGTGTGAAAACATAAAGCATTGGTTAGCCAGCAGGAGCTGCAGGAACAGAGCAGGTGATGGGTGGAGCTGGGAGGAGAGGAGAACAAAGGAAACAGATCCACTTCATTATCGGATATTAAAAATTCTATTTCAAAGCAAGTTGCCGCTCCGACAGTTCTCTCGTGTGTAAAGATGATTTCACTTGCCCTACGCACAATATCACACTCAGTACATGTGTGTCTCTGGGGGGGGCATTGTGCCTTTGATGTATATACATAATATACCATAACCGAATACTAGTACGTGCAGTGGAAGTCAGGTTCCAGAGCAGGTCGGTGTGCACGTTCCTCAGGTCTCAGCAGCTACAGGAGAGGGAGGGAATACAAGAGGACAAGGTCAGTAACAACGCTTTGAATGATTATCTCTTCTAGTAATGTTCTCTCAGTAATCACTGAACCACCGTCTCTCCAACACACAGACTGACTCACCGTCTCTCCAACACACAGACTGACCCACCGTCTCTCCAACACACAGACTGACCCACCGTCTCTCCAACACACAGACTGACTCACCGTCTCTCCAACCGTCTCTCCAACACACAGACTGACCCACCGTCTCTCCAACACACAGACTGACCACCGTCTCTCCAACACACAGACTGACCCACCGTCTCTCCAACACACAGACTGACTCACCGTCTCTCCAACACACAGACTGACCCACCGTCTCTCCAACACACAGACTGAACCACCGTCTCTCCAACCGTCTCTCCAACACACAGACTGACTCACCGTCTCTCCAACACACAGACTGACTCACCGTCTCTCCAACCGTCTCTCCAACACACAGACTGAACCACCGTCTCTCCAACCGTCTCTCCAACACACAGACTGACTCACCGCCATCACGATGAAACACGTCCAGAAGAAGGTCATGACAAGCTGTCAGTACTTGAGATTATATTGGCCCCAAAAAGAACCTTGAAAAGGACGTGTGTGTGTGTGTGTGTGTCAGGGTGTCTGGGAAAGTGTATGTGTGTGTGTGTGTTGATATCTTGGTCAGGGAGTGTAGTGTGTGTGAACATAATGACTTCATGGTAAGGCTGCCGTTACTAAAGTCATGTGATGCTAGCTCGTAGCTCCTAGCTCGTCGCTACGAGCTAGTAGCTAGCTTGACTGTGTTCCATCACAACATGCGCATTACCTGATGTGTCTGATCCGCGACTCCCGGTCCTCTCCTCAGAAGGGCAGCGAGAGAGCGAGTGGGTTGATCACGTATGTGATTACACCCTGGTACACAGCACACAGGCATCTTGGACAAAGTGCATTCATTTTTAGAAATCTCTTATTTATTGGAGGGAATAAATCAGTTATGAGATCTTCTTCTTCTTCTTCTTCTTCTTCTTCTTTCTTCTTCTTCTTCTTCTTCTTCTTCTTCTTCGCTTTAATTACGAGTCGCACCCACTTGGAGCACTATCGCCTGTGACATCCCTTACGCGAGCCAGAATGGGATCTGGGATGTGTAGTCTTTGTAGTCTTTGTAGTCGCGTATTTTTCATAGTCTTATATTTCAACAGTTTTACGACAAAATGTGACTTCCTGACTCGGAGCTGATGGTTTAAGATCGACACACATCATGTGTGGTTCGCGGCACGATTCAAACGGGATCAAAAGATACGTGTTCTCTCTCTCCATTGAATTCAATGTTCATTTTTCACTTCCGGGGTCCCATGGGCCGGAAGTAGAGCGGCGTGACTTCGCCTCTCTATTTGGTAACGTGTGTGTGTGCGTGTGTGTGCGTGGAACTTCCCCTCGATTCCATTGGCTCTAACGGTTAGAAAGAGGTGTCAATCATCAAAATCGACCGAGGGGCCAGAGATGGTAGAATCCCCCAAATGTCCCCAGAAGCGGGTTCTTTGCTAAACCTCTAAAAAGGTCAAAGGTCACTTGCTTTGCATCCATCGTGATACAGGGCACTTATTATAATGTTATAGTTTGGATTCCTAAAGCTTTTAGTCTACTATCCCATCATTCAAGGGTGTCAGTAATGTGTATTTGTTGGACAGACACAATAATATACACGTGCTTACTATGTTCAATCTGAATTTACTTTAAAATAAAACATCATTTGATGCCGACCCTTCCAGATCCAGCTCGCGGCGGAGCGGTGCTTTGAGGACAACGATTATTAATGTGTTCGAGCCTGACACCTGGAAGACAGCCAGGCTCGGTCCCCGGTGAGCGCAGGGCCACAGCACATGTTAGACACAATGAACGCGATCATTATACTCTCTATAAGTTACATCTTTGTTATTATTATTTAAAATAAAAGCAGTTCTTCTCCCCGCCACTGGAGGCCGCCCGTGACGTAACGTGACGCGACGTGACGTGACGCCCACCCGTGACGCGGGTTAGCTTCACGCTTAGCTTCACGCTAGCTCGAGCTAACAGCTAGCCTCTTCAGACCGGCAGAGACCCTCCTCCTGCGGGACGTTTTCTCTCCGGTACCGGCTCTCCTCCAGACTCTGGTTCTCCCCCTCTCCGGTACCGGCCTCCTCCTCCAGCCTCCGGCTCTCCTCCTCTCGGGTACCGGCCTCCTCACTGCTTCTTCTCCTCCGAACAGAACCATGTCGGCCATTCAGCGGATGAAGGTGGCGAACGAGCGGCACAGCAAGAGCATCACCCAGCGGGGACACGTCCAGAAAACATCGGTACTTATTATTATCTATTTATATATACACTCCATGATACTGAAAACACCAGTACTGTTGTATTATATTATTATATATTATTATATATGATCACATGCAGTCTATGATGCTGACACGTGCAGAGAACATCGGTACTGTATACATAAATATGTGTATTGCACACTGACAGCCAGGCTAACGGCTAACAGGCTAACCGGCTTGCTGATCATGCACCCCCACACATTACGGCATAGACATTACACCATGAACATCACACACATGGTGTTCAACATGCACAGTAATCCTGATTTAATTCAGCTTTTAGGTTTAAATATCCGGGAACTAGAATACAGCTTAGTTTGGTGTAGCTAGCATTAGCAGCTACACTGTAGGAAGAGAGCCAGACTGCCTGCAGACATCTGTGTTGTTATTGCTTTTGCGTGTATACAGAGATATTTAATACAAATATATCACTTTATTTGTGTTATTTACTGTTTGACACGTGATCTTCAATTCGGCCTCCATATAACTCCGTGTTTCCTGTGGGGTGTGTGGTATTTCGAGCGGTTCTCCCGGTCCTGGCAGGTTGTGTAGGTCTCGCCTGAACCATGGGACACATTGTGATCCGACCTCTCGCTGTCTTCTTCCCTCGAGCCTTCTGTTGTCTTGCATAACACACGTAAAACACATGTTGTTGATATGTGTGTGTGTGTGTGTGTGTGTGTGTGTGTGTTTCAGCGGCCTGTAAACGAGGAGAAGTCTCCGGTCGGTCCCTGGCTCCTCGCTCTCTTTGTCTTCGTGGTCTGTGGATCAGGTGAGCGCACAGACATCTCGTAACCAGGACAACGTGTGTCTTTGGAGCACGTCATGGTTTCTATTTCGTTATCTCTCGGCGAACTAACCCATCGGACATATTCACGCGTCCCTGAGCCGAGAGGGCTGACTCTGATTCATTGTATTTTTGTGTTGCAGCAATCTTCCAGATCATCCAGAGCATCCGGCAGGGCATGTGATGACCTCTGACCCCGAGGAGCATGACCCCCTACACACACACACACACACACACACACACACACACTCACTGTTCCTGTGGAGCTAGTTCTTCTTCTTCTTCTGTTTTTTTACGCACCGATGAGGCTGATCAGATATTGGTTATTGATTACTGTAGGTCGTTCCCGTCAGAATAAAACTACTTCCTGTCGGGGTGACGGACGGTCCGCTGACCTGAGATCAGAGGTTAGATTCACAGGTACAAGCTGCTGATTTATCTCACTTCCTGTACGTCTTCACAATAAAAGTCCTCCGGGCTTTTATTGTGAAGACGTACAGGAAGTGTTGGTTTCCAGCTCAGAGGTTTCTCTTCGCTGTAGAAACATCAGGAATGGAACGACGTGTACGATAATTAATTTAGGGTGTTTGATATGAGAGGAAGTTGATGACTTTCTATCAGACTTTCAGAATAAAGCAGGGATGGAACGTCGGGAGGCAGAAGAGTCCGACGGGTCAGCTTCACGTGGACGCACGCTAACAGTTTCTTTACTCCCATTGGCCAACGCTCCACACGCTGCTGTCTAAGGGGCGGGACATCTCGAAGCAAGTGGACCACTCCCAGCAGAGCCGACCAGCTGACCAATCAGAGCCGCCTGTGAGCCAGCAGTTTGACCTCCTTCTGAAGTCAGTAGAGAGGACCTGGCAGCTGACCAATCAGAGCCAGCCGTTTGACCTCCTTCTGAAGTCAGTAGAGAGGACCTGGCAGCTGACCAATCAGAGCCAGCAGTTTGACCTCCTTCTGAAGTCAGTAGAGAGGACCTGGCAGCTGACCAATCAGAGCCAGCCGTTTGACCTCCTTCTGAAGTCAGTGGAGAGCAGCTGACCAATCAGAGCCAGCCGTTTGACCTCCTTCTGAAGTCAGTAGTGAGGACCTGGCAGCTGACCAATCAGAGCCAGCCGTTTGACCTCCTTCTGAAGTCAGTGGAGAGCAGCTGACCAATCAGAGCCAGCCGTTTGACCTCCTTCTGAAGTCAGTAGAGAGGACCTGGCAGCTGACCAATCAGAGCCGCCTGAGAGGACCTGGCAGCTGTTGCCGGGGAGATGGTGGAAAGTTTTTAATGTGAAGAGCTCGGCTCCACTTTTCTACAAAATAAACGTCCGATATTTTCTCCCCGCCTCCGCCTCCGGGCTCCGTCGTCTGGGCTCCGTCGTCCGGGCTCCGCCTCCGCCTCCGCCTCCGGGCTCCATCGTCCGGGCTCCGCCTCCGCCTCCGCCTCCGGGCTCCATCGTCCGGGCTCCATCGTCCGGGCTCCATCGTCCGGGCTCCGCCTCCGGGCTCCATCGTCCGGGCTCCATCGTCCGGGCTCCGCCTCCGCCTCCGCCTCCGCCTCCGCCTCCGGGCTCCATCGTCCGGGCTCCATCGTCCGGGCTCCATCGTCCGGGCTCCGCCTCCGGGCTCCGCCTCCGGGCTCCATCGTCCGGGCTCCATCGTCCGGGCTCCGCCTCCGGGCTCCATCGTCCGGGCTCCGTCGTCCGGGCTCCGTCGTCCGGGCTCCGTCGTCCGGGCTCCGTCGTCCGGGCTCCGCCTCCGGGCTCCGTGCTCCATCGTCCGGGCTCCGCCTCCGGGCTCCGTCGTCCGGGCTCCATCGTCGTCCGGGCTCCGTCGTCCGGGCTCCGCCTCCGGGCTCCATCGTCGTCCGGGCTCCATCGTCCGGGCTCCGCCTCCGGGCTCCGTCGTCCGGGCTCCATCGTCGTCCGGGCTCCATCGTCCGGGCTCCATCGTCCGGGCTCCGCCTCCGGGCTCCGCCTCCGGGCTCCGTCGTCCGGGCTCCGCCTCCGGGCTCCGTCGTCCGGGCTCCGTCGTCCGGGCTCCGCCTCCGGGCTCCGTCGTCCGGGCTCCATCGTCGTCCGGGCTCCGTCGTCCGGGCTCCGCCTCCGGGCTCCGCCTCCGGGCTCCATCGTCGTCCGGGCTCCATCGTCCGGGCTCCGCCTCCGGGCTCCGTCGTCCGGGCTCCATCGTCGTCCGGGCTCCGCCTCCGGGCTCCGCCTCCGGGCTCCGCCTCCGGGCTCCGCCTCCGGGCTCCGCCTCCGGGCTCCGCCTCCGGGCTCCGCCTCCGGGCCAACTCAGCAGGGCCGATGTATTTATTTTGTACACTTATAACCTTTATATGAAAGCAATAAAAGACTCTAACTGGTCAGCGTGTTTCTTTCCGTTGATTATGAAAAGGTAATCTCCTCTTCATCACCGCTCCTCTTCATCACAGCTCCTCTTCATCACAGCTCCTCTTCATCACAGCTCCTCCTCTTC
The DNA here is from genome assembly GCA_036324585.1 of Champsocephalus esox. NCBI lineage: Eukaryota > Metazoa > Chordata > Actinopteri > Perciformes > Channichthyidae > Champsocephalus > Champsocephalus esox. Next base: position 42,359,031 of record CM070481.1, read on the forward strand.
ATCACCGCTCCTCTTCATCACCGCTCCTCTTCATCACCGCTCCTCTTCATCACCGCTCCTCTTCATCACAGCTCCTCTTCATCACAGCTCCTCCTCTTCATCACCGCGCCTCTTCATCACAGCTCCTCTTCATCACAGCTCCTCCTCTTCATCACCACACACACACACACACACACACACACACACACACTCACTGTTCCTGTGGAGCTAGTTCTTCTTCTTCTTCTGTTTTTTTACGCACCGATGAGGCTGATCAGATATTGGTTATTGATTACTGTAGGTCGTTCCCGTCAGAATAAAACTACTTCCTGTCGGGGTGACGGACGGTCCGCTGACCTGAGATCAGAGGTTAGATTCACAGGTACAAGCTGCTGATTTATCTCACTTCCTGTACGTCTTCACAATAAAAGTCCTCCGGGCTTTTATTGTGAAGACGTACAGGAAGTGTTGGTTTCCAGCTCAGAGGTTTCTCTTCGCTGTAGAAACATCAGGAATGGAACGACGTGTACGATAATTAATTTAGGGTGTTTGATATGAGAGGAAGTTGATGACTTTCTATCAGACTTTCAGAATAAAGCAGGGATGGAACGTCGGGAGGCAGAAGAGTCCGACGGGTCAGCTTCACGTGGACGCACGCTAACAGTTTCTTTACTCCCATTGGCCAACGCTCCACACGCTGCTGTCTAAGGGGCGGGACATCTCGAAGCAAGTGGACCACTCCCAGCAGAGCCGACCAGCTGACCAATCAGAGCCGCCTGTGAGCCAGCAGTTTGACCTCCTTCTGAAGTCAGTAGAGAGGACCTGGCAGCTGACCAATCAGAGCCAGCCGTTTGACCTCCTTCTGAAGTCAGTAGTGAGGACCTGGCAGCTGACCAATCAGAGCCAGCCGTTTGACCTCCTTCTGAAGTCAGTAGAGAGGACCTGGCAGCTGACCAATCAGAGCCGCCTGAGAGGACCTGGCAGCTGTTGCCGGGGAGATGGTGGAAAGTTTTTAATGTGAAGAGCTCGGCTCCACTTTTCTACAAAATAAACGTCCGATATTTTCTCCCCGCCTCCGCCTCCGCCTCCGCCTCCGGGCTCCATCGTCCGGGCTCCGCCTCCGCCTCCGCCTCCGGGCTCCATCGTCCGGGCTCCATCGTCCGGGCTCCATCGTCCGGGCTCCATCGTCCGGGCTCCGCCTCCGGGCTCCGTCGTCCGGGCTCCATCGTCCGGGCTCCGTCGTCCGGGCTCCGCCTCCGGGCTCCGCCTCCGGGCTCCATCGTCGTCCGGGCTCCATCGTCCGGGCTCCGCCTCCGGGCTCCGTCGTCCGGGCTCCATCGTCGTCCGGGCTCCATCGTCCGGGCTCCGCCTCCGGGCTCCGCCTCCGGGCTCCGCCTCCGGGCTCCGTCGTCCGGGCTCCGCCTCCGGGCTCCGTCGTCCGGGCTCCATCGTCGTCCGGGCTCCGTCGTCCGGGCTCCGCCTCCGGGCTCCGCCTCCGGGCTCCATCGTCGTCCGGGCTCCATCGTCCGGGCTCCGCCTCCGGGCTCCGTCGTCCGGGCTCCATCGTCGTCCGGGCTCCATCGTCCGGGCTCCGCCTCCGGGCTCCGCCTCCGGGCTCCGCCTCCGGGCTCCGCCTCTGGGCTCCGCCTCCGGGCTCCGCCTCCGGGCTCCGCCTCCGGGCTCCGCCTCCGGGCTCCGCCTCCGGGCTCCGCCTCCGGGCCAACTCAGCAGGGCCGATGTATTTATTTTGTACACTTATAACCTTTATATGAAAGCAATAAAAGACTCTAACTGGTCAGCGTGTTTCTTTCCGTTGATTATGAAAAGGTAATCTCCTCTTCATCACCGCTCCTCTTCATCACCGCTCCTCTTCATCACAGCTCCTCTTCATCACAGCTCCTCTTCATCACCGCTCCTCTTCATCACCGCTCCTCTTCATCACAGCTCCTCCTCTTCATCACCGCTCCTCCTCTTCATCACCGCTCCTCCTCTTCATCACCGCTCCTCTTCATCACAGCTCCTCTTCATCACAGCTCCTCCTCTTCATCACCGCTCCTCTTCATCACAGCTCCTCCTCTTCATCACAGCTCCTCTTCATCATCACCGCTCCTCTTCATCATCACCGCTCCTCTTCATCACCGCTCCTCTTCATCACAGCTCCTCCTCTTCATCACCGCTCCTCTTCATCACAGCTCCTCTTCATCACCGCGCCTCTTCATCACAGCTCCTCTTCATCACAGCTCCTCCTCTTCATCACCGCTCCTCTTCATCACAGCTCCTCTTCATCACCGCTCCTCCTCTTCATCACCGCTCCTCTTCATCACAGCTCCTCCTCTTCATCACCGCTCCTCTTCATCACAGCTCCTCTTCATCACCGCGCCTCTTCATCACAGCTCCTCTTCATCACAGCTCCTCCTCTTCATCACCGCTCCTCTTCATCACAGCTCCTCTTCATCACAGCTCCTCTTCATCACAGCTCCTCCTCTTCATCACCGCTCCTCTTCATCACAGCTCCTCCTCTTCATCACCGCTCCTCTTCATCACAGCTCCTCTTCATCACAGCTCCTCTTCATCACAGCTCCTCCTCTTCATCACCGCTCCTCTTCATCACAGCTCCTCCTCTTCATCACCGCTCCTCTTCATCACAGCTCCTCCTCTTCGTCACAGCTCCTCTTCATCACAGCTCCTCCTCTTCATCACCGCGCCTCTTCATCACAGCTCCTCTTCATCACAGCTCCTCCTCTTCATCACCGCGCCTCTTCATCACCGCTCCTCTTCATCACAGCTCCTCTTCATCACAGCTCCTCCTCTTCATCACCGCTCCTCCTCTTCATCACCGCTCCTCCTCTTCATCACCGCTCCTCTTCATCACAGCTCCTCTTCATCACAGCTCCTCCTCTTCATCACCGCTCCTCTTCATCACAGCTCCTCCTCTTCATCACAGCTCCTCTTCATCATCACCGCTCCTCTTCATCATCACCGCTCCTCTTCATCACCGCTCCTCTTCATCACAGCTCCTCCTCTTCATCACCGCTCCTCTTCATCACAGCTCCTCTTCATCACCGCGCCTCTTCATCACAGCTCCTCTTCATCACAGCTCCTCCTCTTCATCACCGCTCCTCTTCATCACAGCTCCTCTTCATCACCGCTCCTCCTCTTCATCACCGCTCCTCTTCATCACAGCTCCTCCTCTTCATCACCGCTCCTCTTCATCACAGCTCCTCTTCATCACCGCGCCTCTTCATCACAGCTCCTCTTCATCACAGCTCCTCCTCTTCATCACCGCTCCTCTTCATCACAGCTCCTCTTCATCACAGCTCCTCTTCATCACAGCTCCTCCTCTTCATCACCGCTCCTCTTCATCACAGCTCCTCCTCTTCATCACCGCTCCTCTTCATCACAGCTCCTCTTCATCACAGCTCCTCTTCATCACAGCTCCTCCTCTTCATCACCGCTCCTCTTCATCACAGCTCCTCCTCTTCATCACCGCTCCTCTTCATCACAGCTCCTCCTCTTCGTCACAGCTCCTCTTCATCACAGCTCCTCCTCTTCATCACCGCGCCTCTTCATCACAGCTCCTCTTCATCACAGCTCCTCCTCTTCATCACCGCGCCTCTTCATCACCGCTCCTCTTCATCACAGCTCCTCTTCATCACAGCTCCTCCTCTTCATCACCGCGCCTCTTCATCACCGCTCCTCTTCATCACAGCTCCTCTTCATCACAGCTCCTCCTCTTCATCACCGCGCCTCTTCATCACCGCTCCTCTTCATCACCGCTCCTCTTCATCACAGCTCCTCTTCATCACAGCTCCTCCTCTTCATCACCGCGCCTCTTCATCACAGCTCCTCCTCTTCATCACCGCGCCTCTTCATCACAGCTCCTCCTCTTCATCACCGCGCCTCTTCATCACAGCTCCTCCTCTTCATCACAGCTCCTCTTCATCACAGCTCCTCCTCTTCATCACAGCTCCTCCTCTTCATCACAGCTCCTCCTCTTCATCACAGCTCCTCTTCATCACCGCTCCTCTTCATCACCGCTCCTCTTCATCACAGCTCCTCTTCATCACAGCTCCTCCTCTTCATCACCGCTCCTCTTCATCACAGCTCCTCCTCTCATCACCGCTCCTCTTCATCACAGCTCCTCTTCATCACAGCTCCTCTTCATCACAGCTCCTCCTCTTCATCACCGCTCCTCTTCATCACAGCTCCTCCTCTTCATCACCGCTCCTCTTCATCACAGCTCCTCCTCTTCGTCACAGCTCCTCTTCATCACAGCTCCTCCTCTTCATCACCGCGCCTCTTCATCACAGCTCCTCTTCATCACAGCTCCTCCTCTTCATCACCGCTCCTCTTCATCACAGCTCCTCTTCATCACAGCTCCTCTTCATCACAGCTCCTCCTCTTCATCACCGCTCCTCTTCATCACAGCTCCTCCTCTTCATCACCGCTCCTCTTCATCACAGCTCCTCTTCATCACAGCTCCTCTTCATCACAGCTCCTCCTCTTCATCACCGCTCCTCTTCATCACAGCTCCTCCTCTTCATCACCGCTCCTCTTCATCACAGCTCCTCCTCTTCGTCACAGCTCCTCTTCATCACAGCTCCTCCTCTTCATCACCGCGCCTCTTCATCACAGCTCCTCTTCATCACAGCTCCTCCTCTTCATCACCGCGCCTCTTCATCACCGCTCCTCTTCATCACAGCTCCTCTTCATCACAGCTCCTCCTCTTCATCACCGCGCCTCTTCATCACCGCTCCTCCTCTTCATCACCGCTCCTCTTCATCACAGCTCCTCTTCATCACAGCTCCTCTTCATCACAGCTCCTCCTCTTCATCACCGCTCCTCTTCATCACAGCTCCTCCTCTTCATCACCGCTCCTCTTCATCACAGCTCCTCCTCTTCGTCACAGCTCCTCTTCATCACAGCTCCTCCTCTTCATCACCGCGCCTCTTCATCACAGCTCCTCTTCATCACAGCTCCTCCTCTTCATCACAGCTCCTCCTCTTCATCACCGCTCCTCTTCATCACAGCTCCTCCTCTTCATCACCGCTCCTCTTCATCACAGCTCCTCTTCATCACAGCTCCTCTTCATCACAGCTCCTCCTCTTCATCACCGCTCCTCTTCATCACAGCTCCTCCTCTTCATCACCGCTCCTCTTCATCACAGCTCCTCCTCTTCGTCACAGCTCCTCTTCATCACAGCTCCTCCTCTTCATCACCGCGCCTCTTCATCACAGCTCCTCTTCATCACAGCTCCTCCTCTTCATCACCGCGCCTCTTCATCACCGCTCCTCTTCATCACAGCTCCTCCTCTTCATCACCGCTCCTCTTCATCACAGCTCCTCCTCTTCGTCACAGCTCCTCTTCATCACAGCTCCTCCTCTTCATCACCGCGCCTCTTCATCACAGCTCCTCTTCATCACAGCTCCTCCTCTTCATCACAGCTCCTCCTCTTCATCACCGCTCCTCTTCATCACAGCTCCTCCTCTTCATCACCGCTCCTCTTCATCACAGCTCCTCTTCATCACAGCTCCTCTTCATCACAGCTCCTCCTCTTCATCACCGCTCCTCTTCATCACAGCTCCTCCTCTTCATCACCGCTCCTCTTCATCACAGCTCCTCCTCTTCGTCACAGCTCCTCTTCATCACAGCTCCTCCTCTTCATCACCGCGCCTCTTCATCACAGCTCCTCTTCATCACAGCTCCTCCTCTTCATCACCGCGCCTCTTCATCACCGCTCCTCTTCATCACAGCTCCTCTTCATCACAGCTCCTCCTCTTCATCACCGCGCCTCTTCATCACCGCTCCTCTTCATCACAGCTCCTCTTCATCACAGCTCCTCCTCTTCATCACCGCGCCTCTTCATCACCGCTCCTCTTCATCACCGCTCCTCTTCATCACAGCTCCTCTTCATCACAGCTCCTCCTCTTCATCACCGCGCCTCTTCATCACAGCTCCTCCTCTTCATCACCGCGCCTCTTCATCACAGCTCCTCCTCTTCATCACCGCGCCTCTTCATCACAGCTCCTCCTCTTCATCACAGCTCCTCTTCATCACAGCTCCTCCTCTTCATCACAGCTCCTCCTCTTCATCACAGCTCCTCCTCTTCATCACAGCTCCTCTTCATCACCGCTCCTCTTCATCACCGCTCCTCTTCATCACAGCTCCTCTTCATCACAGCTCCTCCTCTTCATCACCGCTCCTCTTCATCACAGCTCCTCCTCTTCATCACCGCTCCTCTTCATCACAGCTCCTCTTCATCACAGCTCCTCTTCATCACAGCTCCTCCTCTTCATCACCGCTCCTCTTCATCACAGCTCCTCCTCTTCATCACCGCTCCTCTTCATCACAGCTCCTCCTCTTCGTCACAGCTCCTCTTCATCACAGCTCCTCCTCTTCATCACCGCGCCTCTTCATCACAGCTCCTCTTCATCACAGCTCCTCCTCTTCATCACCGCTCCTCTTCATCACAGCTCCTCTTCATCACAGCTCCTCTTCATCACAGCTCCTCCTCTTCATCACCGCTCCTCTTCATCACAGCTCCTCCTCTTCATCACCGCTCCTCTTCATCACAGCTCCTCTTCATCACAGCTCCTCTTCATCACAGCTCCTCCTCTTCATCACCGCTCCTCTTCATCACAGCTCCTCCTCTTCATCACCGCTCCTCTTCATCACAGCTCCTCCTCTTCGTCACAGCTCCTCTTCATCACAGCTCCTCCTCTTCATCACCGCGCCTCTTCATCACAGCTCCTCTTCATCACAGCTCCTCCTCTTCATCACCGCGCCTCTTCATCACCGCTCCTCTTCATCACAGCTCCTCTTCATCACAGCTCCTCCTCTTCATCACCGCGCCTCTTCATCACCGCTCCTCTTCATCACAGCTCCTCTTCATCACAGCTCCTCCTCTTCATCACCGCGCCTCTTCATCACCGCTCCTCTTCATCACCGCTCCTCTTCATCACAGCTCCTCTTCATCACAGCTCCTCCTCTTCATCACCGCGCCTCTTCATCACAGCTCCTCCTCTTCATCACCGCGCCTCTTCATCACAGCTCCTCCTCTTCATCACCGCGCCTCTTCATCACAGCTCCTCCTCTTCATCACAGCTCCTCTTCATCACAGCTCCTCCTCTTCATCACAGCTCCTCCTCTTCATCACAGCTCCTCCTCTTCATCACAGCTCCTCTTCATCACCGCTCCTCTTCATCACCGCTCCTCTTCATCACAGCTCCTCTTCATCACAGCTCCTCCTCTTCATCACCGCTCCTCTTCATCACAGCTCCTCTTCATCACCGCTCCTCTTCATCACAGCTCCTCCTCTTCATCACCGCTCCTCTTCATCACAGCTCCTCCTCTTCATCACAGCTCCTCCTCTTCATCACAGCTCCTCCTCTTCATCACAGCTCCTCTTCATCACAGCTCCTCTTCATCACAGCTCCTCTTCATCACAGCTCATCTTCGTCACAGCTCCTCCTCTTCATCACAGCTCCTCCTCTTCATCACAGCTCCTCCTCTTCATCACAGCTCATCTTCGTCACAGCTCCTCCTCTTCATCACAGCTCATCTTCGTCACAGCTCCTCCTCTTCATCACAGCTCATCTTCGTCACAGCTCATCTTCGTCACAGCTCCTCCTCTTCATCACAGCTCCTCCTCTTCATCACAGCTCATCTTCGTCACAGCTCCTCCTCTTCATCACAGCTCCTCCTCTTCATCACAGCTCATCTTCATCACAGCTCCTCTTCATCACAGCTCCTCTTCATCACAGCTCATCTTCGTCACAGCTCCTCCTCTTCATCACAGCTCATCTTCGTCACAGCTCCTCCTCTTCATCACAGCTCATCTTCGTCACAGCTCCTCCTCTTCATCACAGCTCATCTTCGTCACAGCTCATCTTCGTCACAGCTCCTCCTCTTCATCACAGCTCCTCCTCTTCATCACAGCTCGTCTTCATCACAGCTCCTCATCTTCGTCACAGCTCCTCTTCGTCACAGCTCGTCTTCATCACAGCTCCTCATCTTCGTCACAGCTCCTCTTCGTCACAGCTCGTCTTCATCACAGCTCCTCCTCTTCATCACAGCTCCTCATCTTCGTCACAGCTCATCTTCGTCACAGCTCCTCCTCTTCATCACAGCTCCTCCTCTTCATCACAGCTCGTCTTCATCACAGCTCCTCATCTTCGTCACAGCTCCTCTTCGTCACAGCTCATCTTCATCACAGCTCCTCCTCTTCATCACAGCTCGTCTTCATCACAGCTCCTCATCTTCGTCACAGCTCCTCTTCATCACAGCTCCTCTTCATCACAGCTCCTCCTCTTCATCACAGCTCCTCTTCTTCATCACAGCTCCTCTTCGTCACAGCTCGTCTTCATCACAGCTCCTCCTCTTCATCACAGCTCCTCATCTTCATCACAGCTCCTCTTCGTCACAGCTCATCCTCTTCATCACAGCTCATCTTCATCACAGCTCCTCATCTTCGTCACAGCTCCTCTTCGTCACAGCTCGTCTTCATCACAGCTCCTCCTCTTCATCACAGCTCATCTTCGTCACAGCTCATCTTCGTCACAGCTCATCTTCGTCACAGCTCCTCCTCTTCATCACAGCTCCTCCTCTTCATCACAGCTCATCTTCGTCACAGCTCCTCCTCTTCATCACAGCTCCTCCTCTTCATCACAGCTCATCTTCATCACAGCTCCTCTTCATCACAGCTCCTCTTCATCACAGCTCATCTTCGTCACAGCTCCTCCTCTTCATCACAGCTCATCTTCGTCACAGCTCCTCCTCTTCATCACAGCTCATCTTCGTCACAGCTCCTCCTCTTCATCACAGCTCCTCATCTTCGTCACAGCTCCTCTTCATCACAGCTCCTCTTCATCACAGCTCCTCCTCTTCATCACAGCTCCTCTTCTTCATCACAGCTCCTCTTCGTCACAGCTCGTCTTCATCACAGCTCCTCCTCTTCATCACAGCTCCTCATCTTCATCACAGCTCCTCTTCGTCACAGCTCCTCCTCTTCATCACAGCTCATCTTCATCACAGCTCCTCATCTTCGTCACAGCTCCTCTTCGTCACAGCTCGTCTTCATCACAGCTCCTCATCTTCGTCACAGCTCCTCTTCGTCACAGCTCGTCTTCATCACAGCTCCTCCTCTTCATCACAGCTCCTCATCTTCGTCACAGCTCATCTTCGTCACAGCTCCTCCTCTTCATCACAGCTCCTCCTCTTCATCACAGCTCGTCTTCATCACAGCTCCTCATCTTCGTCACAGCTCCTCTTCGTCACAGCTCATCTTCATCACAGCTCCTCCTCTTCATCACAGCTCGTCTTCATCACAGCTCCTCATCTTCGTCACAGCTCCTCTTCATCACAGCTCCTCTTCATCACAGCTCCTCCTCTTCATCACAGCTCCTCTTCTTCATCACAGCTCCTCTTCGTCACAGCTCGTCTTCATCACAGCTCCTCCTCTTCATCACAGCTCCTCATCTTCATCACAGCTCCTCTTCGTCACAGCTCCTCCTCTTCATCACAGCTCATCTTCATCACAGCTCCTCATCTTCATCACAGCTCCTCTTCGTCACAGCTCGTCTTCATCACAGCTCCTCTTCATCACAGCTCCTCTTCGTCACAGCTCGTCTTCATCACAGCTCCTCCTCTTCATCACAGCTCCTCATCTTCGTCACAGCTCATCTTCGTCACAGCTCCTCCTCTTCATCACAGCTCCTCCTCTTCATCACAGCTCGTCTTCATCACAGCTCCTCATCTTCGTCACAGCTCCTCTTCGTCACAGCTCATCTTCATCACAGCTCCTCCTCTTCATCACAGCTCGTCTTCATCACAGCTCCTCATCTTCGTCACAGCTCCTCTTCATCACAGCTCCTCTTCATCACAGCTCCTCCTCTTCATCACAGCTCCTCTTCTTCATCACAGCTCCTCTTCGTCACAGCTCGTCTTCATCACAGCTCCTCCTCTTCATCACAGCTCCTCATCTTCATCACAGCTCCTCTTCGTCACAGCTCCTCCTCTTCATCACAGCTCATCTTCATCACAGCTCCTCATCTTCATCACAGCTCCTCTTCGTCACAGCTCGTCTTCATCACAGCTCCTCATCTTCATCACAGCTCCTCTTCGTCACAGCTCGTCTTCATCACAGCTCCTCTTCATCACAGCTCCTCTTCGTCACAGCTCGTCTTCATCACAGCTCCTCCTCTTCATCACAGCTCCTCATCTTCGTCACAGCTCATCTTCGTCACAGCTCCTCCTCTTCATCACAGCTCCTCCTCTTCATCACAGCTCGTCTTCATCACAGCTCCTCATCTTCGTCACAGCTCCTCTTCGTCACAGCTCATCTTCATCACAGCTCCTCCTCTTCATCACAGCTCGTCTTCATCACAGCTCCTCATCTTCGTCACAGCTCCTCTTCATCACAGCTCCTCTTCATCACAGCTCCTCCTCTTCATCACAGCTCCTCTTCTTCATCACAGCTCCTCTTCGTCACAGCTCGTCTTCATCACAGCTCCTCCTCTTCATCACAGCTCCTCATCTTCATCACAGCTCCTCTTCGTCACAGCTCCTCCTCTTCATCACAGCTCATCTTCATCACAGCTCCTCATCTTCATCACAGCTCCTCTTCGTCACAGCTCGTCTTCATCACAGCTCCTCTTCATCACAGCTCCTCTTCGTCACAGCTCCTCTTCATCACAGCTCCTCATCTTCATCACAGCTCCTCTTCGTCACAGCTCGTCTTCATCACAGCTCCTCCTCTTCATCACAGCTCCTCATCTTCATCACAGCTCCTCTTCGTCACAGCTCCTCCTCTTCATCACAGCTCATCTTCATCACAGCTCCTCATCTTCATCACAGCTCCTCTTCGTCACAGCTCGTCTTCATCACAGCTCCTCTTCATCACAGCTCCTCTTCGTCACAGCTCCTCTTCATCACAGCTCCTCATCTTCATCACAGCTCCTCTTCGTCACAGCTCGTCTTCATCACAGCTCCTCCTCTTCATCACTATATTATTATGAAAGTGTGAGAAATTTCATTTTGTGAAGATCATTGGAAAATCCCGGGAAAACATTCGAAACAAATCAGAATTGTTGTTGTTGTTGTTGTTGTTGTGATTCCCGCCCCTCTGCGTCACGCCGCCCCCGCAGAGACGTGGTGACGTCACAGAGAGAAGATGGCCGTGCTGAAGGCGGAAGGTAAAGAAGCTTAAAAAGTCTCTATTTTTATTAAAAAAAGCTCCTTTTATATTTAAACCGGGTTATTTAGTCGGATATCTTCCGGGTCCACAGCCCGCAGTCTGACCCGGGTTAAAGAGCTGTTTCATATGTTAGCATAGCAGGTTAGCTGAGCATGCTAAGCTAACCTGCTAAAAACATTATTTATTTATATTAACCCAAACGGAATGGATGTGGCTCGTGTGAGTGTGTTCAGCCTGCGGTGCGGAGGGTGCGGTGGGAGCTGCGTGGGTGTCAACACGTGTTGTCGTGTCGTTAAATTACAAGATGAAAAAACGGAACTAAGAACCGTGCTAACGTTAGCTTAGCGGACCGCCGGGGGGTGCTGAGCCCCTGAAGCCGGGAGAGAAGCTCCGAGAGGTGGGGAGACAGCCAGGAGAGACCGGGGTCTGAGCCCGGCCTCCTGGAGCCCACCTGTGGCTGTAATAATATTGTCTTAAATGGTGACTTCATGTTAAAGCTTTGTTACATTTTTTAATTCACATTAATTATAAATTCAATAATAAAAAACAACAACAATCTTTTTTACATTTGATTTATATTTAAATATATTTGTTTCTTATTATTCAGATCTATTTAAGTTCCCATGCTATATTATTTTAATTTTGAAAGGATATTCAAATATCATTCATGTAATCACAAAACATAACTTTGAAGAAAGAAATACAAGTTTTTCATCATATTAGTGAACCGTGTGTGTGTGTGTGTGTGTGTGTGTGTGTGTGTGTGTGTGTGTGAGAGAGATATATACCGTGTGTGTGTGAGAGAGATATATACCGTGTGTGTGTGAGAGAGATATATACTGTGTGTGTGTCTGTGTGTGCTTATTGATGTTTATCAATCAGTGTTTGGATACTAGTCAGGTGTATAGAGATCACACACACACATGCACACACACACACACACACACACACAGTGTTACAAATAAAAAGTGTTGTGTAACTGAACACACACACTCTTCATTTAAAGTGGGTGCAATTTCAGCTGTTGCTAGGCAACAGGGAGCTATTGGAGGAGTGTGTGTGTGTGATGCTGGTGTCCTGTTGCAGACCTTGTTTCCTGTTAATCAGTGTGTGTGTGTGTGTGTGTGCAGAGGGGCAGTGTGGGCGGCCGCGCTGAGGCTCCTCCCCTGCATGGACTCGTTGTCATGAGCAACAAGGAGATGGTTTCCACGGAGACAGGTCAGTCTCACCTGTAGACACAGACAGCTCTGTTGCCACGGCAACCACCTGTCGCTGATGACGTCATCTCCACTGTGTGTGTGTCATCGTTATCTGAGTCACCTTATCAGCACTATATTTACATTACTAATATATGACTCTGAGAAAAAATAAATCATAGTCCACAAGTTATGACGTGTGTGTGTGTGTGTGTGTGTGTGTGTGTGTGTGTGTGTGTGTGTGTGTGTGTGTGTGTGTGTGTGTGTGTGTGTGTGTGTGTGTGTGTGTGTGTGGTGTGTGTGTGTGTGTGTGTGTGTGTGTGTGTGTGTGTGTGTGTGTGTGTGTGTGTGTGTGTGTGTGTGTGTGTGTGTGTGTGTGTGTGTGTGTGTGTGTGTGTGTGTGTGTGTGTAGAGAGTAAGGGCCAGAGGAAGGTGTTTGTTCCCAACAAGCTGCTCGAGTGCCTCCCTCGTCTCTCCAGCCTGCCCAGCGAGCGTCTGCGCTGGAACACGAACGAGGTGACGACAGTTCATCTCAGAATCACAGAAAGTCCTCGCCTTTATTCTTAAAGCGCTTCCAGTTCTGTCTTTATTTATATTCCCAAATATCTTACTATTTTACTATCTTGTCTTTATTTCTAATCGTGTGTGTGTGTGTGTGTGTGTGTGTGTGTGTGTGTGTGTGTGTGTGTGTGCAGGAGATAGCGTCGTACCTGATCTCCTTCGACAGACATGACGAGTGGCTCTCCTGCTCCCTGAAGACCAGGTCCTCCCTCTGAATTGTTTTCATTATGATAATTGTTGTTGTTGTTGTTGTTTACTGAGCAGCAGCTGATGTGTGTTCCTCTGCAGGCCGAAGAACGGCAGCATCATCCTGTACAACAGGAAGAAGGTGAAATACAGGAAGGATGGGTACTGCTGGAAGAAGAGGAAGGACGGGAAGACAACCAGAGAGGACCACATGAAGCTGAAGGTCCAGGGCACCGAGGTACTGCTGCTGCTGCTGCTGCTGCTGTTGTTGTTGTTGTTGTTGTTGTTAATCACATGAAGCTGAAGGTCCAGGGCACCGAGGTACTGCTGCTGTTGTTGTTGTTGTTGTTGTTAATCACATGAAGCTGAAGGTCCAGAGGCCTGCACCACGAAGCCGGATGTTCTCTTGGCGGCAAACCTCAGGGTAACTCTGGGTTTCCGGTCCTACGCGCTGGTTCTCTTTGGAGCGGCTAGATCTCCATGGTAACGGAGTGCTTAAGTCATGTTTAAAGTTTAACGTCTTCATATTTGTCTAATATTATAGTTTACATTTCATCCAGGAAGAGTGACGCTGCGCTGTCAGTGCGCTTCTCCATGTCTGTGATTGGCCGAATGCTCCAGACACCGCCCCTCTCGCGTGAACGCGCTCTCAGCCGGACGGAGAAACCCTGGCTTTACAGAGCCGACAACCCGCGCCGTAGGACCGCTTAGCGAGAGCGCGTTAGCTTTGAGTAGGCCAGCCGGGTAGCTCGGAGAGACCAGGTGGAGCCGGCTTCGTCGTGCAGGCCTCTGGAAGGCTCTCAACTCGTCACCTCAGGCCAGCCGCGGCCTCTCGAGCCAGGTGCGCGTTAGGGCTGCACGATTTTTGGGGGGGGAAAATAATTGCGATTTTTCTGACAATTTTTCGATTAGATTTCGAATTGCGATATTTATTTTGAAGCGACCCAACGGAAGTTTATTGTAAAATGCGGCCATATCTCCGGCTAGGAAGGTCGCATCAACGTGCTCCCGTCTCCAGCGCCCCGCAGCCCGAGCTACGAGTGAAAGAACTAAAGTTACATGAAGCTCCCGTTGCTTTGAAGTCGAGCTCCAGTCGAGACTCTCTGTGATAGAAACACGGGATGGAGCGTCTCTGACTGACCCAGGTGGTTCACCAGAGCATCTGCAGCTCCGCTGGAAGCCCTCTGGAAAGGGCCGGCACTTTCTATCATGGGCCGCTTCTGATTGGTGGACAATGGCTGGTACATTTGGAGCACAGCGCTTCTGATTGGTTAACAATGGCTGGTACATTTGGAGCACAGCGCTTCTGATTGGTGGACAATGGCTGGTACATGTGGAGCACACCGCTTCTGATTGGTTAACAATGGCTGGTACATTTGGAGCACACCGCTTCTGATTGGTTAACAATGGCTGGTACAGGTGGAGCACAGCGCTCTGATTGGTTAACAATGGCTGGTACAGGTGGAGCACAGCGCTCTGATTGGTTAACAATGGCTGGTACATGTGGAGCACAGCGCTTCTGATTGGTGGACAATGGCTGGTACATGTGGAGCACAGCGCTCTGATTGGTGGACAATGGCTGGTACATGTGGAGCACAGCGCTTCTGATTGGTTAACAATGGCTGGTACACGTGGAGCACAGCACTTCTGATTGGTGGACAATGGCTGGTACATGTGGAGCACAGCGCTTCTGATTGGTTAACAATGGCTGGTACACGTGGAGCACAGCACTTCTGATTGGTGGACAATGGCTGGTACATGTGGAGCACAGCACTTCTGATTGGTTAACAATGGCTGGTACATGTGGAGCACAGCACTTCTGATTGGTTAACAATGGCTGGTACATGTGGAGCACAGCGCTTCTGATTGGTGGACAATGGCTGGTACATGTGGAGCACAGCACTCTGATTGGAGGACTGACTCACAAGAAAAAAGAAAATTGTAATAAAAAAAAATCGAGGCTTTGCGATTTGATAGTCGCATCATTTCAAATCGCGATTTAAAATCGATTAATCGTTCAGCCCTAGCGCGTTCACATGAGAGGGGTGGTATCTGGAGCATTCGACCAATCACAGACATGGAGAAGCCGCTGACAGCGCAGCGTCACACTTCCTGAATGAAAGGTGAACTCTAATATCAGACACGTGAAGAAGTTAAACTTTAAACATGACTCGAACACTTGATCAGGATCAGAGCCTCAGAGCTGCAGCTGCAAGGTGAACACAGCTGGAGCAGAGCAAGTGTTGGAATGCGTACCATATACTTCATGTGTTCTGGACCCGTCCTGCAGTTCAGCGTACATGTACATATACACACCTCGTGGACATTAAGAGACACACACAGATCATCGGTCATGCACCGTTTGAACACAACACACAGACGCACAGGGCCAAGATTTAAAAAGTACATTTGACTACATTTCATTTCCTGTGAATGTTAAGAAGCGTAACGGACAGGTAGGACTGAGTGCTGATGGGTTCAGCCTGCTCTTGGGAAGCGAGGAGCTGGAGTCCTGGGGGGGGGGTGCGTGGGTGGGATCAGACTCCATCTTGTTGCCTGTCTGATAACGGACTGCTCGTATATGTTTTGGAGAGATGGGTGTTTCATCCTCCTCACAGCCGTCTGAACCGGGCGAGCGATCTGTGACTCACTGTCAGGTCACCGCACCGGCAGTGACACCTCGTGCTCTCCGGCACGGCAGGACGGTGACGTGGACTCCTGGGCGACCCGAGAGCCCGGGTCTCGAGCACAGACCTGAACATGCGCCTTCCAGCTGAGTGTCCTATCTAGATCGGAGGTTCTCAAATGGGGGTGCGCGGACCCCTAGGGGTACGTTGCTGTACTGCAGGGGCACGTGAGATTTATTTGATGTTAATGAAAAAGCAACTTCAGTAATGCATTGAAACAAACTGCTGATAGGAGATGAACTACTTTCTCAAAGGTTTGAACTCTGGATATTAAACTGGGAGGCGCTCTCTTCCCTCTCCCTCTCCTGCAGCTCGCTGAACCTGCAACGAGTGCCCCGACAGCAAAGAATACAGATATATATAACTAGTGTAGCTAGCTCCAGAGCAGACAGCTAGCTAAGTGTGCTAGGGAAATAAATTACAGGCCAAAAGTTTTATTTACAAGTATTAAAAGTAAGCAGAGGACACCAAACCAACTGAGACCTGTCTGTCCGCTGCATCTACGCACACACTGTACAACACACACACACACACACACACACACACACACACACACACCTACACACTGTACCACACACACATCTACACACTGTACCACACACACATCTACACACTGTACCACACACACATCTACACACTGTACAACACACACACACACACACACACACACACACACACACACACACCTACACACTGTACCACACACACACCTACACACTGTACCACACACACATCTACACACTGTACCACACACACATCTACACACTGTACCACACACACATCTACACACTGTACCACACACACATCTACACACTGTACCACACACGCACCTCCAGCTCCTAAATCAGGCTGCAGCCGTGGTGTATTTTATTTGGTGAAGCACTAAACGGTAGAACCATCTGGACTCCTTGTCTGTAGATTTCTCTAAACTAGAGAAAGAGAGTCGCCTGTTCCACTGAGTGATAGATGCTCTCTGCTCTGCTTTCTGCACGGAGCAATCAGCTGCTCTGCTTTCTGCACGGAGCAATCAGCTGCTCTGCTTTCTGCACGGACCTCTCAGCTGCTCTGCTTTCTGCACGGAGCAATCAGCTGCTCTGCTTTCTGCACGGACCTCTCAGCTGCTCTGCTTTCTGCACGGAGCAATCAGCTGCTCTGCTTTCTGCACGGAGCAATCAGCTGCTCTGCTTTCTGCACGGACCAATCATCTGCTCTGCTTTCTGCACGGAGCAATCAGCTGCTCTGCTTTCTGCACGGACCTCTCAGCTGCTCTGCTTTCTGCACGGAGCAATCAGCTGCTCTGCTTTCTGCACGGACCTCTCAGCTGCTCTGCTTTCTGCACGGAGCAATCAGCTGCTCTGCTTTCTGCACGGACCAATCAGCTGCTCTGCTTTCTGCACGGACCTCTCAGCTGCTCTGCTTTCGGCACGGACCAATCAGCTGCTCTGCCTTCTGCACGGACCTCTCAGCTGCTCTGCTTTCTGCACGGACCTCTCAGCTGCTCTGCTTTCGGCACGGACCAATCAGCTGCTCTGCTTTCTGCACGGACCAATCAGCTGCTCTGCTTTCTGCACGGAGC
>CM070481.1:42381409-42388103 GCA_036324585.1 Champsocephalus esox
GGAAAATCAGGAAGCAACGTTACTACTCTATAACCGATTATCTTCCGTCACTGCATCGAGACCGAATCGTCCACGTCCGCATCGCATCGTAGAAACGATTATTTTCAACACCCCTACTAACTTGTAGTATTTATAGTACTAGCAGTCAGTTTTAAGTATTTGAAAGTACTAGCGGGCAGTATATCAGTATGTTTAAATGTGCAGTATTTGTGTCATTTCTTCTCATGTTTAGTACATATGTGTGTTGTTGTTGTTGTTGTTGTTGTGGTTGTAAAGTATGTATAAGTACTCACTGCAGTACTCAGTCCACAGTATGAAGTGCTCTCTGGGCTCGGGGGATTTCAGCATCGAAGATCTGGTTCAGCACATCCTGGAGAGACAGAGAACCAAGCCTCAGCCGCGCACACACACCTGCCTCTGCACCACCGCACACGGTAACACACACACACACACACACACACGGTAACACACACACACACACACGATAACACACACACACACACACACGTAACACACACACACACACGGTAACACACACACACTGCCTCTGCACACACAGCACACGGTAACACACACACACACACACACACACACACGGTAACACACACACACCGCCTCTGCACCACCCACACGGTAATACACACACACACACACACACACGTAACACACACACACATACACATACGATAACACACACACACACACACGGTAACACACACACACACACACACACACACACACACACACGGTAACACACACACACGGTAACACACACACACACACGCGGTAACACACACACACCACACGGTAACACACACACGGTAACACACACACACACACCTGCCTCTGCACCACCGCACACGGTAACCACACACACACACACACACCGGTACACACACCACACACACACACGTAACACCCACACACACGGTAACACACACACACACACACACCTGCCTCTGCACCACCGCACACGGTAACACACGCACACGCACACACACACACACACACACACACACACACACACACACACACGTTGTTGTTGATCGCTGTTGTTGTTTGTCTCAGTGTCTGCAGGAGGGAACATTCCTCACCGCTGTAACAGCACTAAGCACCGCATCATCTCCCCCAAGCTGCCTCCCTCCTCCTGCACCTCCTCCCCCCTGTCCTCTGAGGGGGGGGGGACAACAAGCTGCCTCCCCCGAGCAGCCCGGCCTCCCCCCCCCTCGCCCTCCAACACGTGAGTACACAAGAGATGCGTTCTATTATCTACGTAATTCATACTCGCCTGCAGTCTGCTCGACTCGCACCTGAGCCTGCATCGAGCTAACGGGACCGGCTCATCCAGCCCCACTGCCCTGGGCCCTGGGTGGGGTCCTCACCGGGTGGGGTCCTCACCGGGTGGGGTCCTCACCGGGTGGGGTCCTCACCGGGTGGGGTCCTCACCAGGTGGGCTCCTCACCAGGTGGCATCCTTACATGGTGTCATCCTTACCAGGTGGCATCCTTACCAGGTGGCATCCTTACCAGGTGGCATCCTTACCAGGTGGGCATCCTTACCAGGTGGCATCCTTACCAGGTGGCATCCTTACCAGGTGGCATCCTTACTAGGTGGCATCCTTACCAGGTGGGCATCCTTACCAGGTGGGCATCCTTACCAGGTGGCATCCTTACCAGTTGGGATCCTTACCAGGTGGCATCCTTACTAGGTGGGATCCTTACCAGGTGGCATCCTGACATGGTGTCATCCTCACCAGGTGGGATCCTTACCAGGTGGCATCCTTACATGGTGGGGTCCTCACCAGGTGGCATCCTCACCGGGTGGCATCCTTACCAGGTGGCATCCTTACATCGTGGGATCCTTACCAGGTGGCATCCTTACCAGGTGGCATCCTTACCAGGTGGCATCCTTACCAGGTGGGCATCCTTACCAGGTGGGCATCCTTACCAGGTGGCATCCTTACTAGGTGGGATCCTTACCAGGTGGCATCCTTACATGGTGTCATCCTCACCAGGTGGCATCCTTACCAGGTGGCATCCTTACATGGTGGGGTCCTCACCAGGTGGCATCCTCACCGGGTGGCATCCTCCAGGTGCATCCTTACCAGGTGGCATCCTTACATGGTGGGATCCTTACCAGGTGGCATCCTTACATGGTGTCATCCTCACCAGGTGGCATCCTCACCAGGTGGCATCCTTACTAGGTGGCATCCTCACCGGGTGGGATCCTTACTAGGTGGCATCCTCACCAGGTGGCATCCTCACCGGGTAGGATCCTTACCAGGTGGCATCCTTACATGGTGGGATCCTCACCAGGTGCCCTAACCACCTCAACTGACTCCTTTCGCCGCGAAGGAGCAGCGGTTCTACTCCGAGTCCCTCCCCGATGACTGAACTTCTCCCCTTATCCCTGAGGGAGACGCCAGCCACCCTGAACTTCTCTCCTTATCCCTGAGGGAGACGCCAGCCACCCTGAACTTCTCTCCTTATCCCTGAGGGAGACGCCAGCCACCCTGAACTTCTCCCCTTATCCCTGAGGGAGACGCCAGCCACCCTGAACTTCTCTCCTTATCCCTGAGGGAGACGCCAGCCACCCTGAACTTCTCCCTTTATCCCTGAGGGAGACGCCAGCCACCCTGAACTTCTCTCCTTATCCCTGAGGGAGACGCCAGCCACCCTGAACTTCTCCCCTTATCCTGAGGGAGACGCCAGCCACCCTGAACTTCTCCCCTTATCCCTGAGGGAGACGCCAGCCACCCTGAACTTCTCCCTTTATCCCTGAGGGAGACACCAGCCACCCTGAACTTCTCTCCTTATCCCTGAGGGAGACGCCAGCCACCCTGACCTTATCTGCCATGCTCCCTTATCCCTGAGGGAGACGCCAGCCACCCTGAACTTCTCCCTTATCCCTGAGGGAGACGCCAGCCACCCTGAACTTCTCTCCTTATCCCTGAGGGAGACGCCAGCCACCCTGAACTTCTCCCTTATCCCTGAGGGAGACACCAGCCACCCTGAACTTCTCCCTTTATCCCTGAGGGAGACGCCAGCCACCCTGAACTTCTCCCTTTATCCCTGAGGGAGACGCCAGCCACCCTGAACTTCTCCCTTTATCCCTGAGGGAGACGCCAGCCACCCTGAACTTCTCTCCTTATCCCTGAGGGAGACGCCAGCCACCCTGAACTTCTCCCCTTATCCCTGAGGGAGACGCCAGCCACCCTGAACTTCTCCCCTTTATCCCTGAGGGAGACGCCAGCCACCCTGAACTTCTCCCTTTATCCCTGAGGGAGACGCCAGCCACCCTGAACTTCTCTCCTTATCCCTGAGGGAGACGCCAGCCACCCTGAACTTCTCTCCTTATCCCTGAGGGAGACGCCAGCCACCCTGAACTTCTCCCCTTATCCCTGAGGGAGACACCAGCCACCCTGAACTTCTCCCTTTATCCCTGAGGGAGACGCCAGCCACCCTGAACTTCTCTCCTTATCCCTGAGGGAGACGCCAGCCACCCTGAACTTCTCCCTTATCCCTGAGGGAGACGCCAGCCACCCTGAACTTCTCCCTTTATCCCTGAGGGAGACACCAGCCACCCTGAACTTCTCTCCTTATCCCTGAGGGAGACGCCAGCCACCCTGAACTTCTCTCCTTATCCCTGAGGGAGACACCAGCCACCCTGAACTTCTCCCTTTATCCCTGAGGGAGACGCCAGCCACCCTGAACTTCTCCCTTTATCCCTGAGGGAGACGCCAGCCACCCTGAACTTCTCCCTTTATCCCTGAGGGAGACGCCAGCCACCCTGAACTTCTCCCTTTATCCCTGAGGGAGACGCCAGCCACCCTGAACTTCTCCCTTATCCCTGAGGGAGACGCCAGCCACCCTGAACTTCTCTCCTTATCCCTGAGGGAGACGCCAGCCACCCTGAACTTCTCCCTTATCCCTGAGGGAGACGCCAGCCACCCTGAACTTCTCCCCTTATCCCTGAGGGAGACGCCAGCCACCCTGAACTTCTCTCCTTATCCCTGAGGGAGACGCCAGCCACCCTGAACTTCTCTCCTTATCCCTGAGGGAGACGCCAGCCACCCTGAACTTCTCTCCTTATCCCTGAGGGAGACACCAGCCACCCTGAACTTCTCTCCTTATCCCTGAGGGAGACACCAGCCACCCTGAACTTCTCCCTTATCCCTGAGGGAGACGCCAGCCACCCTGAACTTCTCTCCTTATCCCTGAGGGAGACGCCAGCCACCCTGAACTTCTCTCCTTATCCCTGAGGGAGACGCCAGCCACCCTGAACTTCTCTCCTTATCCCTGAGGGAGACACCAGCCACCCTGAACTTCTCTCCTTATCCCTGAGGGAGACGCCAGCCACCCTGAACTTCTCTCCTTATCCCTGAGGGAGACGCCAGCCACCCTGAACTTCTCTCCTTATCCCTGAGGGGAGCCACCCCCTGAACTTCTCCTTACCCGAGGGAGACGCCAGCCACCCTGAACTTCTCTCCTTATCCCTGAGGGAGACACCAGCCACCCTGAACTTCTCTCCTTATCCCTGAGGGAGACGCCAGCCACCCTGAACTTCTCCCTTATCCCTGAGGGAGACGCCAGCCACCCTGAACTTCTCCCTTATCCCTGAGGGAGACGCCAGCCACCCTGAACTTCTCTCCTTATCCCTGAGGGAGACGCCAGCCACCCTGAACTTCTCCCTTTATCCCTGAGGGAGACGCCAGCCACCCTGAACTTCTCTCCTTATCCCTGAGGGAGACGCCAGCCACCCTGAACTTCTCTCCTTATCCCTGAGGGAGACGCCAGCCACCCTGAACTTCTCTCCTTATCCCTGAGGGAGACGCAGCCACCCTGACTCCCTTACCCTGAGGGGACCCAGACCCTAAACTTCTCCTTTATCCCTGAGGGAGACGCCAGCCACCCTGAACTTCTCCCTTATCCCTGAGGGAGACGCCAGCCACCCTGAACTTCTCCCTTTATCCCTGAGGGAGACGCCAGCCACCTCGGCCGCTTGTATCCGCGATCTCCTTCTTTCGGTCCTGACCCATCCTTCCTTTGCCGTCTGGCTCAGCTCTCTTCTCGTCGGTGCGGTAAAGCGACTGCAGTACCGCTCCCGCTGCTCCGATTCTCCGGCCCATCTCACGCTCCATGGTTCCCTCACTGAGAACCATGGCCTCAGATGTTGAGGTTCTGATCCTCATCCCAGCCGCTCCACTCTCCAACAGCAGAGCATCCCCCAGAGGCCGCAGGGCTCCACCCTCTCGTCCTCTGGGGTGAGCTCCTGCGAGGCGGCACCTTGGGCAGCTCCGGAGAAGAAGAGAGTGCCACCCTTCTGGCACCCGACCTCATCGCTGTGGCCCGAGGGACTAGTTGTCTATGTCTATAGTATATATGACACTAGTGTCCTTTATACACTAGGTGCACCGTCTGGGTATTTGATAGAACTAGCATGCACGAACAAGTCCGTTACGTTAGCCTAGCGCTGATCCACACACTCAGTATCATCTGTTAGCCTGTTAGCATGTTAGCTCATGGTGTTCCTGATGACCTCACTGTATATTCTCTCCCCCCCCCCGCAGCTCTCCCTCCCCCCCGCAGCCTCACAGAGCCGGCCTCACAGTCGGTAACCACGGCAACGGTTTCTACGGCGACCTGACCACCGTCGCCCTGCCTCAGAATGCCGTCATCGTCATGGAAACAACCGCCATCCCCCCTCCTCCCCCCCCCTCCACCCTGCTCCTCTCCCTCCTTCTCCCTCTCTCTCCTCCCCCCTCCTGTGATTGGAGGCCTGCTCCTCACCCCTCCTCCCCCCTCTCCTCCTCCCCCCCTCTCCTCCCCCCCCTCCCCCCCGCCCTCCCCCCAGCCTTCGACCCAGTCTTTGACCCAGACTCCTTCCTGAACTCCCCCAAACAGGGGGAGACTTACGGAGGTCCTCCCCCCTCCTCCTCCCCCCTCGTCGCCCCCCTCTCTCCTCCCTCTCTCGCCCTCTCTCTCTCCCCCACCTCCACCCCTCCCTCCTCTGTCTCGCCCCCTTCCTCTCTCTCCTCTCTCTCTTCTTCCTCCTCCTCTTCCTCCCCCCCTTCATCCAACCGCCCCCCCCACCCTCTCGCTGTCTCCCTCCCCCGGCCTCCCTCCCCTCTGCCTGCAGCTGGGGGAGGGGGGAGATAAAGAGGAGGAGGAAGGTGATGATGATGATGAAGGCAGAGCTCCGCCCACAAAGCTGGCCCTGCTGCAGGTGAGAGACGTTACCTGTAGAAACACTAACTGCAATACTTCATGACCACCTGAACACATTCCTCTGCTTCTACCTGTGTGGTCCAGACAAGCTGTGCCCCCTCCTGCCCGTCTCCACAGCAACACACAGTAAGTAGCTCTGCGGCGCTCCTCCTGGTTTGTCAGGACTCAGCGAGCCAGCCGGCCAATCAGACGCAGCCGGACGCTCAGATCTATGAAGACCTGACCGAAGCCCCGCCCCCTGCCGCCGTCGCCATGGATACGGCTCCCGTGGTGAAGGAGGAGGGGAGGCGTGGCTTAGAGGACGCCCACATGGAGGAGGAGGCGGACCCCCGCGGGGGGGATGAGCTAGACATTTCATTCGACAGCTCCTTCCCCGACCTCATCTCTGACCTCATCACCGAGGAGGCCCCGCTTCCCGTCGCCACGACAGCCATGTTCCCAGCAGGGGTCCGGTACATGGTGCCCCC
>CM070481.1:42388603-42406103 GCA_036324585.1 Champsocephalus esox
GGCCGCTATTGGATTCCGCGAGCCATCCGGTACGGCGCGATTGACACTTGTCTCCGATTTCGTGTCTGGCGAGTTTGGCGAGGCGCCGAAAGAAAGGCAGAGAGGCGTCACAGCTAATTGGGCGCTCTCGGAGAAGAATAAACACGTGCAGCAGTGCATCAAAATTAATACTATAAAAGGTCGAGGCTCCATTCCATTTAGGCAGGGGCCGAGGCGTAGACTCCCCGAAGAGAGAAATAACACCCCGACTCCAACAACAATTATGAGCGGTCTCGAGACAACCCCCAATATAAAAAATGACAGAAATACCACTCGCGCGACAACAAGCCAACCCGGACGCCAATAGACCAGCAGCCACAAAATAAAAGCACGTCCCCCGAGTGGCGCTCAGCTCCATCTCTCTCCCGCTCGACTTGAAACCTCGCTCAACATACTCAGGCATGCCACTCCAGCGCCCCCTAACGCCCCAGCCTCACCCCCATGATCCCCCTCCACACCCGGAAGATGTGGACCTCGTCCCGGCCCTGCCCCTGAGTCCGGTGAGGGCTTCCGTTCCTCGACCCGCGCCCAACGTCCTTCAACACCCCCGAGGCACACCACCCGCGCTCCCCGGCAGCCACCGAGCTGCAAGGGGAGAGTCCTTGAGCTGCCGCGTGCAGACGACTGCGCTCTCGTGTCCCACCTCCAGTCCGCTCTCTGCTGCGTGAGCGCCTGCAGCCGGACGGCTGACCGGCAACACGGATGAAGTCGTTCGCCGGTGGAGGGCCAACATCCCATCTGCACCAGCTGCCTTCACGGCTGCTGGAGAACAGCTGTCTGGTGTAGCGTCCTTCAGATACCTGGGAGCATCCTCTGAAGACAGCACCATCGACAACGAGGTCCGAAACAAGATCAAGCAGGCATCAGCTGCTTTTGGGAGACTCCGGCGTCTTTCAAAACAAGAACCTCCGTCTCCGCACGAAGGTCTGTGTCTGCCAAGCCCTCTGCACCACTACCTTTACAGCTGCGGGGCCTGGTGACCTACAGCCGCCACACCAGGGCCCTGGAGCAGTTCCACACACGCTGCCTTCAGAGCATCCTGGGAAGCACCTGGCGTGATCGTGTGCCTGACTCTGAAGAACTCTGAAGACCAACTGCAGGAGTATTGAGGCCTCAATGACTCGGCAGCTACGATCGCTGGCCAGGTAGTAAGGATGCCCTCAGACCGCCTGCCTCGCAGAGCGCTATACGGCCGGCTACACCACAGCCGGCTACACCACGGCCGGCTACACCACGGCCGGCTACACCACAGCCGGCTACACCACGGCCGGCTACACCACGGCCGGCTACACCACGGCCGGCTACACCACGGCCAGCTACACCATGGCCACGGCCGGCTACACCACGGCCGGCTACACCACGGCCGGCTACACCACGGCCGGCTACACCCCGGCCGGCTACACCACGGCCGGCTACACCACGGCCAGCTACACCATGGCCACGGCCGGCTACACCACGGCCGGCTACACCACGGCCGGCTACACCACGGCCGGCTACACCACGGCCGGCTACACCATGGCCACGGCCGGCAACACCACGGCCGGCTACACCACGGCCGGCTACACCATGGCCACGGCCGGCAACACCACGGCCGGCTACACCACGGCCGGCTACACCATGGCCACGGCCGGCAACACCACGGCCGGCTACACCACGGCCGGCTACACCATGGCCACGGCCGGCTACACCACGGTCGGCTACACCACGGCCGGCTACACCATGGCCACGGCCGGCTACACCACGGCCGGCTACACCACGGCCAGCTACACCATGGCCACGGCCGGCTACACCACGGCGGCTACACCACGGCCGGCTACACCACGGCCGGCTACACCACGGCCGGCTACACCACGGCCAGCTACACCATGGCCACGGCCGGCTACACCACGGCCGGCTACACCACGGCCGACGCCCTGCTGGAGGGCAGACGACCAGCTGGAGATCAGACCTGAGGCCCTGGAGGACGCTGCCCGTCACGCCTGGCGCCAGCTGTGCCGGGATGGGACCCACATGCTGGAGGAGGAAAGGACAGCCAGGAGACAGGAGAGGAGACTCAGGAGGAACACGCCTACAGTTGCCGTGGCTACTGCCACCACATACACTTGTCCACCTGCCATAGGTCTGTGGGTCCAGATAGGGATTGATTGTTTCAGCCACCAAAGAACTCACCGGGAGAAGTGACGTCATCATCGGATTCCATGGACAACCATAAGTAAGTGTGTGTGTATATATGTGTGTGTGTGTAGGTGTGTGTGTATGATGTGTGTGTGTGTGTGTATGTGTGTGTATATGTGTGTGTGTGTGTATGTGTGTGTGTATATGTGTGTGTGTATGATGTGTGTGTGTATGATGTGTGTGTGTGTGTGTGTGTGTGTGTGTGTGTGTGTGTACTGTTGTGGATGAGGCCTTCGAGGGAGCATTTGAGCTCGGCGACCGTCTTGCTGAGAGAGTCCAGAGTGGAGAGCTGCTTCAACGCCTCGGACACTGAACACACACACACACACACACACACATACACACACTCACACACATATACACATGCACACACACACACGCACGCACGCACACACGCACGCACGACACACACACAGAGACACGCACACACACACACACACACGACGCACGCACGCACACACACACACACAGACACGCACACACACACACACACACACACACACACACACACACACGCACGCACATATACACATACACACACGCACACACACACACACACAGACACACACACACACACACACTCACACACATATACACACACGCACACACGCACACACACACACACGCACGCACGCACGCACGCACATACACACACACACACACACAGTCAGTAACAGCAGTGTGTGTGAAGGCGTCTCAGGTGAAGTGAGACTCACCTGAGTTCAGCTCATCTTTGTTCCTCTCCACTCCAAACATCACCCTGTGGACGTCTTTGGCTGCATCTGAGGAGAGGAGAGGAGGAGGAGGAGAGGAGGAGAGGAGGAGGAGAGGAGAGGAGAGGAGAGGAGAAGAGGAGAGGAGAGGAGGAGAGAGGAGAGGAGAGGAGAAGAGAGAGGAGAGGAGAGGAGGATGAGAGGAGGAGAGGAGGATGAGGTGGAGGAGGAGGAGAGGAGGAGAGGAGGAGGAGGAAGGAGAGGAGAGGAGGAGAGGAGGAGGAGAGGAGAGGAGAAGAGGAGAGGAGAGGAGGGAAGAGGAGAGGAGAGGAGAAGAGAAGAGGAGAGGAGAGGAGGATGAGAGGAGGAGAGGAGAGGAGGATGAGGAGGGAGAGGAGAGGAGGAGGAGGAGGAGAAGAAGAGAGGAGAGGAGGAGGAGGAGAGGAGGAGGAGAGGAGAAGAGGAGAGGAGGAGGAGAGGAGAAGGGAGGAGAAGAGGATGAGAGGAGAGGAGAGGAGGAGGAGAGGAGGAGGAGGAGGAGGAGGAGAGGAGAGGAGGAGGAGAGGGAGAGAAGAGAGGGGGGGAGAGGAGGAGGAGAGGAGGAGGAGTTAGAGAGGAGAGGAGGAGGAGGGGGAGGGAGGAGAGGAGAGGAGGAGGAGAGGGAGGAGGAGAGGAGGAGGAGGAGGAGAGGAGAGGGAGAGGAGAGGAGAGAGAAGAGAGGGGGGAGGGAGGAGGAGAGGAGGGTTAGGAGGAGAGGAGGGGAGAGGAGGAGAGGAGAGGAGGAGGAGAGGAGAGGAGAGAGGAGAGGAGAAGAGGAGAGGAGAGGAGAAGAGGAGGGAGGAGGAGGAGAGGATGGAGGAGGAGAGGAGGAGGGAGGAGGAGAGGAGAGGAGAAGAGAGAGGAGAGGAGAGGGAGGAGGAGGAGGAGGAGAGGAGAGGAGGGAGGAGGAGGAGAAGGAGGAGAGGAGGAGGAGGAGAGGGGAGGGGAGAGGAGAGGGAGGAGAGAGGAGGAGGAGGAGGGAGGAGGAGGAGGAGGAGAGGAGAGGAGGAGGAGAGGAGAGGGAGGAGAAGAGGATGAGAGGAGAGGAGGAGGAGGAGAGGAGGAGGAGGAGGAGGGAGGAGGAGGAGGGGAGAGGAGGAGGAGAGGAGGGAGGAGGGAGGAGAGAGAGGGGAGAGGAGGGGGAGAGGGAGGAGGAGGAGGAGAAGAGGAGGAGGAGAGGAGGAGGGAGAGGAGGAGGAGAGGAGAGAGAGGAGAGGAGAGGAGGAGGGAGAGGAGGAGGAGAGGGAGAGGAGGAGGGAGGAGGAGGTGGAGGGAGAGGAGGAGGAGAGGAGAGGAGAAGAGAGGGAGAGGGAGGGAGAGGTGGAGGAGAGAGAGAGGGAGAGGAGGAGGAGGAGAGGAGGAGGAGGAGGAGAGAGGAGAGGAGGGGAGAGGAGAGGGAGGAGAAGAGGATGAGAGGAGAGGAGGAGGAGGAGAGGGGAGGAGAGGAGGGAGGAGGGAGAGGGAGGAAGAGAGAGGGGGGAGAGGAGAAGGAGAGGGGGAGAGGAGGAGGAGTTAGAGAGGGAGAGGAGGATGAGGAGGAGGAGGGGAGAGGGAGGAGAGGATGAGGCGGAGGAGGAGGAGGAGAGGAGAGGGGAGGAGAGGGGAGGAGAGGTGAGGAGGAGGTGGGGAGAGGAGAGGAGGAGGAGAGGAGGAGGAGAGGAGGAGGAGGAGGAGATAGTGTTCACCATGAGCGCAGCTACAGAGGAGAAACTGAAGTCCTCCAGCAGAGCAGGTTCTCCACTTCAGAAGTGAGAGTGGGCTCCTCCCCCTCTTCACTCTGGAGAGGAGAGTGGAGCTCCTCCCCTCTTCACTCTGAGAGAGGAGAGTGGAGCTCCTCCCCCTCTTCACTCTGAGAGAGGAGAGTGGAGCTCCTCCCCTCTTCACTCTGAGAGAGGAAGAGTGGAGCTCCTCCCCCTCTTCACTCTGAGAGAGGAGAGTGGAGCTCCTCCCCCTCTTCACTCTGAGAGAGGGAGTGAGGAGGGAGTGGACTCCTCCCCCTCTTCACTCTGAGAGAGGAGAGTGGAGCTCCTCCCCCTCTTCACTCTGAGAGAGGAGAGTGGAGCTCCTCCCCTCTTCACTCTGAGGAGAGGAGAGTGGAGCTCCTCCCTCTCACTCTGAGAGAGGTGAGTGAGCATCCTCCCCTCTTCACTCTGAGAGAGGGAGTGGAGCTCCTCCCCCTCTTCACTCTGAGAGAGGAGAGTGGAGCTCCTCCCCCTCTTCACTCTGAGAGAGGAGAGTGGAGCTCCTCCCCTCTTCACTCTGAGAGAGGAGAGTGGAGCTCCTCCCCCTCTTCACTCTGAGAGAGGAGAGTGGAGCTCACTCCCCCTCTTCACTCTGAGAGAGGAGAGTGGAGCTCCTCCCCCTCTTCACTCTGAGAGAGGAGAGTGGAGCTCCTCCCCCCTCTTCACTTGAGTGAGGAGAGTGGAGCTCCTCCCCTCTTCACTCTGAGAGAGGAGAGTGGAGCTCCTCCCCCTATCACTCTGAGAGAGGAGAGTGGAGCTCCTCCCCCTCTTCACTCTGAGAGAGGAGTGTGGAGCTCCTCCCCCTCTTCACTCTGAGAGAGAGGGGTGGGGGGGATCCAGGAAGTCACTTTGTAGGATTCTTAATGAATGAATTGGTAAAATAAGTATTTGGTCTCCTCCAAAGAAACAAGATGTCTGCCTCTCACAGACCTGGACCTTCTCCTCTCAGAGCCTCCTCTGTCCTCCTCTCAGAGCCTCCTCTGTCCTCCTCTCAGAGCCTCCTCTGTCCTCCTCTCAGAGCCTCCTCTGTCCTCCTCTCGGAGCCCCTCTGTCCTCCTCTCGGAGCCTCCTCTGTCCTCCTCTCGAGCCTCCTCTGTCCTCCTCTCAGAGCCTCCTCTGTCCTCCTCTCAGAGCCTCCTCTGTCCTCCTCTCAGAGCTCATCTGTCCTCCACTCAGAGCCTCCTCTGTCCTCCTCTCAGAGCCTCCTCTGTCCTCCTCTCAGAGCCTCCTCTGTCCTCCTCTCAGAGCCTCCTCTGTCCTCCTCTCAGAGCCTCCTCGTCCTCCTCTCAGAGCCTCCTCTGTCCTCCTCTCAGAGCCTCCTCTGTCCTCCTCTCAGAGCCTCCTCTGTCCTCCTCTCAGAGCCTCCTCTGTCCTCCTCTCAGAGCCTCCTCTGTCCTCCTCTCAGAGCCTCCTCTGTCCTCCACTCAGAGCCTCCTCTGTCCTCCTCTCAGAGCCTCCTCTGTCCTCCTCTCAGAGCCTCCTCTGTCCTCCTCTCAGAGCCTCCTCTGTCCTCCTCTCAGAGCCTCCTCTGTCCTCCTCTCAGAGCCTCCTCTGTCCTCCTCTCAGAGCCTCCTCTGTCCTCCTCTCAGGCCTCCTCTGTCCTCCACTCAGAGCCTCCTCTGTCCTCCACTCAGAGCCTCCTCTGTCCTCCTCTCAGAGCCTCCTCTGTCCTCCTCTAAGAGCCTCCTCTGTCCTCCTCTAAGCGCCTCCTCTGTCCTCCACTCAGAGCCTCCTCTGTCCTCCACTCAGAGCCTCCTCTGTCCTCCTCTCAGAGCCTCCTCTGTCCTCCTCTCAGAGCCTCCTCTGTCCTCCTCTCAGAGCCTCCTCTGTCCTCCTCTCAGAGCCTCCTCTGTCCTCCTCTCAGAGCCTCCTCTGTCCTCCTCTCAGAGCCTCCTCTGTCCTCCACTCGTTACCTGTATTAATGGAACCTGTTTGAACTCGTTATCAGTATAAAGACACCTGTCCACGACCTCAAACCGTCACACTCCAAACTCCACTGTGGCCGAGACCAGAGAGCTGTCAAAGGACACCAGAGACAACATGTAGACCTGCAGCATGCTGGGAAGACTGCATCTGCAACAGGTAAGCAGCTTGGTGTGAAGAAACAGACCAGACCCCTGATAATCTCCCTCGATCTGGGGCTCCACCAAGACCTCCCCCCGTGGGGTCAACGTGATCACAAGACCGGTGAGCAGAGACCCAGAACCACACGGGGGACCGAGTCCATGACCTGCAGAGAGCTGGGACCAGAGCAACAAAGGCTACCATCAGTAGCACACTACGCCGCCAGGGACTCAAACCCATGCAGCGCCAGACGTGTCCCCCTGCTGAAGCCAGGACATTTAGTGATCCAGACCAGCCCGTCTGGAGTCTGCTAGAGAGCATTAGAGGATCCAGAACCAGGCCCGTCTGGAGTCTGCTAGAGAGCATTAGAGGATCCAGAACCAGGCCCGTCTGAAGTCTGCTAGAGAGCATTAGAGGATCCAGAACCAGGCCCGTCTGAAGTCTGCTAGAGAGCATTAGAGGATCCAGAACCAGGCCCGTCTGAAGTCTGCTAGAGAGCATTAGAGGATCCAGAAGAGGATTGGGAGATGTCAGATGGTCAGATAAAACGTGACGTATTTGGAGGAGAAAGAATGCTGAGTCCAAAGACCACCTGCTGTGAAACATGGGGCTGGGACCATCATGCTTTGGGGCTGGGACCATCATGCTTTGGGGCTGGGACCATCATGCTTTGGGGCTTTCTGCAGAGGGACCAGGACGACTGATCCGTGGAGAGGAAAGAATGAATGGGGCCATGTATCGAGAGATTTTGAGTGACAACCTCCTTCCATCAGCAAGGGCATTGAAGATGAAACGTGGCTGGGTCTTTCAGCATGACAATGATCCCAAACACACCGCCCGGGCAACGAAGGAGTGGCTTCGTAAGAAGCATGTCAAGGTCCTGGAGTGGCCTAGCCAGTCTCCAGATCTCAACCCCATAGAACATCTGTGGAGGGAGTTGAGAGTCCGTGTTGCCTAGCGACAGCCCCAAAGCATCCCTGCTCTGGAGGAGGTCTGCACGGAGGAACGGGCCAACGTACCAGCCCAGTGAACGCCTCGTGGAGACTACAGGACACCTTTGACCTCTGTCGTCGCCAACAAAGGGTTTATAGCAAAGTATTGAGATGAACTTTTGTTATCGACCAGATACTTATTTTCCATCATTTGAAATACATTCTTTAAAAAATCAGACGATGTGATTTCCTGGATTCTTCCCCCCGTCTCTCGAGCTGAAGAGAACCGGGAGGAACGTTCCAGGCCTCTCATCTTCTGAAGTGGGAGAACCTGCACACCTGGTGGCTGACTGAATACTTGTTTAGCCCCACTGTGTGTATATATACTGCACACCTGGTGGCTGACTGAATACTTGTTAGCCCCACTGTGTGTTATATACTGCACACCTGGTGGCTGACTGAATACTTGTTAGCCCCACTGTGTGTATATATACTGCACACCTGGTGGCTGACTGAATACTTGTTAGCCCCACTGTGTGTACATATACTGCACACCTGGTGGCTGACTGAATACTTGTTAGCCCCACTGTGTGTATATATATACTGCACACCTGGTGGCTGACTGAATACTTGTGAGCCCCACTGTGTGTATATATACTGCACACCTGGTGGCTGACTGAATACTTGTGAGCCCCACTGTGTGTATATATACTGCACACCTGGTGGCTGACTGAATACTTGTGAGCCCCACTGTGTGTATATATACTGCACACTTGGTGGCTGACTGAATACTTGTGAGCCCCACTGTGTGTATATATACACAGAACAGATACGACACACAGCGTAGAGACAGAGACGTTACCTCTGGTCTCCTGCTGGCTGGAGCTCTGCGTCTCCGTCAGGTTGGACACCGAGGTCTCTACGGACCAGAGTCTGTTGGACATCTTGGTGTCTGCACACGCACACACGCACACGTACGTACGTACGCACACACACACACAAACACACACACACACACACACACAATATTGACTCATCGTTACATTGAGAATATTCAGGCGTTTATAATAATTAGTTTTTCAAACCATTATTACAGGATTTTAATTTCGTGGTCAAATTCAGATCTTTTTTATCGTTATATTCTATTTATACTTTCCCCTTCTTTCCTTCAAACTTGTTTTACTTCATCTTAAACTCACAACTCTTCCTCTCAGATTTAATGCTGACATTTTACAAATAAAATGTGTGTGTGCGTGTGTGAGTCTGTGTGTGTGTGTGAGTCTCTGTGTGTGTGTGTGTGAGTCTCTCTCTGTGTATGTGTGTGTGTGTGTGTGAGTCTGTGTGTGTGTGTGATCTCTCTCTGTGTGTGTGTGTGTGTGTCTGTGTGAGTCTCTCTGTGTGTGTGTGTGTGTGTGTGTGTGTGTGTGTGTGCGGTCTCACTGCTTGCTCCCAGAGCTATGATCAGGATCAGGATAAATGTCGCCGTCAGAACAGGAAACAACAATGGTCTGAATCTGGAGACAGAGAGAGAGAGACAGGGGGACCTGCAGAGAGACAGGTGAGAGACAGGTGAGAGACAGACAGGAGAGAGACACACAGGTGAGAGACACACAGGTGAGAGACAGACAGGTGAGAGACACACAGGTGAGAGACAGACAGGTGAGAGACAGACAGGTGAGAGACACACAGATGAGAGACAGGTGAGAGACACACAGGTGAGAGACAGACAGGTGAGAGACACACAGATGAGAGACAGGTGAGAGACACACAGGTGAGAGACAGACAGGTGAGAGACACACAGGTGAGAGACACACAGGTGAGAGACAGACAGGAGAGAGAGACACAGGTGAGAGACAGTGAGAGACACACAGGTGAGAGACAGACAGGTGAGAGACGGAGAGAGGGACAGGTGAGAGACACACAGGTGAGAGACAGACAGGTGAGAGACAGGAGAGAGAGACAGGTGAGAGACAGACATAATATTCTCAAAAGATTCAGATATTTTTTCAAGAAATATTCGGTCTTTTTTCTCCAGAATATATCAGAACAAGAGAGAAAAGAGTCCCCTCTGAGAGACAGACAGGTGAGAGGCAGACAGGGGCGAGGCAGACAGGTGAGAGAGAGACAGGGAGAGGCAGCAGGGGAGAGCAGACAGGGGAGAGACTGAGAGAGACAGGAGGCAGGGAGAGACAGACAGGTGAGAGGAGAGAGCAGACAGGGAAGAGAGACAGGGAGGCAGACAGGGGAGAGACAGACAGTGAGAGGAGCAGGGGAGAGGCAGACAGGGGAGAGACAGACAGGTGAGAGGCAGACAGGGAGAGGCAGACAGGTGAGAGAGAGACAGGGGAGAGGCAGACAGGTGAGAGACAGACAGGTGAGAGGCAGACAGGGGAGAGGCAGACAGGGGAGAGACAGACAGGTGAGAGGCAGACAGGGGAGAGGCAGACAGGTGAGAGACAGACAGGTGAGAGGCAGACAGGTGAGAGGCAGACAGGTACCTTTGTTCCAGAAGGAGTCGCTCTCATCTTCAACATTGTCATGGTATTCAGTCGTCATGGCGATGTCTCCGTCTCGTCTCCTTCACGACAAAAAGACTGAAAACAGGCGGCGAGCCGGAGGTCATCGACCCTCAGAGGCGCACTTTGAACTGTATGTGTGTGTGTGTGTCTGTGTGTGTGTGTGTCTGTGTGTGTAATGGCCCTCTGTCTGACAAACATCAACGTGTCCCTCCTGCTGAACCTGAAACACTGCAGCGACTCACAAAGTGTTTGAAACAATGGAAAGTTACTCAAACTTAAATGTTTCAAATGTGAAGCCTCCCTCGATTGGGACATGTCTCCATGCGACCTGTAACCGCGTCCAGATGTCCCGCCCCTCATCACGTGCAATGTGTTGAAGGGAAAATGGAGAATTTGGGGATTTTTTAAAAAGAAAGTTTTGAAAGTCAGAATTGACAATGCAATGTGTTGGAGCGCTGTGATGTCACTATGTTCCCAAAGTCAACACAGGAGGGCACTGCAGGCGTTTCACACTGAATAACATCACTCACATTTATCTTCTGAATATTTATTCAATCACTCTTTGTTATACATCCTCAGAGGTCACCAGAGGTCACCCCTCGGTCAGGTCGTCGTTGTAGAGCAGCAGCACGGCGGGGGGGCAGAGGTCAGAGGTCATTCTCAGGTCCTCCAGGTCCTCGTCTTGGACCTGGTTCTCCTCCAGAGTCCGGCTCATGTCCAGCGCCGCCCCCCCGCTGTGCGTCCAGGTGTAGCTGCCGGCGTGAGCGTTGACCTCCAGGTACCGGAGCTGCACCTCCTGCAGGGTCTCCTCACTGCACACCTGAGACACATCGTTATGCTGCACCTCCTGCAGGGTCTCCTCACCTGCATTAGCTCACTAAAACCTCTCAGGTGAGAAACCAGCGTACCTGCAGCCGCTGCTCCTGGGACGTTAATGTGTTGACGATCCGGATCCAGCGGGTTTTCCTCGTCAGGTTTCCCACCACGTAGCGCTCGTCCCTCCACCAGGGGGCGCCGCTGAGCGAGGCCCAATCGGAGCGAGGCCCAGCAGGGGGGACGTGCAGGAAGCGGCCCCTCGGGGTGAAGAATCTCACACAGTTAGTGAGGGGGTCCACGTACCTGAGCACCTGAGAACAGAGACACAGGTGTTTTATAGGTATTTCAATGGTATTCTATTGTTATTTTAATGGTATTCTATTGGTATTTCAATGGTATTTTATTGGTGTTTTATTGGTATTTCAATGGTATTTTATTGGTATTTCAATGGTATTTTATTGGTATTTCAATGGTATTTTATTGGTATTTCAATGGTATTTTATTGGTATTTCAATGGTATTTCATTGGTATTTTAATGGTGTTTTATTGGTATTTCATTGGTATTTCAATGGTATTTTAATGGTATTTTATTGGTATTTCAATGGTAATTTTATTGGTATTTTAATGGTATTTTATTGGTATTTCAATGGTGTTTCAATGGTATTTTATTGGTATTTCAATGGTATTTTATTGGTATTTTAATGGTATTTTATTGGTATTTCAATGGTATTTCAATGGTGTTTCAATGTTATTTTATTGGTATTTTAATGGTATTTTATTGGTATTTTAATGGTATTTTATTGGTATTTCAATGGTGTTTTATTAGCATTTCATTGGTATTTTATTGGTATTTCAATGGTATTTCAATGGTATTTTATTGGTATTTAATGGTATTTCAATGGTATTTTATTGGTATTTCAATGGTATTCTATTGTTATTTTAATTGTATTATTTATTGGTATTTCTCAATGGTGTTTCAATGGTATTTTATTGGTATTTCAATGGTATTTTATTGGTATTTTAATGGTATTTTATTGGTATTTCAATGGTATTTCAATGGTGTTTCAATGTTATTTTATTGGTATTTTAATGGTATTTTATTGGTATTTTAATGGTATTTTATTGGTATTTCAATGGTATTTCATTGGTATTTTATTGGTATTTCAGTTTTTATTGGTATTTTTAATGGTATTTCAATGGTATTTTATTGGTATTTCAATGGTATTCTATTGTTATTTTAATTGTATTTTATTGGTATTTCAATGGTATTTTATTGGTATTTCAATGGTATTTCATTGGTATTTTAATGGTGTTTTATTGGTATTTCATTGGTATTTCAATGGTATTTTAATGGTATTTTATTGGTATTTCAATGGTATTTGATTTCATTGGTATTTTCATTGGTATTTTATTGGTATTTCAATGGTATTTCAATGGTGTTTTATTGGTATTTTAATGGTATTTCAATGGTATTTTATTGGTATTTCAATGGTGTTTTATTGGTATTTCATTGGTATTTTATTGGTATTTCAATGGTATTTCAATGGTGTTTTTATTGGTATTTTAATGGTATTTCAATGGTATTTTATTGGTATTTCAATGGTGTTTTATTGGTATTTCAATGGTATTTTATTGGTATTTCAATGGTATTTTATTGGTATTTCAATGGTATTTTATTGGTATTTCAATGGTATTCTATTGGTATTTTAATGGTATTCTATTGGTATTTTAATGGTATTTCAATGGTATTTTAAAGGTATTTTATTGGTATTTCAATGGTAATTTTATTGGTATTTTATTGGTATTTTATTGGTATTTTATTGGTATTTCAATGGTATTTATTGGTATTTCAATGGTGTTTTATTGGTATTTTATTGGTATTTCAATGGTGTTTTATTGGTACTTTAATGGTATTTTATTGGTATTTCAATGGTAATTTTATTGGTATTTTAATGGTATTTTATTGGTATTTCAATGGTGTTTCAATGGTATTTTATTGGTGTTTCAATGGTATTTTATTGGTATTTTAATGGTATTTTATTGGTATTTCAATGGTATTTCAATGGTGTTTCAATGTTATTTTATTGGTATTTTAATGGTATTTTATTGGTATTTTAATGGTATTTTATTGGTATTTCAATGGTGTTTTATTAGCATTTCATTGGTATTTTATTGGTATTTCAATGGTATTTCAATGGTATTTTATTGGTATTTTAATGGTATTTCAATGGTATTTTATTGGTATTTCAATGGTATTCTATTGTTATTTTAATTGTATTTTATTGGTATTTCAATGGTATTTTATTGGTATTTCAATGGTATTTCATTGGTATTTTAATGGTGTTTTATTGGTATTTCATTGGTATTTCAATGGTATTTTAATGGTATTTTATTGGTATTTCAATGGTATTTTATTAGCATTTCATTGGTATTTTATTGGTATTTCAATGGTATTTCAATGGTATTTTATTGGTATTTAATGGTATTTATATTGGTATTTCAATGGTATTTCAATGGTATTTTAATGGTATTTTATTGGTATTTCAATGGTATTTTATTGGTATTTATTGGTATTTTATTGGTATTTTATATTGGTATTTCAATGGTATTTTATTGGTATTTCAATGGTGTTTTATTGGTATTTTATTGGTATTCTATGTGTTTTTATTGTATTTTATTGGTATTTCAATGGTATTTTATTGGTATTCAATGGTATTTTATTGGTATTTTAATGGTGTTTTATTGGTATTTCATGGTATTTAATGGTATTTTTAGATTTCGGTATTTTATTGGTATTTCATGGTATTTCAAGGTTTTTATTGGTATTTTAATGGTATTTTATTGGTATTTCAATGGTATTTCAATGTTATTGTATTGGTATTTTAATGGTATTTATTGGTATTTTATGGTATTTTAATGTATTTCATTGGTATTTTAATGGTATTTTATTGGTATTTCAATGGTATTTTATTGGTATTTTAATGGTATTTTTATTGGTATTTCAATGGTATTTCATGGTATTTCAATGGTATTTTATTGGTATTTTAATGGTATTTTATTGGTATTTCATTGGTATTTTATTGGTATTTCTATGGTATTTCAATGGTGATTTTCAATGGTATTTTATTGGTATTTTAATGGTATTTTATTGGTATTTCATTGGTATTTTATTGGTATTTCAATGGTATTCAATGGTATTTTATTGGTATTTCTATTGGTATTTTAATGGTGTTTTATTGGTTTTCAATGGTATTTCATATGGTATTTTATTGGTGTTTTATTGGTATTTCAATGGTATTTTATTGGTATTTCAATGGTATTCTATTGTTATTTTAATTGTATTTGATTGGTATTTCAATGGTATTTTATTGGTATTTCAATGGTATTTTATTGGTATTTTAATGGTATTTTATATTCAATGGTATTTCAATGGTATTTTAATGGTATTTTATTGGTATTTCAATGGTATTTTATGGTATGTTATTGGTATTTTATGGTATTTCATGGTATTGGTTTCAATGGTATTTAATGGTGTTTCAATGGTATTTTATTGGTATTTTATGGTATTTTATTGGTGTTTTCAATGGTATTCCAATTGTATTTTAATGGTATTCTATTGGTTTTCATTGGTATTTCAATGGTATTTTATTGGTATTTCAATGGTATTTTATTGGTATTTCAATGGTATTCTATTGTTATTTTAATTGTATTTTGATTGGTATTTCAATGGTATTTTATTGGTATTTCAATGGTATTTCATTGGTATTTTATGGTGTTTTATTGGTATTTCATTGGTATTTCAATGGTATTTTAATGGTATTTTATTGGTATTTCAATGGTATTTTATTGGTATTTTAATGGTATTTTATTGGTATTTCAATGGTATTTTAATTTGTATTTCAATGGTATTTTATTGGTATTTTAATGGTATTTTATTGGTATTTTATTGGTATTTCAATGGTATTTCAATGGTGTTTCAATGGTTATTTTATTGGTATTTTAATGGTATTTTATTGGTATTTTAATGGTATTTTATTGTATTTCAATGGTATTTTATTGCATTTCATTGGTATTTTATTGGTATTTCAATGGTATTTCAATGGTATTTTATTGGTATTTCAATGGTGTTTTATTGGTATTTTATTGGTATTTCAATGGTATTTCAATGGTATTTTATTGGTATTTCAATGGTATTTTATTGGTATTTCAATGGTATTCTATTGGTATTTTAATGGTGTTTTATTGGTATTTCAATGGTGTTTTATTGGTATTTCAATGGTATTTTATTGGTATTTCAATGGTGTTTTATTGGTATTTTATGGTATTTCAATGGTATTTTATTGGTATTTCAATGGTGTTTTATTGGTATTTCAATGGTATTTTATTGGTATTTCAATGGTATTTTATTGGTATTTCAATGGTATTTTATTGGTATTTTAATGGTATCTATTGGTATTTTAATGGTATTTCAATGGTATTTCAATGGTATTTTATTGGTATTTCAATGGTATTTTATGGTATTTTAATGGTATTTTATTGGTATTTAATGGTATTTCAATGGTGTTTCAATGGTATTTTATTGGTATTTCAATGGTATTTTATTGGTATTTCAATGGTATTTCTAATGGTATTTCAATG
Organism: Champsocephalus esox; assembly: GCA_036324585.1. Classification (NCBI taxonomy): domain Eukaryota; kingdom Metazoa; phylum Chordata; class Actinopteri; order Perciformes; family Channichthyidae; genus Champsocephalus; species Champsocephalus esox. Next base: position 42,404,281 of record CM070481.1, read on the forward strand.
GTATTTTATTGGTATTTCAATGGTATTTTATTGGTATTTTAATGGTATTTTATTGGTATGTTTTTGGTATTTTATTGGTATTTCAATGGTATTTCATGGTGTTTCAATGGTATTTTATTGGTATTTCATTGGTAGTTTATTGGTGTTTCAATGGTATTTTTATTGGTAATTCATTGGTATTTTATTGGTATTTCAATGGTGTTTTATTGGTATTTTAATGGTATTTTATTGGTATTTTATTGGTATTTCAATGGTGTTTTATTGGTATTTCATGGTATTTCAATGGTATTTTATTGGTATTTATTGGTATTTCAATCGGTGTTTCATTGGTATTTTTATGGTATTTCAATGGTATTTTATTGGTATTTCAATGGTGTTTTATTGTTATTTCAATGGTATTTTATTGGTATTTCAATGGTATTCTATTGGTATTTTAATGGTATTCTATTGGTATTTTTATGGTATTTCAATGGTATTTTAAAGGTATTTTATTGGTATTTCAATGGTAATTTTATTGGTATTGTAATGGTATTTTATTGGTATTTCAATGGTATTTCAATGGTATTTTATTGGTATTTCAATGGTATTTCAATGGTATTTTATTGGTATTTCAATGGTATGTTATTGGTATTTTATTGGTATTTCAATGGTGTTTCAAAGGTATTTTATTGGTATTTCAATGGTATTTCAATGGTGTTTCAATGGTATTTTATTGGTATTTCAATGGTATTTTATTGGTATTTCAATGGTGTTTCAATGGTATTTTATTGGTCTTTCAATGGTATTTTATTGGTATTTCAATGGTGTTTCAATGGTATTTTATTGGTATTTCATTGGTATTTTATTGGTATTTCAATGGTATTCTATTGGTATTTTAATGGTATTCTATTGGTATTTCAATGGTCATTTTATTGGTATTTTAATGGTATTTTATTGGTATTTCAATGGTAATTTTATTGGTATTTTATTGGTATTTCATGGTATTCTATTGGTATTTTATTGGTATTTTATTGGTATTTCAATGGTATTCTATTGGTATTTTAATGGTATTCTATTGGTATTTTTATGGTATTTCAATGGTATTTTAAAGGTATTTTATTGGTATTTCAATGGTAATTTTATTGGTATTTTAATGGTATTTTATTGGTATTTCAATGGTATGTTATTGGTATTTTATTGGTATTTCAATGGTGTTTCAATGGTATTTTATTGGTATTTTATTGGTATTTCAATAGTATTTCAATGGTGTTTCAATGGTATTTTATTGGTATTTCAATGGTATTTTATTAGTGTTTCAATGGTATTTTATTGGTATTTCATTGGTATTTTATTGGTATTTCATGGTATTCTATTGGTATTTTAATGGTATTCTATTGGTATTTCAATGGTAATTTTATTGGTATTTTAATGGTATTTCAATGGTATTTCATGGTAATTTTATTGGTATTTTATTGGTATTTCAATGGTATTCTATTGGTATTTTAATGGTATTCTATTGGTATTTTTATGGTATTTCAATGGTATTTTAAAGGTATTTCAATGGTAATTTTATTGGTATTTTAATGGTATTTTATTGGTATTTCAATGGTATTTTATTGGTATTTCAATGGTGTTTCAATGGTATTTTATTGGTATTTTATTGGTATTTCAATAGTATTTCAATGGTGTTTCAATGGTATTTTATTGGTATTTCAATGGTATTTTATTGGTATTTCAATGGTGTTTCAATGGTATTTTATTGGTATTTCAATGGTATTTTATTGGTATTTCAATGGTGTTTCAATGGTATTTTATTGGTATTTCAATGGTGTTTCAATGGTATT
>CM070481.1:42411103-42416103 GCA_036324585.1 Champsocephalus esox
CAATCAATCCATCCATGAAACCATCCATCGACCAATCAACGGAGATCCAGGTCAGAGCTGCTGCGTGATGTCAGACACGTCTACTCTCTCTGCAGGACAGACAGGCTTCTGTGTGCTCCAACACTCACCCTCACCTCCTCACCTCCTCACCCCCTTACCTCCTTACCCCCTTACCTCCTCACCCCCTCACCTCCTTACCCCCTCACCCCCTTACCCCCTCACCCTCCTTAGCCCCCTCACCCCCCAACCTCCTTACCCCCTCACCCCCTTACCCCCTCACCTCCTTAGCCCCCCACCTCCTTACCTCCTTACCCCCTCACCTCCTTACCCCCTCACCTCCTTACCCCCTCACCTCCTTACCCCCTCACCTCCTTACCCCCTCACTTCCTTACCCCCTTACCCCCCACCTCCTTACCCCCCAACCTCCTTACCCCCTCACCTCCTTACCCCCTCACCTCCTTACCTCCTCACTTCCTTACCCCCTCACCCCCCAACCTCCTTACCCCCTCACCTCCTTACCCCTTACCTCCTTACCCCCTCACCACCTTACCCCCTCACCTCCTCACCTCCCTTACCTCCCTTACCCCCTCACCTCCTTACCTCCTTACCCCCTCACCTCCTCACCTCCTTACCCCCTCACCACCTTACCCCCTCACCTCCTTACCTCCTTACCCCCTCACCTCCTCACCTCCTTACCCCCTCACTACCTTACCCCCTCACCTCCTTACCCCCTCACCTCCTTACCTCCTTACCCCCTCACCACCTTACCCCCTTACCCCCTCTCCTCCTCACCTCTCCAGGAATGTATGAGGAATTTCCTTGAAGGCTGCGAGGCGGAGGAGAATTCAGCTTCTGTTCAAACACACCCAAAAGCGTTCAGCCTTCAGACACCTCGGTGCTGAACTCGCTCGCACACTGTAAAAGTGAGGGGACATCAGAGCGAGAGAGAGCTGCTGCTCAGCGTGAGACACACTGTAAGAAGTGAGGGGACATCAGAGCGGAGAGAGAAGCTGCTGCTCAGCGTGAAGACACACTGTAAGAAGTGAGGGGACATCAGAGCGGAGAGAGAAGCTGCTGCTCAGCGTGAAGACACACTGTAAGAAGTGAGGGGACATCAGAGCGGAGAGAGAAGCTGCTGCTCAGCGTGAAGACACACTGTAAGAAGTGAGGGGACATCAGAGCGGAGAGAGAAGCTGCTGCTCAGCGTGAAGACACACTGTAAGAAGTGAGGGGACATCAGAGCGGAGAGAGAAGCTGCTGCTCAGCGTGAAGACACACTGTAAGAAGTGAGGGGACATCAGAGCGGAGAGAGAAGCTGCTGCTCAGCGTGAAGACACACTGTAAGAAGTGAGGGGACATCAGAGCGGAGAGAGAAGCTGCTGCTCAGCGTGAAGACACACTGTAAGAAGTGAGGGGACATCAGAGCGGAGAGAGAAGCTGCTGCTCAGCGTGAAGACACACTGTAAGAAGTGAGGGGACATCAGAGCGGAGAGAGAAGCTGCTGCTCAGCGTGAAGACACACTGTAAGAAGTGAGGGGACATCAGAGCGGAGAGAGAAGCTGCTGCTCAGCGTGAAGACACACTGTAAGAAGTGAGGGGACATCAGAGCGGAGAGAGAAGCTGCTGCTCAGCGTGAAGACACACTGTAAGAAGTGAGGGGACTCAGAGCGGAGAGAGAAGCTGCTGCTCAGCGTGAAGACACACTGTAAGAAGTGAGGGGACATCAGAGCGGAGAGAGAAGCTGCTGCTCAGCGTGAAGACACACTGTAAGAAGTGAGGGGACATCAGAGCGGAGAGAGAAGCTGCTGCTCAGCGTGAAGACACACTGTAAGAAGTGAGGGGACATCAGAGCGGAGAGAGAAGCTGCTGCTCAGCGTGAAGACACACTGTAAGAAGTGAGGGGACATCAGAGCGGAGAGAGAAGCTGCTGCTCAGCGTGAAGACACACTGTAAGAAGTGAGGGGACATCAGAGCGGAGAGAGAAGCTGCTGCTCAGCGTGAAGACACACTGTAAGAAGTGAGGGGACATCAGAGCGGAGAGAGAAGCTGCTGCTCAGCGTGAAGACACACTGTAAGAAGTGAGGGGACATCAGAGTATCTAAAGGTGATATATTATATGTGTTTTCTTGTAGAGAACCTGCTGGTGATCACGGCGGCTACCGAGGAAACGGACGGCTTCAACAGATTCATGAGGACGGCTCGAGAGTTCAACTACACTGTGAAGGTACACACACCACACACACACACACCACACACACACACACAATAATCCTACAATATTTAAATGTCCTCTTTTCTAAATACTCCATTGTTATTGTTGTTGTTGTTGTGTAGGTGCTGGGTCTGGGGGAGGAGTGGAAGGGGGGGGACGTGGCCCGCACCGTGGGGGGTGGGCAGAAGGTTCGCTGGCTGAAGAGAGAACTCCTGAAACTCTCAGAGAGAAAAGATCTCATCGTCATGTTCGTGGACAGGTCAGTGTGTGTCTCTGTGTGTGTGTGTCTGTGTGTGTGTGGGTGTGTGTGCGTGTGTGTCTGCGTGTCTGTGTGTGTGCGTGCGTGTGTGTCTGTGTGTGTCTGTGTGTGTGTGTCGTGTGTGGGTGTGTCTCTGTGTGTGTGTGTGTTGTGTGTCTGTGCGTGTGTGTTGCTGTCTCTGTGTGTGTGTGTGTGTGTCTCTGTCTGTGTGCTTGTCTGTGTGTGTGTCTGTGTGTGTCTGTGTGTCTGTGTGTGTGTGTGTGTGTCTGTGTCGTGTGTGCGTGTGTGTCTGCGTGTCTCTGTGTGTGTGTGTGTGTGTCTCTGTCTGTGTGTCTCTGTCTGTGTGTGTGTCTGTCTGTGTGTCTGTGTGTGTGTGTCTGTGTGTGTGTGTGTGTCTGTGTGTGTTGTGTCTGTGTGTGTGTGTGTGTGTGTCCTGGTCTTCTCCCACAGAGGTTTAGTTACAGTGTCTCTTTATGATAGAGATCACAGGAAGGAGGTCACAGTGAAAAGGAAACCAGTTCCTCTCCTTCCTCTCCTCTCCTTCCTCTCCTTCCTCTCCTTCCTCTCCTCTGGTTTCTCATTTCTCTTTCATATTGCAAAAACATTCTGACTCCATAATAAATAATATATATAAATTAGGGATGTAACGATTTATCGAATATTGCGATATCGTGATAAACAAATGTCTGGATGCCGTCGTGAGACTGACAGACCTACCGCGATGTAACGGTTCATTAATTTAAACATGTTTTATGAAACCTCTATTGAACCGGGTGGTCCCGTTGAGATCACGGATCTCTTCCTCAAGGGAGAGCTGTCCAACATGGCAGCACGTCGGTTACAACAGGACATGCTGTCTGCACGTTCACACCTGGAGACGTGGACAAGTCCCAACTCGAGATGCTCCGATCGCCAATTTTGATGGATGAATTTTACCGTGGACTTGTCATCGTGATATTATCGTACCGTGGACTAGTTATCGTGATATTATCGTACCGTGGACTTGTTATCGTGATATTATCGTACCGTGGACTTGTTATCGTGATATTATCGTACCGTGGACTTTGTTATCGTGATATTGTCGTACCGTGGACTTGTTATCGTGATATTGTCGTACCGTGGACTTGTTATCGTGATATTATCGTACCGTGGACTTTGTTATCGTGATATTGTCGTACGTGGACTTGTTATCGTGATATTGTCGTACCGTGGACTTGTTATCGTGATATTATCGTACCGTGGACTTGTTATCGTGATATTATCGTACCGTGGACTTGTTATCGTGATATTGTCGTACCGTGGACTTGTTATCGTGATATTATCGTACCGTGGACTTGTTATCGTGATATTATCGTACCGTGGACTTGTTATCGTGATATTATCGTACCGTGGACTTGTTATCGTGATATTATCGTACCGTGGACTTGTTATCGTGATATTATCGTACCGTGGACTTGTTATCGTGATATTATCGTACCGTGGACTTGTTATCGTGATATTATCGTACCGTGGACTTGTCTATCGTGATATTATCGTACCGTGGACTTGTTATCGTGATATTATCGTACCGTGGACTTGTCATCGTGATATTATCGTACCGTGGACTTGTTATCGTGATATTATCGTACCGTGGACTTGTTATCGTGATATTATCGTACCGTGGACTTGTATCGTGATTTATCCGTGATTTTATCGTGAATACGTCCGTGGACTTGTTATCGTGATATTATCGTACCGTGGACTTGTCATCGTGATATTATCGTACCGTGGACTTGTTATCGTGATATTATCGTACCGTGAACTTGTCATCGTGATATTATCGTACCGTGGACTTGTTATCGTGATAAATATCGTACCGTGGACTTGTCATCGTGATATTATCGTACCGTGGACTTGTCCTCGTGATAAATATCGTACCGTGGACTTGTCATCGTGATATTATCGTACAGACTGTGTGATATCTACTGTGTTATCGTGATATTATCGTACCGTGGACTTGTTATCGTGATAAATATCGTACCGTGGACTTGTTATCGTGATAAATATCGTACCGTGGACTTGTTATCGTGATATTATCGTACCGTGGACTTGTTATCGTGATATTATCGTACCGTGGACTTTGTTATCGTGATATTATCATACCGTGGACTTGTTATCGTGATATTATCGTACCGTGGACTTGTCCTCGTGATATTATCGTACCGTGGACTTGTTATCGTGATATTATCGTACCGTGAACTTGTCATCGTGATATTATCGTACCGTGGACTTGTTATCGTGATAATATCGTACCGTGGACTTGTCATCGTGATATTATCGTACCGTGGACTTGTCATCGTGATAAATATCGTACGTGGACTTTTTCGTGATATTATCGTACCGTGGACTTTCATCGTGATATTATCGTACCGTGGACTTGTCATCGTGATATTATCGTACCGTGGACTTGTTATCGTGATATTATCGTACCGTGGACTTGTTATCGTGATATTATCGTACCGTGGACTTGTCATCGTGATATTATCGTAC
>CM070481.1:42421103-42428603 GCA_036324585.1 Champsocephalus esox
CAGGGAGAGTCCATAGTGGTTAGGGTTGGGGTGCAGGGAGAGTCCATCGTGGTTAGGGTTAGGGTGCAGGGAGAGTCCATAGTGGTTAGGGTTAGGGTGCAGGGAGAGTCCATAGTGGTCAGGGTTGGGGTGCAGGGAGAGTCCATATTGGTTAGGGTTAGGGTCAGGAGAGTCCATAGTGGTTAGGGTTAGGGTGCAGGGAGAGTCCATAGGGGTTAGGGTGCAGGGAGAGTCCATAGTGGTTAGGGTGCAGGGAGAGTCCATAGTGGTCAGGGTTAGGGTGCAGGGAGAGTCCATAGTGGTTAGGGTTGGGGTGCAGGGAGAGTCCATAGTGGTTAGGGTTAGGGTGCAGGGAGAGTCCATAGTGGTTAGGGTTAGGGTGCAGGGAGAGTCCATAGGGGTTAGGGTGCAGGGAGAGTCCATAGTGGGTTAGGGTGCAGGGAGAGTCCATAGTGGTCAGGGTTAGGGTGCAGGGAGAGTCCATAGTGGTTAGGGTTGGGTGCAGGGAGAGTCCATAGTGGTTAGGGTTAGGGTGCAGGGAGAGTCCATAGTGTTAGGGTTAGGGTGCAGGGAGAGTCCATAGGGGTTAGGGTTAGGGTGCAGGGAGAGTCCATAGTGGGTTGGGTGCAGGGAGTCCAGGGTTAGTTTGGGTGCAGGGAGAGTCCATAGTGGTTAGGGTTAGGGTGCAGGGAGAGTCCATAGTGGTTAGGGTCAGGGGTCTAGGGTAGGGAGGGTCAGGGAGAGTCCAATGGTTAGGGTTGGGTGCAGGGAGAGTCCATAGTGGTTAGGGTGCAGGGAGAGTCCATATGGTAGGGTTAGTGCAGGGAGAGTCCATAGTGGTTAGGGTGCAGGGAGAGTCCATAGTGGTCAGGGTTAGGGTGCAGGGAGAGTCCATAGGGTTGGTTGGGGTGCAGGGAGAGTCCATAGTGGAGTTAGGGTGCAGGGAGTCCTAGTGGTTGGGTGCAGGGAGAGTCCATAGGGGTTAGGGTTAGGGTGCAGGGAGTCCATAGTGGTTAGGGTTGGGGTGCAGGGAGAGTCCATAGTGGTTAGGGTTAGGGTGCAGGGAGAGTCCATAGTGGTTAGGGTTAGGGTGCAGGGAGAGTCCATAGGGGTTAGGGTTAGGGTGCAGGGAGAGTCCATAGTGGTTAGGGTGCAGGGAGAGTCCATAGGGGTTAGGGTTAGGGTGCAGGAGAGTCCATGTGGTATATCAGATCGTGAGGTAGGGTGCTCTCTCAGAGGCGTCTAACGGCTTCCTCGTTGCAGGGCGAGGAGATGCCGCTGGTTCACATCGGAGTCTTCATCGAACATCCAACTCCCTTCATGGAGGAGTTTCTGGAGAGGCTGACCACCATGAACTACCCTCTGGAGAGGGTCCGGCTGTTCATCCACAACAGCGTGAGAGACACACACACACACACACACACACTGATAGAGATTTTGAGGGACAACTGGTCCGCTTTCCAAATCTCCGCGCGTCCCTAACAAGCTGGTTATCAACAGGAAGGAATCCAGAGCATACAAGTATCCGTTAAAACAATAATCTACTTTAATGGTAATATAACAATGCAATACAATCAACACATTACCATACAAAGCCATATCGTATCATCTGCGTAATGTCAGGAGTATGCCTACTCCTGGCCCTTGTTCACGGGCTGCCACGACCCTCCGGGCCGCGCGAGAAGAGAGACAGAACAAAAAGCGGAATAGGCTTTCATACCAACAGAAACAGGAAGGGGTGGAGTTTACTCAGCCTCCACACACACACCACACACCACACATTCCAGAGACCTCAGATGTGTCTTAAAGGATATTTAAGATAACACAAATATTTCATCTCTCATATCTCCAACTTCTGGTTCCACAGAATATAAAGTAATTAAACCCACACATATACTATTCAAGATATGTAGACTTCCCTGAAACATGACATGCTAGAGATCTTAAGCAGAATATACTCTTCCCCCACCTAGCACCCTGTCCTGCATACCTCCACCTCCCCCACAGGGCAATACAACTCAGTTTACTCTAAACAGCCCTTTGTTTATAGCCATTTTAGTCCTCACATTATGAAAGGATAAAACAGAGAAATCAATATAAAACACAAACACAGTATTGTTTGAACAGTATTCACTTAACTGCTACTATTTATAATTACCAGAGAAACTCAAAGGACCTCTTTTAATATCTGGAAATTGCAACAAGACTTTCTGCCATTTCAAATGTAACACACTTCTTAAATATCAGATGCTGCAATCCCCCTTTTGCACTCTTTTAAAAGAGTGCAACTTACACAAGGCACTTGAAACATATCTACTGTGTCTGTCCCCCAATATCGTATAAATCCATCAGAAACTGAGATCCAAAGTACTTGAAATCGTGAAGGAACAGATCATCACTTCCCATGGCAGTGAAGGAACCATGAGGGGGCAGCTGAGTGCTAAGAAGCAGTCTCCTGGTGGTGAATCATCAGCCCGCCTCGAAGGAATACCCCACACGACAGCTGATCGGGAGGGGGGAGATGCGGCTTTCCCTTCACGGGTGGAACTGATCAGAGAGAAGTAGACTCCTCTGCTGCCTCGACAAGTCCCCCAGCCCACTGCCAGCCGCTTCCAAGTCGTCTGCTGCATGGATGTCCTCGAGGTCCTTCTCCTCCAGTCCGCTGATGACAACATCCGCGTCGACCTCCATGACGAGACCCAGATCCGTCCTGATGTCGTCCCCTGGTCCTAGCAGGTGGTTTCCCCCGCCGCACACTGGCTCCCGTGGTACGAGCTGTCCCCCTTTCCTCCTATGCGGACGGCCTGAGAGATCCGCTGGGTCACTCGGTCGGGGCCGGAGAGCCTGGGGTTGATCCACTTTGTCCCGATGAGCGTCAGCCTCCTGCGTCTCGGGTCCCCCTTTTGGCATCAACAACCTGTGTGGAGAAATCTGATACAAATCCCTCAAGCCTGCGCTCCGGGGCCCTCGGCTGTTTGACCCACCAGTGCGTGGCCACTTGGAGCCTGTTGGTGGGGTGTCTTAAAACAACAGACGTCTGTGCACAGGTTCTCTAAATTAATTGTGCAGCTTCAGAATCTTAATACTTGGACTGTGCCAACTAAATAAGAACCCCAACATCTTTAGGTAAACTAAATAACATATTTCAATAGCTCTGAATTTCTGACAAGCATCTGTGTTTATCTTAAAATGAAATCCCTGAGATCCCATTAAAAATCACACTCATGTTATGGATTCAAAAACAACCCAAACCACAATACTAACAACGTGAATGGCTTCCTGGGTGATTCTGCTTCTACCCGTCAGTGCTCAGATATTATCCCGCTGAAAAAATGAATACAGAATTCCAACAAACTGTCATCAAATGTCTTTCTATTATAAATGTAGATGAAATGTATATCCCCATAATGACCTAAACAATTAAGTCTGTGGCTCTTACCTCTTAACCAGGCTAGTGACACGATGTTGTCTGTTGAGACATCACTCACAGGTCAGCTTCTCCAGTATTCCATTCTGGACGTCCATCTCTCTGGCAGCCCCTTGGCCACTGATTCTGCATCTGTGTCACCTGCTATAACTCAATCCATATTAGACACATGTCAACATCCATCAAACAGCCTCTTATCCCCAGACATGGAGCCGGTCGGATTGAACAGTCGAGTTGGGGCGGCCGGTTCCTCTCAGTCCCTCAATGAAAGATGTACATTGTGAAGTTTACACCACGCACGCACACACACACACGCACACACTCAGACACACACACTCATACACACACACTCATACACACTCAGACACACACACTCATACACACACACACTCAGACACACACACTCACACACACACTCATACACACACACACACACTCAGACACTCACACTCAGACACACACACACTCACACTCACACACACACACTCATACACACTCAGACACACACACACTCATACACACACACACTCAGACACACACACTCACACTCAGACTCCCTCTCACCCCCCCCTCTCTCTCACGGTGTGTTCAGGCTCCCTCTCACTCTCTCTCTCACGGTGTGTTCAGGCTCTCTCTCACCCCCCCTCTCTCTCACGGTGTGTTCAGGCTCTCTCTCACCCCCCCCCTCTCTCTCACGGTGTGTTCATGCTCCCTCTCACTCTCTCTCACGGTGTGTTCAGGCTCTCTCTCACGGTGTGTTCAGGCTCCCTCTCACCCCCCCCCTCTCTCTCACGGTGTGTTCAGGCTCCCTCTCACCCCCCCTCTCTCTCACGGTGTGTTCAGGCTCTCTCTCACCCCCCCCCCTCTCTCTCACGGTGTGTTCAGGCTCTCTCACCCCCCCTCTCTCTCACGGTGTGTTCATGCTCCCTCTCACCCCTCTCTCTCACGGTGTGTTCAGGCTCTCTCTCACGGTGTGTTCAGGCTCCCTCTCACCCCCCCTCTCTCTCACGGTGTGTTCAGGCTCCCTCTCACCCCCCCCTCTCTCACGGTGTGTTCAGGCTCTCTCTCACCCCCCCTCTCTCTCACGGTGTGTTCAGGCTCTCTCTCACCCCCCCCCCTCTCTCTCACGGTGTGTTCATGCTCCCTCTCACTCTCTCTCTCACGGTGTGTTCAGGCTCTCTCTCACGGTGTGTTCAGGCTCCCTCTCACCCCCCCCTCTCTCTCACGGTGTGTTCAGGCTCCCTCTCACCCCCCCCCTCTCTCTCACGGTGTGTTCAGGCTCTCTCTCACCCCCCCCCCTCTCTCTCACGGTGTGTTCAGGCTCTCTCACCCCCCCCTCTCTCTCACGGTGTGTTCATGCTCCCTCTCACTCTCTCTCACGGTGTGTTCAGGCTCTCTCTCACGGTGTGTTCAGGCTCCCTCTCACCCCCCCTCTCTCTCACGGTGTGTTCAGGCTCCCTCTCACCCCCCCCCCTCTCTCACGGTGTGTTCAGGCTCTCTCACCCCCCCCTCTCTCTCACGGTGTGTTCAGGCTCTCTCTCACCCCCCTCTCTCTCACGGTGTGTTCAGGCTCTCTCTCACCCCCCCCCCTCTCTCTCACGGTGTGTTCAGGCTCCCTCTCACCCCCCCCTCTCTCTCACAGTGTGTTCAGGCTCCCTCTCACTCTCTCTCACGGTGTGTTCAGGCTCCCTCTCACCCCCCCCTCTCTCTCAGGGTGTGTTCAGGCTCCCTCTCACCCCTCTCTCTCACGGTGTGTCCAGGCTCCCTCTCACTCTCTCTCTCTCACGGTGTGTTCAGGCTCCCTCTCACCCCCCCCCCTCTCACCCCCCCCCCTCTCACTCTCTCACGGTGTGTTCAGGCTCCCTCTCACTCTCTCTCTCACGGTGTGTTCAGGCTCCCTCTCACCCCCCCCCCTCTCTCTCATGGTGTGTTCAGGCTCCCTCTCACCCCCCCCCTCTCTCACGGTGTGTTCAGGCTCCCTCTCACCCCCCCCCCTCTCACCCTCTCTCTCTCACGGTGTGTTCAGGCTCCCTCTCACCCTCTCTCTCTCATGGTGTGTTCAGGCACCCTCTCACCCCCTGTACTTCTCTGTGTTCAGGTGGTGTATCACGAACGTCACATAAAGCGTTTCTGGGAGAAACACCGCTCTCTTTTCCCCGAGGCCCGTCTGATCGGACCGGAGGAGAACCTTCCGGAGAACAAGGCTCGGCACATGGCTGTGTGAGGAGAACCTCTGACTATACAGGAGCTAACGTGCTAACGTGCTAACGGCTGATCTCTAAGTGTGTCTCTGTGTGCAGGGAGGCGTGTAAGAAGGACCTCGGCTGTGATTACTACTTCAGCATCGACTCTGACGTGGCTCTGATCAACGACGACGCCCTGCGGATCCTCATCGAGGAGAACAAGTACGTCTCTATCCCGGGAGGGCGTGTTGTCGTTGACGTGTTGTTGTTGACGTGTGTGTGTCAATAACAAGTATGTTCCATCACGTCTTTGTATTGACGTGTTTTCTGTTGTTGTTGATGTCTCTCTCTCTCAGGTCGGTGATCGCCCCCATGCTCTCTCGCCACGGTAAACTCTGGAGTAACTTCTGGGGCGCTCTGAGTCCGGAGGGCTTCTACTCCAGATCTGAGGACTACATCGAGATCGTGCAGGGCAAGAGGATGTGAGCGTCACTCATCAGGGGTTCGCTAACGAGGGGTTCGCTAACGAGGGATTCACTAAGGGTTCCCTAACGAGGGGTTGGCTAACGAGGGGTTGGCTAACGAGGGGTTGGCTAACGAGGGGTTCGCTAACGAGGGGTTCTAACGAGGGGTTCACTAACGAGGGGTTCATTAACGAGGGGTTCATTAACGAGGGGTTCACTAAGGGTTCCCTAACGAGGGGTTCATTAACGAGGGGTTCATTAACGAGGGGTTCACTAAGGAGGGGTTCGCTATCGAGGGGTTCATTAACGAGGGGTTCACTAAGGAGAGGTTCACTAACGAGGGGTTCATTAACGAGGGGTTCACTAACGAGGGGTTCATTAACGAGAGGTTCACTAAGGAGGGGTTCGCTAACAAGGGGTTCATTAACGAGGGGTTCACTAACGAGGGGTTCATTAACGAGGGGTTCACTAAGGAGGGGTTCGCTAACGAGGGGTTCATTAACGAGGGGTTCACTAAGGGTTCCCTAACGAGGGGTTCCTTAACGAGGGGTTGGCTAACGAGGGGTTCATTAACGAGGGGTTCGCTAACGAGGGGTTCATTAACGAGGGGTTCACTAAGGGTTCCCTAACGAGGGGTTCATTAACGAGGGGTTCACTAACGAGGGGTTCACTAAGGGTTCCCTAACGAGGGGTTCACTAAGGGTTCCCTAACGAGGGGTTCACTAAGGGTTCCCTAACGAGGGGTTCCTTAACGAGGGGTTGGCTAACGAGGGGTTCATTAACGAGGGGTTCACTAAGGAGGGGTTCGCTAACGAGGGGTTCACTAACGAGGGGTTGACTATCGAGGGGTTCACTAACGAGGGGTTGACTATCGAGGGGTTCGCTAACGAGGGGTTCACTAACGAGGGGTTGACTATCGAGGGGTTCACTAACGAGGGGTTCACTAACGAGGGGTTCCCTAACGAGGGGTTGACTATCGAGGGGTTCGCTAACGAGGGGTTCGCTAACGAGGGGTTGACTAACGAGGGGTTCACTAACGAGGGGTTCACTAAGGGTTCGCTAACGAGGGGTTCATTAACGAGGGGTTCCCTAACGAGGGGTTGACTATCGAGGGGTTCACTAACGAGGGGTTGACTAACGAGGGGTTCACTAAGGTTTCGCTAACGAGGGGTTCATTAACGAGGGGTTCATTAACGAGGGGTTCACTAACGAGGGGTTGACTAACGAGGGGTTCACAAAATAATCCAGTTTTATCTTTATGTGTGTGTCTGTGTGTGTGTGTGTGTGTCTCTCTGTGTGTGTGTCTGTGTGTGTGTGTGTGTCTCAGTGGTGTCTGGAACGTCCCCTACATCACTCAGGCCTACCTGCTCCGAGGCTCCGTGCTGCGCTCCCGTCTCTCTCAGACGAGCCTCTACCTGGACGAGAC
>CM070481.1:42431103-42438603 GCA_036324585.1 Champsocephalus esox
GGCTCCGTTCGGTGCAGACACTGCGCCGTTACCATGACACCGTAGTTAAACAGGAAGTGTGTGTTTCCGCAGGACTGGAAGGAGAAGTACATCAGTGAGGACTACCCCAAGATCTTTGAGAACAACTCCATCGTGACGCAGGTAAACACAAAGCCCCTCGTTCCTTATCTTTAGTTTCTCCTGGTCCAACATATGGTTCGAGGTCCCGTGTCCGTTTCCCCTGATCACAGCTCCCTGTGAGCCCACTGTGCTCTGATTGGTCAGCTCGCCCACTGTGCTCTGATTGGTCAGCTCGCCCACCGTGCTCTGATTGGTCAGCTCGCCCACTGTGCTCTGATTGGTCAGCTCGCCCACCGTGCTCTGATTGGTCAGCTCGCCCACCGTGCTCTGATTGGTCAGCTCGCCCACCGTGCTCTGATTGGTCAGCTCGCCCACCGTGCTCTGATTGGTCAGCTCGCCCACTGTGCTCTGATTAGTCAGCTCGCACACTGTGCTCTGATTGGTCAGCTCGCACACTGTGCTCTGATTGGTCAGCTCGCCCACTGTGCTCTGATTAGTCAGCTCGCACACTGTGCTCTGATTGGTCGGCTCGCCCACCGTGCTCTGATTGGTCAGCTCGCCCACCGTGCTCTGATTGGTCAGCTCGCCCACTGTGCTCTGATTAGTCAGCTCACACACTGTGCTCTGATTGGTCGGCTCGCCCACCGTGCTCTGATTGGTCAGCTCGCCCACCGTGCTCTGATTGGTCAGCTCGCCCACTGTGCTCTGATTAGTCAGCTCGCACACTGTGCTCTGATTGGTCAGCTCGCACACTGTGCTCTGATTGGTCAGCTCGCACACTGTGCTCTGATTGGTCAACCACCAGAGAGGCTCCGCCCATGTCTAACAGTGCTGTTCCCGGCTCCGAGCGGAACATCAGTCTTAAGATGGCGTCGGTGCAGCCGTACGCTAACTAACCCACCTGCACCTACAGCCACGTCTGTGGCAAAGAAATGAGAGGCAGCCCGGCTGACGGTTACACCATGATGCAGCCAGATCGCTGACAACACCGGCAGCAGCACACGACATCATGTGCAAGATACAGCCCACACAGCCCACACCCAGAGAGCCTCCATGTGCAGACCCGATCGTGGACCTCTGCCATCTGAGGTTCCCCTCACAAGACACAGACCCTCGTTGGCATGACTGCATACAGTTTTGAACTGAACCTGAGCGTCCAACAGAATGTTCGGCTGGCAGAGGGTGCCGCCATAGCTCTGGGCGTGGCTACTGGGTATCCCTACGTAGCTACTGGGTATCCCTACGTAGATACTGGGTATCCCTATAGCTACTGGGTATCCCTATAGCTACTGGGTATCCATACGTAGCTACTGGGTATCCATACGTAGATACTGGGTATCCCTATAGCTACTGGGTATCCCTACGTAGATACTGGGTATCCCTACGTAGCTACTGGGTATCCCTACGTAGCTACTGGGTATCCCTATAGCTACTGGGTATCCATACGTAGCTAAAGGGTATCCCTACGTAGATACTGGGTATCCCTACGTAGATACTGGGTATCCCTACGTAGCTACTGGGTATCCCTACGTAGATACTGGGTATCCCTATAGCTACTGGGTATCCATACGTAGCTAAAGGGTATCCCTACGTAGCTACTGGGTATCCCTATAGCTACTGGGTATCCATACGTAGCTAAAGGGTATCCCTACGTAGATACTGGGTATCCCCACGTAGCTACTGGGTATCCCTACGTAGATACTGGGTATCCCCACGTAGCTACTGGGTATCCCTATAGCTACTGGGTATCCATACGTAGCTAAAGGGTATCCCTACGTAGATACTGGGTATCCCCACGTAGCTACTGGGTATCCCTACGTAGATACTGGGTATCCCCACGTAGATACTGGGTATCCCCACGTAGCTACTGGGTATCCCTACGTAGATACTGGGTATCCCCACGTAGCTACTGGGTATCCCCACGTAGCTACTGGGTATCCCTACGTAGCTACTGGGTATCCCCACGTAGCTACTGGGTATCCCTACGTAGATACTGGGTATCCCTACGTAGATACTGGGTATCCCTACGTAGCTACTGGGTATCCCTACGTAGATACTGGGTATCCCTACGTAGCTACTGGGTATCCCTACGTAGATACTGGGTATCCCTATAGCTACTGGGTATCCCTACGTAGATACTGGGTATCCCTACGTAGCTACTGGGTATCCCTATAGCTACTGGGTATCCATACGTAGCTAAAGGGTATCCCTACGTAGATACTGGGTATCCCTATAGCTACTGGGTATCCCTACATAGCTACTGGGTATCCCTACGTAGCTACTGGGTATCCCTACGTAGATACTGGGTATCCCTACGTAGATACTGGGTATCCCTATAGCTACTGGGTATCCCTACGTAGCTACTGGATATCCCTACGTAGATACTGGGTATCCCTATAGCTACTGGATATCCCTACGTAGCTACTGGGTATCCCTACGTAGCTACTGGGTATCCCTGTAGCTACTGGGTATCCCTACGTAGCTACTGGGTATCCCTACGTAGCTACTGGGTATCCCTACGTAGCTACTGGGTATCCCTACGTAGCTACTGGGTATCCCTATAGCTACTGGGTATCCCTACGTAGATACTGGGTATCCCTATAGCTACTGGGTATCCCTACGTAGATGCTGGGTATCCCTACGTAGATGCTGGGTATCCCTACGTAGATGCTGGGTATCCCTACGTAGATACTGGGTATCCCTACGTAAATACTGGGTATCCCTATAGCTACTGGGTATCCCTACGTAGATACTGGGTATCCCCACGTAGCTACTGGGTATCCCCACGTAGATACTGGGTATCCCTATAGCTACTGGGTATCCCTACGTAGCTACTGGGTATCCCTACGTAGCTACTGGGTATCCCTATAGCTACTGGGTATCCATACGTAGCTAAAGGGTATCCCTACGTAGCTACTGGGTATCCCTATAGCTACTGGGTATCCATACGTAGCTAAAGGGTATCCCTACGTAGATACTGGGTATCCCCACGTAGCTACTGGGTATCCCTACGTAGATACTGGGTATCCCCACGTAGCTACTGGGTATCCCTACGTAGATACTGGGTATCCCTATAGCTACTGGGTATCCATACGTAGCTAAAGGGTATCCCTACGTAGATACTGGGTATCCCCACGTAGCTACTGGGTATCCCTACGTAGATACTGGGTATCCCCACGTAGATACTGGGTATCCCCACGTAGCTACTGGGTATCCCTACGTAGATACTGGGTATCCCCACGTAGCTACTGGGTATCCCTACGTAGCTACTGGGTATCCCCACGTAGCTACTGGGTATCCCTACGTAGCTACTGGGTATCCCTACGTAGCTACTGGGTATCCCCACGTAGCTACTGGGTATCCCTACGTAGCTACTGGGTATCCCTACGTAGATACTGGGTATCCCTACGTAGCTACTGGGTATCCCTACGTAGATACTGGGTATCCATACGTAGCTACTGGGTATCCCTACGTAGATACTGGGTATCCCTATAGCTACTGGGTATCCCTACGTAGATACTGGGTATCCCTACGTAGCTACTGGGTATCCCTACATAGCTACTGGGTATCCCTACGTAGCTACTGGGTATCCCTACATAGCTACTGGGTATCCCTACGTAGCTACTGGGTATCCCTACGTAGATACTGGGTATCCCTACGTAGATACTGGGTATCCCTATAGCTACTGGGTATCCCTACGTAGCTACTGGATATCCCTACGTAGATACTGGGTATCCCTATAGCTACTGGATATCCCTACGTAGCTACTGGGTATCCCTACGTAGCTACTGGGTATCCCTACGTAGCTACTGGGTATCCCTACGTAGCTACTGGGTATCCCTGTAGCTACTGGGTATCCCTACGTAGCTACTGGGTATCCCTACGTAGCTACTGGGTATCCCTACGTAGCTACTGGGTATCCCTACGTAGCTACTGGGTATCCCTATAGCTACTGGGTATCCCTACGTAGATACTGGGTATCCCTATAGCTACTGGGTATCCCTACGTAGATGCTGGGTATCCCTACGTAGATGCTGGGTATCCCTACGTAGCTGCTGGGTATCCCTACGTAGATACTGGGTATCCCTACGTAAATACTGGGTATCCCTATAGCTACTGGGTATCCCTACGTAGCTACTGGGTATCCCCACGTAGATACTGGGTATCCCTACGTAGATACTGGGTATCCCCACGTAGCTACTGGGTATCCCCACGTAGCTACTGGGTATCCCTACGTAGCTACTGGGTATCCCTACGTAGCTACTGGGTATCCCTATAGCTACTGGGTATCCATACATAGCTACTGGGTATCCATACATAGCTACTGGGTATCCCTGTAGCTACTGGGTATCCCTGTAGCTACTGGGTATCCCTATGTAGCTACTGGGTATCCCTATAGCTACTGGGTATCCCTACGTAGCTACTGGGTATCCCTACGTAGCTACTGGGTATCCCTACGTAGATACTGGGTATCCCTACGTAGCTACTGGGTATCCCTATAGCTACTGGGTATCCCTACGTAGCTACTGGGTATCCCTACGTAGCTACTGGATATCCCTACGTAGATACTGGGTATCCCTATAGCTACTGGGTATCCCTACGTAGATACTGGGTATCCCTACGTAGCTACTGGGTATCCCTACGTAGATACTGGGTATCCCTACGTAGATACTGGGTATCCCTATAGCTACTGGGTATCCCTACGTAGCTACTGGGTATCCCTACGTAGATACTGGGTATCCCTACGTAGATACTGGGTATCCCTACGTAGATACTGGCTATCCCTACGTAGATACTGGGTATCCCTACGTAGATACTGGGTATCCCTACGTAGCTACTGGGTATCCCTACGTAGCTACTGGGTATCCCTACGTAGCTACTGGGTATCCCTACGTAGCTACTGGGTATCCCTACGTAGATACTGGGTATCCCTACGTAGCTACTGGGTATCCCTACGTAGCTACTGGGTATCCCTACGTAGCTACTGGGTATCCCTATAGCTACTGGGTATCCCTATAGCTACTGGGTATCCCTACGTAGCTACTGGGTATCCCTATAGCTACTGGGTATCCCTACGTAGCTACTGGGTATCCCTACGTAGATACTGGGTATCCCTATAGCTACTGGGTATCCCTACGTAGCTACTGGGTATCCCTACGTAGCTACTGGGTATCCCTACGTAGCTACTGGGTATCCCTACGTAGCTACTGGGTATCCCTACGTAGCTACAGGGTATCCCTATAGCTACTGGGTATCCCTATAGCTACTGGGTATCCCTACGTAGATACTGGGTATCCCTATAGCTACTGGGTATCCCTACGTAGATACTGGGTATCCCTACGTAGCTACTGGGTATCCCCACGTAGCTACTGGGTATCCCTATAGCTACTGGGTATCCATACGTAGCTACTGGGTATCCCTACGTAGATACTGGGTATCCCTACGTAGCTACTGGGTATCCCTACGTAGCTACTGGGTATCCCTACGTAGCTACTGGGTATCCCTACGTAGATACTGGGTATCCCTACGTAGCTACTGGGTATCCCTACGTAGCTACTGGGTATCCCTACGTAGATACTGGGTATCCCTGTAGCTACTGGGTATCCATACGTAGCTACTGGGTATCCCTACGTAGATACTGGGTATCCCTGTAGCTACTGGGTATCCATACGTAGCTACTGGGTATTAGTAGTAGTACTAGTAGTACTGTAGTGTGTAGATATATATATTAGTACCTTGGGGTAGTACCCGGGGTACAGCTTCTTAGTGATGGGGCTGATGTAGTGTATATATATATATATTAGTACCTTGGGGTAGTACCCGGGGTACAGCTTCTCAGTGATGGGGCTGATGTAGTGTGTATATATATATATTAGTACCTTGGGGTAGTACCCGGGGTACAGCTTCTCCGTGATGGGGCTGATGTAGTGTGTATATATATATATTAGTACCTTGGGGTAGTACCCGGGGTACAGCTTCTCAGTGATGGGGCTGATGTAGTGTGTATATATATATATATTAGTACGTAGATACTGGGTATCCCTATAGCTACTGGGTATCCCTACGTAGCTACTGGGTATCCCTATAGCTACTGGGTATCCATACGTAGTTACTGGGTATCCCTACGTAGCTACTGGGTATCCCTACGTAGCTACTGGGTATCCCTACGTAGCTACTGGGTATCCCTATGGCTACTGGGTATCCATACGTAGCTACTGGGTATCCCTACGTAGATACTGGGTATCCCTATAGCTACTGGGTATCCCTACGTAGCTACTGGGTATCCCTATAGCTACTGGGTATCCCTACGTAGATACTGGGTATCCCTACGTAGATACTGGGTATCCCTACGTAGCTACTGGGTATCCCTACGTAGCTACTGGGTATCCCTATAGCTACTGGGTATCCCTACGTAGCTACTGGGTATCCCTACGTAGCTACTGGGTATCCCTATAGCTACTGGGTATCCCTACGTAGCTACTGGGTATCCCTACGTAGATACTGGGTATCCCTACGTAGCTACTGGGTATCCCTACGTAGCTACTGGGTATCCCTATAGCTACTGGGTATCCCTACGTAGCTACTGGGTATCCCTACGTAGATACTGGGTATCCCTACGTAGATACTGGGTATCCCTACGTAGCTACTGGGTATCCCTATAGCTACTGGGTATCCCTATAGCTACTGGGTATCCCTACGTAGCTACTGGATATCCCTACGTAGATACTGGGTATCCCTACGTAGATACTGGGTATCCCTACGTAGATACTGGGTATCCCTATAGCTACTGGGTATCCCTACGTAGCTACTGGGTATCCCTACGTAGATACTGGGTATCCCTGTAGCTACTGGGTATCCCTACGTAGATACTGGGTATCCCTGTAGCTACTGGGTATCCATACGTAGCTACTGGGTATTAGTAGTAGTACTAGTAGTACTGAAAGACTCCTTGTTCAATGTCCACGAATAACTGTCCTCCCAGTGTTTAACATCAGACAATATTGTGCGTGTGTGTGCGTGTGTGCATGTGTGTATGTGTGTGCGTGCGTGTGTGTATGTGCGTGTGTGTGTGTGCAGCCCTGTCCAGATGTGTACTGGTTCCCAGCGTTCTCAGAGAAGATGTGCGACCACCTGGTGGAGACCATGGAGGCCCTGGACGACTGGTCGGGGGGGAAACACAAGGTGAGGCTTCTCCTGCTGAGCTGCTTCTTAAGATACAGCTTTTATTCTGAAAATCAAACCTCTTCCTGAGCTTCCTGTTAGGATCGAGCTAATCGACGGAGCTTTTATTTTGAAACGTCCCGTGTGCAGGACGAGCGTCTGGCGGGAGGGTACGAGAACGTCCCCACGGTGGACACGCACATGACTCAGATCGGCTTCGAGAAGGAGTGGCTCAAGTTCCTGAAGGAGTACATCAGCCCCATCACGGAGAAGCTGTAC
>CM070481.1:42448603-42451103 GCA_036324585.1 Champsocephalus esox
GAAACTGATCATTCACTCCAAAGAACTCCACTTGACGCTGTTTGGCTTCACGACACTGTGTCTCTGGCACAACATGGCTGCTGTTACCTTAGCAACCGAAGCTAACCTGACTATTGACTCCTGTTGTTGTCCTCTTGTGGCAGAAGCCGTTTTCTACAGGGACATTTTACCTTTTCATCTCTCTGAGGGACAGGTGGAGCGTCTCTCTGAGGGACATGGAGCATCTCTCTGAGGGACAGGTGGAGCGTCTCTCTGAGGGACATGGAGCGTCTCTCTGAGGGACAGGTGGAGCGTCTCTCTGAGGGACAGGTGGAGCGTCTCTCTGAGGGACATGGAACGTCTCTCTGAGGGACATGGAGCATCTCTCTGAGGGACAGGTGGAGCGTCTCTCTGAGGGACATGGAGCGTCTCTCTGAGGGACAGGTGGAGCGTCTCCCTGAGGGACATGGAGCATCTCTCTGAGGGACAGGTGGAGCATCTCTCTGAGGGACAGGTGGAGCGTCTCTCTGAGGGACAGGTGGAGCATCTCTCTGAGGGACAGGTGGAGCATCCCTCTGAGGGACATGGAGCATCTCTCTGAGGGACAGGTGGAGCGTCTCTCTGAGGGACAGGTGGAGCGTCTCTCTGAGGGACATGGAGCATCTCTCTGAGGGACAGGTGGAGCATCTCTCTGAGGGACAGGTGGAGCGTCCCTCTGAGGGACAGGTGGAGCATCTCTCTGAGGGACAGGTGGAGCGTCCCTCTGAGGGACAGGTGGAGCGTCTCTCCGAGAGACAGGTGGAGCGTCTCTCTGAGGGACAGGTGGAGCGTCTCTCTGAGGGACAGGTGGAGCATCTCTCTGAGGGACAGGTGGAGCGTCTCTCCGAGGGACGGGTGGAGCGTCTCTTGAGGGACGGGTGGAGCGTCTCTCTGAGGGACGGGTGGAGCGTCCCTCTGAGGGACGGGTGGAGCGTCTCTCTGAGGGACAGGTGGAGCGTCCCTCTGAGGGACGGGTGGAGCGTCTCTCTGAGGGACAGGTGGAGCGTCCCTCTGAGGGACAGGTGGAGCATCTCTCTGAGGGACAGGTGGAGCGTCCCTCTGAGGGACAGGTGGAGCGTCCCTCTGAGGGACAGGTGGAGCGTCCCTCAGAGGGACAGGTGGAGCGTCCCTCTGAGGGACAGGTGGAGCGTCCCTCTGAGGGACAGGTGGAGCGTCCCTCTGAGGGACGGGTGGAGCGTCCCTCTGAGGGACGGGTGGAGCGTCCCTCTGAGGGACAGGTGGAGCGTCCCTCTGAGGGACAGGTGAGTCCGAAGGCTCTTTAATGACGAACTGTTTTCTTGTTCAGAGAAGAAGAGGAGGAAGACGAGGGGCGATCACTTCAAGCAGAGATTCAGGAAGAACTTCACCACGCTGCTGGAGGAGGAGGTGAGGCTGCTCTCTGATTGGCTGAGCCGTCAGCTGAACCGTGTTCTGTCCTCTGATTGGCTGAGCCGTCAGCTGAACCGTGTTCTGTCGTCTGATTGGCTGAGCCGTCAGCTGAACCGTGTTCTGTCCTCTGATTGGCTGAGCCGTCAGCTGAACCGTGTTCTGTCCTCTGATTGGCTGAGCCGTCAGCTGAACCGTGTTCTGTCCTCTGATTGGCCAAATTCTCAGCTGACTCCTTTTCATCTGCTCACTCGTGTTCTGCTCTCTGATTGGTAGAACCTGTCGGACAGGGCGGAGCCTAACTACCTGTCGGCTGAGGCCCTCCCCTCCTCTCTGCCCCCCCGACTCTTCTGCTGTGTGTGTGGCTTCCCGTCGCACTACACCTGCACGACCTGCGGGGGGCGCTACTGCAGCAGCAAGTGTTTACTCACACACAGAGAGACCAGGTACACACACACACACACACACACACACACACACACAGACACACACACACTACACTTGTTTTATTGTCTTGTTGTCCTTAGGTGTGTTGTATGTCACCTGTTCAGGTGCTGCATGTGATTCTAAAACCTTTAACCCTTTGAGTCACTAAAGTCTCTACACACACACACACACACACACACACACACACACACACACACACAGAACATCTGAAGCTAATAATTAAAAGGTCTTTAATGTGTCGTCCTGTGTTTCTGCAGGTGTTTGAAATGGACGCTCTGATTGGACGCTCTGAATGGATGCTCTGATTGGACGATGCTCCTGTTTTCATCATCGCAGCCATTTAAATATTAATTTCTTCTCATATTCTCACTTTAATGACAAACTGTTTAGTATGAATCTACAGCCTGTTAGCTTAGCATAAAGCCTGTTAGCTTAGCATAAAGCCTGTTAGCTTAGCATACAGACTGTTAGCTTAGCATAAAGTGTGTTAGCTTAGCATACAGACTGTTAGCTTAGCATAAAGCCTGTTAGCTTAGCATACAGACTGTTAGCTTAGCATAACGCCTGTTAGCTTAGCATAAAGCCTGTTAGCTTAGCATAACGCCTGTTAGCTTAGCATAACGCCTGCTAGCTTAGCATGGAGACTGTT
>CM070481.1:42453603-42571103 GCA_036324585.1 Champsocephalus esox
AGCTTAGCATAAAGAGTGGAGAGTGTTAGCTTAGCATAAAGAGTGGAGAGTGTTAGCTTAGCATAAAGAGTGGAAAGTGTTAGCTTAGCATAAAGAGTGGAGAGTGTTAGCTGAGCATAAAGAGTGGAGAGTGTTAGCTTAGCATAAAGAGTGGAAAGTGTTAGCTTAGCATAAAGAGTGGAGAGTGTTAGCTGAGCATAAAGAGTGGAGAGTGTTAGCTTAGCAGAAAGAGTGGAGAGTGTTAGCTTAGCATAAAGAGTGGAAAGTGTTAGCTTAGCATAAAGAGTGGAAAGTGTTAGCTTAGCATAAAGAGTGGAAAGTGTTAGCTTAGCAGAAAGAGTGGAGAGTGTTAGCTTAGCAGAAAGAGTGGAAAGTGTTAGCTTAGCATAAAGAGTGGAAAGTGTTAGCTTAGCATAAAGAGTGGAAAGTGTTAGCTTAGCATAAAGAGTGGAAAGTGTTAGCTTAGCATAAAGAGTGGAAAGTGTTAGCTTAGCATAAAGAGTGGAAAGTGTTAGCTTAGCATAAAGCTTCAGAGAAATGGAAGATCAATCAAAGATCATTAGAAAGTGACGGTTTGAAGGACACGCTGAGAGTGATCGGTGATGTGTTCCTGCAGACATCATGGAGCCTTCATCAGAAACCGCCTCCTCTTCATCGCCTGCTCCTCCTCCTCCTCGCCTGTCTCTCAGGAGTCCCGCGCTGCAGGCTGAGTTTCTACAAAGTGAAATAAGTTTATTTTTAATATAAATGTGTGGACTCCGTCACAGAGAGACGATAGTGTTGGCTTTGTTCTGTTTCAGAGCGTCAGAACAAAGCCCGACGCGACCCCGCTGGATCCAGCGCCGTCCTCTCCTCACCCTCCTCCTTCCTCACCCCGCCCACCTCCTCCCTTTCACCCCAGCCCCTCCTCTCCTCACCCCCCCCTCACCCTCTCCTTCCTCCCCACCCTCACCCCTCCTCCTCACCCCAGCCCTCCTCTCCTCCCCCACCCTCCCTCTCCTCTTCCTCACCCCAGCCCTCACCCTCCTCCTCTTTCACCCCAGCCCTCACCCTCCTCCTCTTCCTCACCCTCCCTCCTCTTCCTCACCGAGCCACGACAAAAGACAAGGTGATCGGATGAGACTTTATACACTAATTATAAATTATACAGGTTTAAAAAAAAGTATTTGTTTTTTAAATAAATGGAAAATGTCCCAAAAAATATGTGAATGTGTAAAAAATACAAAACAAATCAAAATAGAATTTAAAAATCATTTTTTGTTTCTGTGCAGCCTGGTTTGAAGGTTTTATTCATATTTGTGTGTGTGTGTGTGTGTGTGTGTGTGTGTGGTGTGTGTGTGTGTGTGTGTGTGTGTGTGTGTGTGTGTGTGTGTGTGTGGTGTGTGTGTGTGTGTGTGTGTGTGTGGTGTGTGTGTGTGTGTGTGTGTGTGCAGCTCGTGTCTCCCTCTCCAGCCCCGAGCTCCTCTCTGAGCTCAGAGAGTCTCGCAGTCTGAGGCGAGTCGGGCATCGAACCGGCCTGACGACCGTGTTCTGTGGCCGGGGGTCTCAGGTGAACATATATAATATAAACATTCCTTCATCCTCATATTCCTCTCTCTCCAACCCGCCATTTATTATTAAGCTTTTTTATTATTTTACCTTTTAATTTAATAAATGTTTTCTTGAAATATCTATAATATCTATAAACATCTTTGTCATCACGTTTATTCTCATAATGATAGTTGTTGATTTATTAATATGAAATATAATGATTTGGTTATTCTTTCCTCCAGGCCTCTGGCTCCGCCCCCTCCACACAATCAGCCAATCAGAAGGTGAGGATGCATCAGGTTAGTTGACTGTGAGAACTAGAGAAACGTTTTTAAACCGTTAGCTATCTCCATTTCTTTAAAAACACTTGACCTCCAACTGAACCCGCTTCTTATTATTAATGTTATCTCTTTCTGCTCAGCATGACGACTTTTACTTTTTAATTATATCCTTTAGTGCTTTAGTAGCTCGTATTTCACGTTTTGACGACTTTCACTTTGTAATTATAGACTCTTTTTCTTGTGTCTAGCTCGTATTTAGCGTGTCCTTTAATAGTTGTTTTAATAATAATAATAATAAATATAATGATTTGGTTATTCTTTCCTCCAGGCTTCCTCTGGCTCCACCCCTTCCACGCAATCAGCCAATCAGAAGGCTTCCCGCTGAATTCAAGCAGCGCGATTGGTTCGTTTGAATCGAGAAAAATTGAATCATAAGAATGGGAAGAAATAAGAACCAGAGACATTTATGGACTCAAATAATGAACCTTTCATGTATAAAAGTAATCATTCATTATTTTTGTATTCATATTTTTAATTTAATTAAAAGCCTGTTCTCTTTGATGGTTTGGTGTACGTTTTTATATTCATTTGTTATTACTATTGTTTATTATTTCCATTATGGGGTGTCCCACAGGGTTTGGTTTTGGGACCCTTTTAGTTCATATTTAATATTAGGGAAAGGTCATTGAAGCTAAAGTTCACCTCTATGCTGACGTTTAGAAACACAAGTTAAATATACCATTTATTTCTTATTTTACCTTAAAGTTCAATAAGGGAAAGTTCTCTTAATTTGTAAAGGAACTTTTTAAAGCATACTAATTGTGAAAACAAACTAGATTATTATTTATAAAGTGATTCCAGGTGTGACATTTCTTTTAACTTAAAAATCGTTGACTTTAATCATCTTTGGTGGTTTTTAGAGTTTTTGGGGATATTTGTATTAATGTTATTATATTATAAACTGCCCCTTTAGTGGGTTTACTGGTCTTTTAGAGGTGGGAATTTGAGACTTTCATAATCAGGTCTCACTTTTAACTTTTCAGGGTTTATTGAAGGATAGTTTCACTGTGAAGGAGCTGTGATCAGTGCGTGAACCAAATGACTAAAAGCGTATCCAGAGACACAGCACAAGCTTTTGGACAAGTTTCCTTTTTTATTATTAAATGAAACAAAACATGTCGGATACTTTTGTCTACTCGTGGGAAAACTTGCAAAGGTTCAATTGAAAATACAACAATAAAACTAAACATAAAGTATATACATCTGAAAAAGAAGATTTTTCAGTGAAAAGTACACACAGGTGGTAAATATAATGTTGACAGAGCAAAACAAATAGTATGTATTTATGTATTTAGCACAAAAAGAGTACACTCAGGTTAGCTTGGCTCTGAAACATACTCAACATGATGGAGTGTGAACGCTCTGGTGGACTTTAAGTGAACTACCATGAGGACATTTGTTCTCACTCGTCACATTTATCCTGTTTCTCTCCAGAGTGAGTGCGTCTATGTTTCTTAAGGTTCCTGGATGTTGTTAAATATTTTCCACACTGGTCACAGCCGTATGGTTTATCTCCAGTGTGAGTGAGACGGTGAGATATTAGGCCACTAAGCCCAGAAAAAAGCTTCTCACATTGGTCACAGCTGTAGGGTTTCTCTCCAGTGTGAGTGCGTTCATGTTTCTTAAGGGCACCTGATGATCTGAACAATTTCCCACACGTTTCACACCAGTACGGTTTCTCTCCAGTGTGAGTGAGACGGTGAGATGTTAGGTTACTTCGCCCAGAAAAAAGCTTCTCACATTGGTCACAGCTGTAGGGTTTCTCTCCAGTGTGAGTGCGTTCATGTTTTCTAACGTTAAATGGTGTGCTGAACAATTTCCCACACGTTTCACACGAGTAGGGTTTCTCTCCAGTGTGAGTGCGCTGGTGGGCATTTAGAGCACTTTTAACAGCAAATGTTTTCCCACACAGGTCACAGCTGTACGGTTTCTCTTCAGTATGGATGCGTTGGTGAACTCTAAGTGTATCACTCCGAGAAAACGTTGTACCACACAGGTCACAGCTGAACGGTTTCTCTCCAGTATGAACTCTCCGATGAATCTTTAACTTTCCAGATCTCTTGAAGGATTTTTCACACAGGTCACAGCTGTGAAGTTTGAGTCCCTCTGCTTCTCTCTGGTTCTAAAGAAACAGACATACAGAGAGAGAGACATTCATTAAGTACATTTTTGACAATCTTTTGCATAGGGTTGGGTAACGAGAACCGGTTCCGGAACATTTCGATTCCAACGGCATCATTTAGACATGACATGACACAAACCACGACACTTACATTTCCCGGGAAATCTGAATCGTCAACGGGGGGGGGGCTGTTAGATGCTCGCGATTTGTCAACGAGGGAGGCGCTTGTGAATTATTGAAAGAGAGGGGTTTTAGGCTGCCATAAGGCTGTTGACGGTCTTATGTATCCATTGGTTGGTTTTGTGGCACATTTGTAACGCTGTGCCAACTTGAGCGCACACAGAGTGGAGAGGTGGAGAGAGGCTGAGCGATGGAGAGAAAGGGAGAGAGAGAGAGATTGAGCGAGGCAGAGAGCAGTGGTCTGCTTGCGCACAGAGCAGGAGTTTGTGAGAGAGCCGGCTTGAGAGTAAATTTCTCTTAAAAATATTATTGATTGCCAGCTGACTTGCTTGCTCGTTGGTGTGACGACCCCTCCCCCCTTCTGCCTTGCTGTCCTCTGGCAGGTACTGGGAGTGTCATCCTGTTTGTGCCCGCCCATCTAGAGGCGGAGCCACAAGAAGGTATAAAGGTTGCCCAGCTGCAAGGATCACTCTCTGATTCTGATCCTGGCATGCTGCAGCAACCTCAGCCTCAGCCTGTGCTAGGTTTGATGCACCCTCCAACATGCTACAACACTTCCACACACCCACACACTGCTCACACACACACACACTGCTCACACACACACACACTGCTCACACACACACACACACACACACACTGCTCACACTACTGACCGTCTGATTCTTACCACATTATACCTCAGAGGTGTTCTTCAACAATCTGTTAAATAAACATATATTTTCATTAAACTCTGTGTGGCCTCCCTCCTTGTTCCAGCCTTTGGAAGGTTGTAACGTTGGTAACGTGCCTGCATCTGGTGCTGAGCAGCCATGTTCCTTTCGTGAACCACGAGCAAGAGTAAACTAACTGACAGGCTGCCACTCAAAAACCCACACGACTCAACCCAGCGAAAAACCGGTCTTGCGCGCTGCCTTTCATTCAGAATGTCCAAGCAAAATAAAAAAATGATATTAAACTAATGCAAAAAAAAATATTAGGACAAAGCCCTACAAATAACAACAATAAACATAATAATAAAACAATAACATTTGGTATTCAGCCCTGATTAAAACAGCGGGCCCAAATCCTGGATGGCGGGCCCGGCCCCATGGTGCACCAGATTGAAGCATTCTGCTTTAAAGTGTTCTAACCTTTCTCCCCGGTGCGCCTGAGAGGCAGGAGCTGGTGCTTCTCAACAAGAACTGTTTTTAAATGGGGGGGGGGTCCTTTAAACGTTGCACTGCTGCAGCTTCAGTGGTTCAGGGTGCAGCTACAGAGCAGGGAACATAAACTGACTCATGAGATATGACTGTAAACTAACCTGTGGAAAGGTTTCTAGAATACATGGAATTGTGTTGGTGGAAGAAGCAAGGATCATTTCTTTACCCTGCGCCTCAAAGAACCGGAATCGAGAACCGTTAAGAACCGGAATTGAAAAGTGGAATCAGAATCAGAATCAGAATCGTGGAAATTCAAACGATACTAGGGGTCTAACAACACACCGTCCTCGTCCGATCCACCACTCGCACACTTCATCGTTGTTGTCGTCCACAGGGAACCCGACATGTTCCCACAGCTGATTTAAAGGAAGCCGGTGGGTTCTAGCTCCTGCGTGTTATCTGAACTCACCATACTGACTTTTCTTCTTCTTGTATTTAGTTCGTTTTGTTGTTGTGTTTCTTCTTGTTCTTCATTTGTTGTTTAAGGGCGGCTGGCAAACAGCTTTTAGGCGCAATACCGCCCCCTGGAGTATAAATAGTGTAGTGGATGCTGCCCTGAAGGACAGACTTTTTTCCCACTCGTAAAAAAAGGCGTATTCGCCGTGTGACTGCATGTGCCGAACCGTGACGTCCGAACCGTGACGTCCGAACCGTGACGTCCGAACCGTGACGTCCGAACCGTGACGGTACGGGACGAATATCGTTACACCCCTAAACGATACCAACTTTACTTTTACGACATGTCTTCTTGAACAAAAACAATTGAGCTATAATTTTCAATTCATCGTTTTCAACAAGTTAGACCCTCTCTTTGGGGACATTCACGATCATCGACTCAACAGTCCAAAGACTTTCAACAACTCCCGCTGATTTACGTCAAATAAGAGCAAGGGAAGCAGTTTGCTACCACAGCGGCTCTAGTGTCAGACAGAGAAACCCCAAGAAGACAAGTATCCTGTTAAAAGCTACATTTCCTCCACTAACAAGGACACCTCATGTACCTGTTGTACCAGCATGCATCCTTTAGCTGAATGCCATACAATACATTCAGTATCTCATGAAGCTAACATGGAGTTTCTGAAAGAGAAGGGACTATGCTTCGGCTGCCTGAAGGTGGGGCACCTGAGCAGGAACTGTAACGGGAGAATGACCTGTCAAAGCTCCCAACTATTCTGCACATTAAGAGATCTTCAAAGCCTGGAACTGAGAACTTCCAACAAGATAAGGCAGAGCAGCAGAGTGGGGGAGCAAGGCCTGAAGAGACATCCATCAGCAGTGCTCTTGTTTCAGTCGGAGAAGCTGAAGGAATCGGGGCTGGTAAAGACAGCATGCTTGCCGTAGTGCCAGTGAAGGTGAAACTCTGCCATGGAAGTAAAAGCATACCGACCTCTGCATTCCTGGACCCTGGTAGTACCGACACATTCTGCACAGAGGGGCTCACGAGGCAGCTTGGTGCTCGAGCACGGAGAACTGAAGTCCTTCTTCAAACGATGGGAGCAGAGGAATCAGTCAGGAGTCTTGAGGTAACGGGTCTAGAAGTGGGCCATGTGGAAGACGGCACACAGGGATTTTGTTCTGAGTGTAAACCTTGGGAAAGTTCCATATTGCCCACTTCTAGACCCGTTACCTCAGAACTTACCCAAAAGAAGCATTCTTACCCAGGCGGACCTGAGGAGATGGCCTTATCTGCAGGACATCCCAATAAGAGAATTCGATGCTGACGTGGGACTTCTTATTGGAGTCCACACTCCAAAGGCTATGGGACCATGGAGTTATAAGCAGCCAAGGAAACGGCCCTATGCAGGGGAACGCTGTTGGGATGGGTCGTTAGTGGTCCATCTAATGCTCCCACAGAACCGGATGATGGAACCCCGCGGCAGTACAGGACCTCGATTGCTCACCTTGAGAAGCTTAGTGGAGGACCAATTCATGACTTTCCAGAAAACGAGTATGAAGAGGAAAGACGAATGTCAGCGGAAGACCGAAAGCTCCTGCCGAGGAGAGGACAGAGGAAAGAGTGATTTGGAGCAAAGCAGGAGAGAGACTGAAGGATCAGATGCTTCTGCTCAGAAGGCCGACAGCTCAAGCCCAAAGACGTTCAGCAGAGGACACGGAACTTACTGGCCACGAGCAGAGACAGCGTTGCCTTGCTGGAAAAGGCCGAACAGTGCAACAGAGGACGCTCCCGATGCCGGCTGGACCCTATCATTGATGCCGGGCTTCTGAGAGTTGGAGGAAGAACTACAAAGATGGCTACGCCAAGTGAAGTCAAACATCCAATGATTCGACGTAAACATTCTCATACTTCCAAGTGGATACTAAGCTGCATACTTCCTCAAGTCGGTCACTCAGGTCACATGCTCTCCAACTCCTCCAGCAGTACTGGCTGCCAGCTGCTCACTCTGCAGCCAGCAGGCAGGTGCCGGACCTGGCTGCCCGGTTTCAGGAGCGCTGGACCAGGGAATGCCTTAAGAACGGCCCAACTGGAATGCTATCAAAAGAAGCATCGCCCCCGGAGACCTGGTCGTCATCGCTGATGAGAACGCACGAGGAACACTCCCCGCTTCCTGGTTCAAAAGGACTTGTTAGGAGCGTCCTGGTTCAAAAGGACTTGTTAGGAGCGTCCTGGTCCTGGTTCAAACCAAGACCAGTACCATCGAAAGACCCATACCTAAGTGATGTCTGCTCCTGGAGGCCACAGACTGAGCCTCAGCCTTTCAGTCACGCACCTCTGACTGGTCGACCAAAGGACTGGACTCTTGGTCCCCTACCCCATCACAGACTGCCTCTTGAACGCAGATCATTACAGACAATTAGTACTGGACCTGCACACTCAGTACTGGTCCTACATGGTCTTCAGTATACCAATATGCTACGGATGGATGTTGTATGTTTTGTTGGTGATTGCTATGTAGTGATCCATTAGGGGCTGGTATGTTAGAGGCATTTCCTTTGAGTTATTACTGTCTGAATGTTAGGCTTGATAATAATATAAAGTAGATTAAACTCACCGTCTAAAGGTATTTTTGTGAGTCATACTATGGTTTTAAATGTATTAATTTAAGGCTCACTTATTATTTGTTACGTGTGTCAGTATCACGTGCACGGCTACAGGCCGATGGCAGGCTGATGGGAGGAGACGGGGAAGTCTTTTGACCGTGTTCTTTAGGATTATTATATATAAACAGTGCTATTATATATAATAGTTCAAATGAAGGTGTTCATTACGTTAATATTTAAATATTTTGTATTTCCTGTATTCCTAATTGTTACTTCTTTATAACTTAAAGTTTCCACATTTTTAATTGATATTTCCAAATAATTTGTGAGAAATGATTCATATATTTCCGCAGTTATCCCCTTATTCGCGTTTCAGTTAAACACTCCCATTATTTAGTGACTCAGAATCAGGTTTATCTGCAGGTCAGTAATCTGACTCGGTGTCTGTCCAGAGTCACCAACATGTGTCCTGAGGTGCTTTGAGTGCAACACGGAGGTACAGGAAGAAAACTAAACCCTCATGTATGCAGGTCAGGACATATAGCTGGTCGCTCTCTGCTCTCCCGCCACACTCCAAAACACGGGTGGCCAGGGTGTTATACATGCTAAGCCCCTCCCCCTAGGACAAGCCACTATGTATACCCCTAACCAGTGTCATTCTAATCTACACACACATTCACGACGCAAGACAAATCACCCAATCCCAACACATCATCTCTCTGACCACAGAAGCCCCAAACAATAACATGTTTACACTCGCGAGAAATGTGTCCCCCGCGCCCACGCTCTACATGGTATGCTCCAGTTGAGCGCAGGTGTTCCCCCTGATGGAGCCTCTACTCAAGGCTGCTTCTCTCTGTGGCTCTGTGTGGCCTCACAGCCTTAGGAAGCAGGATACTTCAGAAAGACTTCCAATAAATCTGTTTCGAACAAACAATGACTGGGTTTCCTTTGATCAGATGTGTGTGTCCCTCAGCGGGCCTTTCACCGTGTCCCTACGCCAGCTGTGATGAGGCTTTTACCGTGTCCCTACGCCAGCTGTGATGAGGCTTTTACCGTGTCCCTACGCCAGCTGTGATGAGGCTTTTACCGTGTCCCTACGCCAGCTGTGATGAGGCTTTTACCGTGTGCCTACGCCAGCTGTGATGAGGCTTTTACCGTGTGCCTACGCCAGCTGTGATGAGGCTTTTACCGTGTGCCTACGCCAGCTGTGATGAGGCTTCTTCTTCACAGCGTCGAGGTGCAAACATAAAAGTAGAACACAAATAGTTAGTGTGTTTTCTGTAATTATTTCAGCGATTATATATTTTCTAATTGCAGGAAAACTAGTACTGTATTTCAGAGTTTTAAAACACGCTGCAGCTCATCTGCGCATCAGCTGTGCTCTGTGTGTCTAACGAGAAGGAGCAACACAATCCAACACTCGCCGCTTCAGGCCATTCGTCTCAAAGTCCATCGTCTGCTGAACTGTCTCAACGTGTACTCTTTGTTCTACGTTACACACACACACACACACACACACACACACACACACACACACACACACACACACACTGTACCACACACACACCCCTACACACTGTACCTACCTACCACACACACACACACACACACACACACACACACACAGTTCAAAGACCAAACTAAGGCGATACGCAGGGCTGGCAGCATGCCCTCTACGCCCGCACCGTCTCCCCTCCCTTCAGGAAAGCTGCAGTCTCTGAAGCCTGATAAGGATGTGTGTGTACAAAACGCTGCAAACTGATATCTGCTGGGTCCAGGCTCAAGGACGTACGGCACTCTCAACTCTCTCCAGGACATGCCGGGGCCCCGCCTGCCAGTAGCTTTGCCGATATCTGTGTTGATAGGTAACAGATTAAGAGCGGTGAATCATCTTAGAAACTAGTTTATCTGATGTAGCAGTGATTCCATGTCAGCCACAGCTTGTTACAAAACACCTGACTGATCGTGTGTTTAACAAACTTAAACTAGCTTTATTAAATGTCAGGTCTTTGGCAGGAAAAACATTTTTAATCAATGATTTTATCACTGAGCACAATCTGGATTTTATGTTTTTAACAGAAACTTGGATTGAACAAAATAACAGTGCAGCTGTTCTTATCGAATCAACCCCTCCCAACTTTAGTTTCATGAGTCAGGAAAGAATGCATAAGAAAGGGGGTGGAGTTGCTATTCTGTTCAATGATTCCCTTCAATGCAGGAAGACATCGTATGGAAACTTTGATTCTTTTGAATATGTGGCCCTTCAGCTGAAATGCTCCTCTCGAGCTCTGTTCCTAAATATCTATAGGCCACCCAAATACTGTGCAAGCTTTGTGATGACTTTACTGAACTGCTGTCTGTAGTGTGTATTGACTTTGACCGTCTAGTCATTGTTGGTGATTTTAACATCCATGTTGACAACCCCCAGGACAGAGGGGCTAAAGAACTGTTTTGTGTTCTTGATAGCTATGGACTGACTCAGCATGTGACGGAGCCCACGCACAATAAGGGGCACACTCTGGACTTCATTATCTCAAAGGGTCTGAATATCTCTGAGGTCGTGGTGACTGATGTTGCGCTCTCTGATCATTCCTGTGTTTTCTTTGAGAGCTCTATTTCTGTTCACACAAGTGTTCAAAAAGAGGTAACCACAAAGCGATGTTTAACTGAAAACACGAGGGAAATGTTTACTCAGAATGTTTCTTCCACACTTGCCCCTGCTAACATCTCAGTAAATGAGCTAGTAGATCATTTTAATGTTATAGATGCCGTTGCTCCAACTAGGGTAAAGGAAGTGACTGGGAAGAAAATATCTCCATGGAGAAAGGCCATGACCGTGAGAGCAGAGAAAAGAGAATGTCGAAAAGCTGAACGCAGGTGGCGAAAAACAAATCTCCAGGTTCACTTTGAAATCTATAAAGAGAGACTGGCCTTTATCATTTGGAATTGAAAAACGCACGACAATCGTTCTTCTCTGACATCATTACCAAACACAAAAACAACGCACGTGCCTTGTTTGCTCCCGTCGACAGACTAACTAACCCCCCCAGTGTCAGGAGCCTCTGAATTTCTAACCACCAGGGCGTGCAATGACTTTGCCTTCTTCACTGACAACACTCAGAACACCAGACGAGCAGTCAGTGCCTCTGCATCAGGAACAGCACATGTGCTGTCTCTGTGTCCACTTAACATCAATTCAGACATCATGACACAGGTCCATCAGATTAATGATAAAGACCTAGAGGACATTATTCAACTTCTGAAGTCCTCCTCCTGCTGCCTTGATATTATTCCAACAGGGTTCTTCAAAGATGTTTTCCTTGCATGGCCTCAGAACTACTTCATATAGTAAACACATCTCTTCACTCAGGTGTTTTTCCACAGGCCCTGAAAACTGCAGTCATTAAACCGCTCTTAAAAAAGAATGATCTAGATGCTTCAGGAATGAACGATTACAGGCCCATATCAAACCTGCCATCTCTAGGTACGATCATTGAACAAGTTGTTTTTCACGTTGAGTAATTTCTTGCATTTAAATAACTGTTTCGATGTGTTCCAGTCAGGCTTTCGTCAAACCACAGCACTGAGACGGCTCTTGTAAAGGTCTTTAACGACATCCACTTAAACACAGACAGTGGCAGAACTTCAGTGTTAGTATTATTAGATCTCAGTGCTGCGTGTGACGCTGTTGACCACAGCATATCACTGGACCGACTGGAACACTGGGTGGGACTTTCGGAAACAGTTCGAACTGGTTTGAATCCTACCTAAAGGCGAAACATGTGATCATGTTTGAGAGGAGACCTCAAGCAGGCAAACTCCATTTCTTGCTTTAAATCTCTTAAAACTAACTTTTGTCTTTTCCTAACTGACGGTGTTTGTTCCGGCTTTATGAATGTTTATATCTTCTCTAAATCAATGATGATTTTTCTCCTGTCGGGTGCAATTCATCATCAACAAGAGGCGAGACAAGTCAAAGAAGTACTTTATTGATGGCAGTAGACAATACAAATCAAAAACGTAAAACTGAATTGCAGCATAAATCTGCATCGCACAAATGAAATGAACATTTTAAAGAAAATAAATAAAAGAAAGTACAAATGCTCATTTAAAATGAACTAGATACAAAATATATAATATGTACAATAACTATGAAGGTTATTTTAAGTATCACGGAGGAGACGGAACACGTCGGCTGCCCAGTCCCCCTAGCACCTCGCCAAGAGTGCACAGGAAGGCTAGGTTGAAGGTCTCTGCTTGAGTGGCCTCCTCCCTCCTCAAGACGGCCTCCTCCCTTCTCTAGACGGCCTCCTCCCTTCTCAAGACGGCCTCCTCCCTTCTCTAGGCGGCCTCCTCCCTTCTCTAGGCGGCCTCCTCCCTTCTCTAGACGGCCTCCTCCCTTCTCAAGACGGCCTCCTCCCTTCTCTAGGCGGCCTCCTCCCTTCTCTAGGCGGCCTCCTCCCTTCTCTAGACGGCCTCCTCCCTTCTCTAGGCGGCCTCCTCCCTTCTCTAGACGGCCTCCTCCCTTCTCAAGACGGCCTCCTCCCTTCTCTAGACGGCCTCCTCCCTTCTCATCTCAAGACGGCCTCCTCCCTTCTCTAGGCGGCCTCCTCCCTTCTCTAGACGGCCTCCTCCCTTCTCATCTCTAGACGGCCTCCTCCCTTCTCATCTCAAGACAGCCTCCTCCCTTCTCTAGGTGGCCTCCTCCCTTCTCTAGGCGGCCTCCTCCCTTCTCTAGGCGGCCTCCTCCCTTCTCTAGGCGGCCTCCTCCCTTCTCAAGGCGGCCTCCTCCCTTCTCAAGGCGGCCTCCTCCCTTCACTAGGCGGCCTCCTCCCTTCTCAAGACGGCCTCCTCCCTTCTCAAGGCGGCCTCCTCCCTTCTCAAGGCGGCCTCCTCCCTTCACTAGGCGGCCTCCTCCCTTCTCTAGGCGGCCTCCTCCCTTCTCAAGACGGCCTCCTCCCTTCTCAAGACGGCCTCCTCCCTTCTCATCTCAAGACAGCCTCCTCCCTTCTCTAGGCGGCCTCCTCCCTTCTCTAGGCGGCCTCCTCCCTTCTCTAGGCGGCCTCCTCCCTTCTCTAGGCGGCCTCCTCCCTTCTCAAGGCGGCCTCCTCCCTTCTCAAGACGGCCTCCTCCCTTCTCAAGACGGCCTCCTCCCTTCTCTAGACGGCCTCCTCCCTTCTCAAGACGGCCTCTTCCCTTCTCTAGGCGGCCTCCTCCCTTCTCATCTCAAGACGGCCTCCTCCCTTCTCAAGACGGCCTCCTCCCTTCTCAAGACGGCCTCCTCCCTTCTCAAGGACGCATCCAACTCCCATCTCCTCTCAGCAGACGCTTTGGTCCAGTCCAGGTGCCGTTCCTGCTGGGCCCGATCCGCTCCTCCTCGTTTCCTCTTGCCTGGGCGACAATGAGATAATAATTAGCAATAAGGAAAAAACACAGGACAGGTACAGGTCACACAGGATATAAGAATAACACGAATAAACCAGTGGCGAGCCGTCCGGGCCCTCGAGGGCCTCTGTGAGGGCCGAAGATATTCTAAAAAATAATATTTGAAAACATTAAAAATATATATATATTTTGTTGTCGTTACATTTTTCATTAGTTTTACCAAAATAACTCGATTTAATTGTATTTAAAATAACATTTCCAAATGAATAAATCCTTCGAATCTGCCTGTTCAGTTTCTGTTGGAAGGTGAAGGGTTAAATGCCGTCTCTGCGAGTTCTGTGAAGACGGGAGAGCTCGTTGGTCCCTCTCTACATTCACAGAGGGCCCGCTACAGACGTGATAACTCTTCTTTCTTCATTTACATATAATGAATATATGTAAATGATAGGATGTCACACACAACGCTACTAGCTGCTACTAGCTAAGACTTGTAACAGAGCGTTTCCACACAGCGGTATAGCGTATTGTAATTACTGACGATGGATGATCCACGGTTTAAAAACACAAAACACGATTCCAGTCGTTTTGCCGTTTCTATGTCTCACCTCGAACCACGCGCTGCGGGGTCGTGATGGCACTCGGCGTTGGTGGTCGAGGCGGGTTGGGGTCTTCGGCTGGGGTCTGTGGTCGAGCTGGGGTCCGTTCTGGATTCGATGGCGATGTGGACGGAACACTGCCATCAGCCGATGTTCGGGAATGTTCCTCCTCACGAGTCCCAATGGAATCCTCTAGCACAGCAACATGACTTGTTACTTCCACAAACTACGGCAGCACAATACTAAACAACAACAACAACAACAACAACTATAGAAAAGAGAAACTCAACGTAAACAATGGCACATGTGGTGTTAGCAAACAGTAGCTCTAGCTAAGGCTATCTGCTATGTAGCTCCTCGGGTTGTCGGACATTAGTGTAAGGATAAAAGACACTTCGTTGTTGGAAGTGAGCGTACCTTGCAGGGACTCCAGTAACGCCGCTGCGGAGTCCAGGCCTCCCTCCCTCCCTCGTTGGCCGGTCTATGGCCGTAACTCTGGTCCGACAAGTCGAACCACTTCCAGTGCTTCCGACCCGCACCACTCGTGTTGTTGTTGTCCTTTACTTGGCGATATTCACTCTTCATCTTTTTCAGTGTTTCCCTACACTGCAGGAAAGTCCTCGACAATCCGCGCTCGGACATCTGTGCAGAGACATCCTGAACACTTTCACATTTCGAGTTGTTCCGTGGAGCTCCCGCTGGAATCCCCGATGAGATGAAGGAACGCCGTCACCTCCTCGGTCGACCCCGGCGTGCTTTTCTTCGACGTTGCCATTGTTGTAGCTCCTCCGTTTACAAAATGCTGCAAGCTTGCTTCTAGATATGCGATCTTGTGACGATTCTCTCTGACCAATCAGCAGTCGAGAGTGTTGACGTCACTAGTTCAGCCCTGGTCTGATAGAACCACGACTTTATGCGGCCGGAAAAAAGAGGGAGAAAGTACCCGCTGGCCGCGCTAGGCTACATGGAAAGGCCACCGAAATCTGGCCTGGCCGCTTGAGGACGCTTAAACGGGGCGACCCGCTGCAGGGGGAATGCGCCATTAGAGGAATGAGATGTGCTTCAACGTGGCGCGCTGAAATCCATTTCCGGGTCACTACCGGAGGAGTCGAGGAGTCGAGGAGTCGAGGAGGGGAAATTAGAGTTTTGAGAAACCTCTATAGTGTTTTTGAGCTCTGTCTGCATCTCACTTCGGTTATTTCTCATTTCCTCGCTCCTCGGTCTCAGGCTGCTTCTCAGGTCGGTTAAATGGATTCCTTGCGTCGTTTCCCTGCCTCTAGTCGCTCCCTCTAGAGAAGCATGGAGGGACGCAAGGAAACCACGCGAAGCAGGAAATGAGTTCTAAGAGCATAAAGTTCAAATAAACCAAGTCAACAATATAATAACCGATTGCGTGCGAGAGAAGAAGAAGTTAAAGCTCCAGATGTTGGACTGCACATCAACATAACGAACATAACTTCAAACACAATCACTTCCTGACTTTGGAAATAATTATAATTACATGTAAAAGATGAATGTAAAGAAAATGAGAAATATAAAGCAATTATCGTGGACCTGTTTTAATTCCTTTCCACCCACATGAGACGGTTCACCCTGAACTCTGAAGAACGTCCAGAACATCCATCTGGCTGCATCAAACCTTCATCTAATCTATCCATGTACGCGTCGAGAGGCTCTTCTTCACTATTTCTATGTATCTGCACTAACTTGGTCATCTCAAACATCCGTGTATCTGTTCTGTGTCCTATATCTCTCATGTTGCTCCGTTGGAGTTCGGCTGTCATCTCCATATATAGGCTGCTTCTCAGGTCGGTTAAATGGATTCCTTGCGTCCTTCCCTGCCTCTAGTCCCTCCTTCCAGGGAAGCAAGGAGAGAGGAAACCACGAGAAGCAGGAAATGAGTTTCAAGAGCAATGAGACGTCCTTTCCTCCGGAGCGTCACGGGAAGCGACGTCCGTTTGTGATGACGCCGCACAGCTGATCGTCTGACAGCAGCTCACACACCCCCGCCTCACATTTACTGACACTAACATGTGTATCATCTGTTGTAGACCCAAATAAATACAAATAAAATAAGAACTCATTCTCAAAAAAGATAAATGCCATTCTTAAAATGTATAAACGAACACGAGTTGGATTAATATTGATCAGAGAGCACAATAGAAATAAAATAATTGAGAGAAGAAAGAGAGAGATGTTATCTATCAAACCCCGTTAGATTAACTAAGTGCTACTGCAGCTTCCTCCTGCTGGTCTGCCCTGCATGTGCCCTCCGACCTCTCTCACCCAGAATGCAGCGGCTCGTCTGGTCTTCAACCTTCCTGAAT
Organism: Champsocephalus esox; assembly: GCA_036324585.1. Lineage (NCBI taxonomy): Eukaryota > Metazoa > Chordata > Actinopteri > Perciformes > Channichthyidae > Champsocephalus > Champsocephalus esox. The sequence goes on from CM070481.1 coordinate 42,470,290, forward strand.
GTTCCACACCACTCCGCTCCTCCGCTCCCTCCACTGGCTTCCGGTAACTGCTAGAATCCACTTCAAGACCCTGGTACCTGCGTACCATGCTGCGAATGGATCTGGCCCTTCCTACATCCAGGACACGGTTAAACCGTGCACCCCAGCACGTGCACTCCGCTCTGCATCAGCCAGACGGCTCGCTGCACCCTCGCTGCGAGGGGGACCCAAGTTCCCATCAGCAGAAACACGTGGGTTTGCTGTCCTGGCTCCAAGATGGTGGAATGAGCTCCCACTGACATCAGGACAGCAGAAAGCTCACACACCTTCCAGACTGAAAACTCATCTCTCTGACTCCACCTCGAGGATAGAACTACTAACAAAGCTCTTATATACTAACAAAGCACTTATATACTAACAAAGGACTTATAGACTAACAAAGCTCTTATATACTAACAAAGCTCTTATATACTAACAAAGCTATTGTATACTAACAAAGCACTTGTATACTAACAAAGCACTTATAGACTAACAAAGCACTTATATACTAACAAAGCACTTATATACTAACAAAGGACTGGCTCCTCTAAAGCCAGTTGAGCAGCACTTGAAACGTTTGGCTCTATGAAACCTGATGTACTTTATGATTCTGTTTTCTTCCAGGTTGTGTCTTCCTGGTCGAACGCACTTATTGTGAGTCGCTCTGGATAAAAGCCTCAGCTCAATGCAATGTAATTAACATTCATTGGATTGCACTGTGTGTGTGTGTGTGTGTGTGTGTGTGTGGATATGCAGCACATTAACATTTTAATAGCACTTAACGACTGAATGGAACTGACAATAAATGAATAGAATGGTTGTCCTCGTTGTTGTTCAGATGAATCTCATGTTTGTAACGAAATGAAACTTGAATTGAAGCAAAGCACGGTATAGACTGAGGTTCATGTGTTTCCTTCACTCCGCTGGGAAACGGCTCTCAAGTCAAGAAGCATCAGATCAGTGCATGCACTGCATCGTCCAATCAGTGAGCGGTACACAGTAAGGGGGCGGGGCGAGTGTCTGAGGATTTCCCCGGAGGATGGTCTGGTGGTTCCTCGATATAAATAAGCTCCATGGGACGCTACTCAAGACGGCGCAGACAAATCAACTTCCGGTGATAAGAGAAGTGAGAAGGGCCTCGGTCTCACCGGAAGTTGATTTGGAAGTATTGTCTAGTGTACTAATACACACTGTTCATACTGCTCTCAGGCTGATATCTAGTGTATTCATACACACTGTTCATACTGCTCTCAGGCTGATATCTAGTGTATTCATACACACTGTTCATACTGCTCTCAGGCTGATATCTAGTGTATTCATACACACTGTTCATACTGCTCTCAGGCTGATATCTAGTGTATTCATACACACTGTTCATACTGCTCTCAGGCTGATATCTAGTGTATTCATACACACTGTTCATACTGCTCTCAGGCTGATATCTAGTGTATTAATACACACTGTTCATACTGCTCTCAGGCTGATATCTAGTGTATTCATACACACTGTTCATACTGCTCTCAGGCTGATATCTAGTGTATTCATACACACTGTTCATACTGCTCTCAGGCTGATATCTAGTGTATTCATACACACTGTTCATACTGCTCTCAGGCTGATATCTAGTGTATTCATACACACTGTTCATACTGCTCTCAGGCTGATATCTAGTGTATTCATACACACTGTTCATACTGCTCTCAGGCTGATATCTAGTGTATTCATACACACTGTTCATACTGCTCTCAGGCTGATATCTAGTGTATTCATACACACTGTTCATACTGCTCTCAGGCTGATATCTAGTGTATTCATACACACTGTTCATACTGCTCTCAGGCTGATATCTAGTGTATTCATACACACTGTTCATACTGCTCTCAGGCTGATATCTAGTGTATTCATACACACTGTTCATACTGCTCTCAGGCTGATATCTAGTGTATTCATACACACTGTTCATACTGCTCTCAGGCTGATATCTAGTGTATTCATACACACTGTTCATACTGCTCTCAGGCTGATATCTAGTGTATTCATACACACTGTTCATACTGCTCTCAGGCTGATATCTAGTGTATTAATACACACTGTTCATACTGCTCTCAGGCTGATATCTAGTGTATTCATACACACTGTTCATACTGCTCTCAGGCTGATATCTAGTGTATTAATACACACTGTTCATACTGCTCTCAGGCTGATATCTAGTGTATTCATACACACTGTTCATACTGCTCTCAGGCTGATATCTAGTGTATTCATACACACTGTTCATACTGCTCTCAGGCTGATATCTAGTGTATTCATACACACTGTTCATACTGCTCTCAGGCTGATATCTAGTGTATTAATACACACTGTTCATACTGCTCTCAGGCTGATATCTAGTGTATTCATACACACTGTTCATACTGCTCTCAGGCTGATATCTAGTGTATTAATACACACTGTTCATACTGCTCACAGGCTGATATCTAGTGTATTCATACACACTGTTCATACTGCTCTCAGGCTGATATCTAGTGTATTCATACACACTGTTCATACTGCTCTCAGGCTGATATCTAGTGTATTAATACACACTGTTCATACTGCTCTCAGGCTGATATCTAGTGTATTCATACACACTGTTCATACTGCTCACAGGCTGATATCTAGTGTATTCATACACACTGTTCATACTGCTCTCAGGCTGATATCTAGTGTATTCATACACACTGTTCATACTGCTCTCAGGCTGATATCTAGTGTATTCATACACACTGTTCATACTGCTCTCAGGCTGATATCTAGTGTATTCATACACACTGTTCATACTGCTCTCAGGCTGATATCTAGTGTATTCATACACACTGTTCATACTGCTCTCAGGCTGATATCTAGTGTATTCATACACACTGTTCATACTGCTCTCAGGCTGATATCTAGTGTATTCATACACACTGTTCATACTGCTCTCAGGCTGATATCTAGTGTATTCATACACACTGTTCATACTGCTCTCAGGCTGATATCTAGTGTATTCATACACACTGTTCATACTGCTCTCAGGCTGATATCTAGTGTATTCATACACACTGTTCATACTGCTCTCAGGCTGATATCTAGTGTATTCATACACACTGTTCATACTGCTCTCAGGCTGATATCTAGTGTATTCATACACACTGTTCATACTGCTCTCAGGCTGATATCTAGTGTATTCATACACACTGTTCATACTGCTCTCAGGCTGATATCTAGTGTATTCATACACACTGTTCATACTGCTCTCAGGCTGATATCTAGTGTATTCATACACACTGTTCATACTGCTCTCAGGCTGATATCTAGTGTATTCATACACACTGTTCATACTGCTCTCAGGCTGATATCTAGTGTATTCATACACACTGTTCATACTGCTCTCAGGCTGATATCTAGTGTATTCATACACACTGTTCATACTGCTCTCAGGCTGATATCTAGTGTATTCATACACACTGTTCATACTGCTCTCAGGCTGATATCTAGTGTATTCATACACACTGTTCATACTGCTCTCAGGCTGATATCTAGTGTATTCATACACACTGTTCATACTGCTCTCAGGCTGATATCTAGTGTATTCATACACACTGTTCATACTGCTCTCAGGCTGATATCTAGTGTATTCATACACACTGTTCATACTGCTCTCAGGCTGATATCTAGTGTATTCATACACACTGTTCATACTGCTCTCAGGCTGATATCTAGTGTATTCATACACACTGTTCATACTGCTCTCAGGCTGATATCTAGTGTATTCATACACACTGTTCATACTGCTCACAGGCTGATATCTAGTGTATTCATACACACTGTTCATACTGCTCTCAGGCTGATATCTAGTGTATTCATACACACTGTTCATACTGCTCTCAGGCTGATATCTAGTGTATTCATACACACTGTTCATACTGCTCACAGGCTGATATCTAGTGTATTCATACACACTGTTCATACTGCTCTCAGGCTGATATCTAGTGTATTCATACACACTGTTCATACTGCTCTCAGGCTGATATCTAGTGTATTCATACACACTGTTCATACTGCTCTCAGGCTGATATCTAGTGTATTCATACACACTGTTCATACTGCTCTCAGGCTGATATCTAGTGTATTCATACACACTGTTCATACTGCTCTCAGGCTGATATCTAGTGTATTCATACACACTGTTCATACTGCTCTCAGGCTGATATCTAGTGTATTCATACACACTGTTCATACTGCTCTCAGGCTGATATCTAGTGTATTCATACACACTGTTCATACTGCTCTCAGGCTGATATCTAGTGTATTCATACACACTGTTCATACTGCTCTCAGGCTGATATCTAGTGTATTCATACACACTGTTCATACTGCTCTCAGGCTGATATCTAGTGTATTCATACACACTGTTCATACTGCTCTCAGGCTGATATCTAGTGTATTCATACACACTGTTCATACTGCTCTCAGGCTGATATCTAGTGTATTCATACACACTGTTCATACTGCTCTCAGGCTGATATCTAGTGTATTCATACACACTGTTCATACTGCTCTCAGGCTGATATCTAGTGTATTCATACACACTGTTCATACTGCTCTCAGGCTGATATCTAGTGTATTCATACACACTGTTCATACTGCTCTCAGGCTGATATCTAGTGTATTCATACACACTGTTCATACTGCTCTCAGGCTGATATCTAGTGTATTCATACACACTGTTCATACTGCTCTCAGGCTGATATCTAGTGTATTCATACACACTGTTCATACTGCTCTCAGGCTGATATCTAGTGTATTCATACACACTGTTCATACTGCTCTCAGGCTGATATCTAGTGTATTCATACACACTGTTCATACTGCTCTCAGGCTGATATCTAGTGTATTCATACACACTGTTCATACTGCTCTCAGGCTGATATCTAGTGTATTCATACACACTGTTCATACTGCTCTCAGGCTGATATCTAGTGTATTCATACACACTGTTCATACTGCTCTCAGGCTGATATCTAGTGTATTCATACACACTGTTCATACTGCTCTCAGGCTGATATCTAGTGTATTCATACACACTGTTCATACTGCTCTCAGGCTGATATCTAGTGTATTCATACACACTGTTCATACTGCTCTCAGGCTGATATCTAGTGTATTAATACACACTGTTCATACTGCTCTCAGGCTGATATCTAGTGTATTCATACACACTGTTCATACTGCTCTCAGGCTGATATCTAGTGTATTCATACACACTGTTCATACTGCTCTCAGGCTGATATCTAGTGTATTCATACACACTGTTCATACTGCTCTCAGGCTGATATCTAGTGTATTAATACACACTGTTCATACTGCTCTCAGGCTGATATCTAGTGTATTATACACACTGTTCATACTGCTCTCAGGCTGATATCTAGTGTATTCATACACACTGTTCATACTGCTCTCAGGCTGATATCTAGTGTATTCATACACACTGTTCATACTGCTCACAGGCTGATATCTAGTGTATTCATACACACTGTTCATACTGCTCTCAGGCTGATATCTAGTGTATTAATACACACTGTTCATACTGCTCTCAGGCTGATATCTAGTGTATTCATACACACTGTTCATACTGCTCTCAGGCTGATATCTAGTGTATTCATACACACTGTTCATACTGCTCTCAGGCTGATATCTAGTGTATTCATACACACTGTTCATACTGCTCTCAGGCTGATATCTAGTGTATTCATACACACTGTTCATACTGCTCTCAGGCTGATATCTAGTGTATTCATACACACTGTTCATACTGCTCTCAGGCTGATATCTAGTGTATTCATACACACTGTTCATACTGCTCTCAGGCTGATATCTAGTGTATTCATACACACTGTTCATACTGCTCTCAGGCTGATATCTAGTGTATTCATACACACTGTTCATACTGCTCTCAGGCTGATATCTAGTGTATTCATACACACTGTTCATACTGCTCTCAGGCTGATATCTAGTGTATTCATACACACTGTTCATACTGCTCTCAGGCTGATATCTAGTGTATTCATACACACTGTTCATACTGCTCACAGGCTGATATCTAGTGTATTCATACACACTGTTCATACTGCTCTCAGGCTGATATCTAGTGTATTCATACACACTGTTCATACTGCTCTCAGGCTGATATCTAGTGTATTCATACACACTGTTCATACTGCTCTCAGGCTGATATCTAGTGTATTCATACACACTGTTCATACTGCTCTCAGGCTGATATCTAGTGTATTCATACACACTGTTCATACTGCTCTCAGGCTGATATCTAGTGTATTCATACACACTGTTCATACTGCTCTCAGGCTGATATCTAGTGTATTCATACACACTGTTCATACTGCTCTCAGGCTGATATCTAGTGTATTAATACACACTGTTCATACTGCTCTCAGGCTGATATCTAGTGTATTAATACACACTGTTCATACTGCTCTCAGGCTGATATCTAGTGTATTCATACACACTGTTCATACTGCTCTCAGGCTGATATCTAGTGTATTCATACACACTGTTCATACTGCTCTCAGGCTGATATCTAGTGTATTCATACACACTGTTCATACTGCTCTCAGGCTGATATCTAGTGTATTAATACACACTGTTCATACTGCTCTCAGGCTGATATCTAGTGTATTCATACACACTGTTCATACTGCTCTCAGGCTGATATCTAGTGTATTAATACACACTGTTCATACTGCTCTCAGGCTGATATCTAGTGTATTCATACACACTGTTCATACTGCTCTCAGGCTGATATCTAGTGTATTCATACACACTGTTCATACTGCTCTCAGGCTGATATCTAGTGTATTCATACACACTGTTCATACTGCTCTCAGGCTGATATCTAGTGTATTCATACACACTGTTCATACTGCTCTCAGGCTGATATCTAGTGTATTAATACACACTGTTCATACTGCTCACAGGCTGATATCTAGTGTATTCATACACACTGTTCATACTGCTCACAGGCTGATATCTAGTGTATTCATACACACTGTTCATACTGCTCTCAGGCTGATATCTAGTGTATTCATACACACTGTTCATACTGCTCACAGGCTGATATCTAGTGTATTCATACACACTGTTCATACTGCTCTCAGGCTGATATCTAGTGTATTCATACACACTGTTCATACTGCTCTCAGGCTGATATCTAGTGTATTCATACACACTGTTCATACTGCTCTCAGGCTGATATCTAGTGTATTCATACACACTGTTCATACTGCTCTCAGGCTGATATCTAGTGTATTCATACACACTGTTCATACTGCTCTCAGGCTGATATCTAGTGTATTCATACACACTGTTCATACTGCTCTCAGGCTGATATCTAGTGTATTAATACACACTGTTCATACTGCTCTCAGGCTGATATCTAGTGTATTCATACACACTGTTCATACTGCTCTCAGGCTGATATCTAGTGTATTAATACACACTGTTCATACTGCTCTCAGGCTGATATCTAGTGTATTCATACACACTGTTCATACTGCTCTCAGGCTGATATCTAGTGTATTCATACACACTGTTCATACTGCTCTCAGGCTGATATCTAGTGTATTCATACACACTGTTCATACTGCTCTCAGGCTGATATCTAGTGTATTAATACACACTGTTCATACTGCTCTCAGGCTGATATCTAGTGTATTCATACACACTGTTCATACTGCTCTCAGGCTGATATCTAGTGTATTCATACACACTGTTCATACTGCTCTCAGGCTGATATCTAGTGTATTAATACACACTGTTCATACTGCTCTCAGGCTGATATCTAGTGTATTAATACACACTGTTCATACTGCTCTCAGGCTGATATCTAGTGTATTCATACACACTGTTCATACTGCTCTCAGGCTGATATCTAGTGTATTATACACACTGTTCATACTGCTCTCAGGCTGATATCTAGTGTATTCATACACACTGTTCATACTGCTCTCAGGCTGATATCTAGTGTATTAATACACACTGTTCATACTGCTCTCAGGCTGATATCTAGTGTATTCATACACACTGTTCATACTGCTCTCAGGCTGATATCTAGTGTATTCATACACACTGTTCATACTGCTCTCAGGCTGATATCTAGTGTATTCATACACACTGTTCATACTGCTCTCAGGCTGATATCTAGTGTATTCATACACACTGTTCATACTGCTCTCAGGCTGATATCTAGTGTATTCATACACACTGTTCATACTGCTCTCAGGCTGATATCTAGTGTATTCATACACACTGTTCATACTGCTCTCAGGCTGATATCTAGTGTATTCATACACACTGTTCATACTGCTCACAGGCTGATATCTAGTGTATTCATACACACTGTTCATACTGCTCTCAGGCTGATATCTAGTGTATTCATACACACTGTTCATACTGCTCTCAGGCTGATATCTAGTGTATTCATACACACTGTTCATACTGCTCTCAGGCTGATATCTAGTGTATTCATACACACTGTTCATACTGCTCTCAGGCTGATATCTAGTGTATTCATACACACTGTTCATACTGCTCACAGGCTGATATCTAGTGTATTCATACACACTGTTCATACTGCTCTCAGGCTGATATCTAGTGTATTCATACACACTGTTCATACTGCTCTCAGGCTGATATCTAGTGTATTCATACACACTGTTCATACTGCTCTCAGGCTGATATCTAGTGTATTAATACACACTGTTCATACTGCTCTCAGGCTGATATCTAGTGTATTCATACACACTGTTCATACTGCTCTCAGGCTGATATCTAGTGTATTCATACACACTGTTCATACTGCTCTCAGGCTGATATCTAGTGTATTAATACACACTGTTCATACTGCTCTCAGGCTGATATCTAGTGTATTAATACACACTGTTCATACTGCTCTCAGGCTGATATCTAGTGTATTCATACACACTGTTCATACTGCTCTCAGGCTGATATCTAGTGTATTCATACACACTGTTCATACTGCTCTCAGGCTGATATCTAGTGTATTAATACACACTGTTCATACTGCTCTCAGGCTGATATCTAGTGTATTCATACACACTGTTCATACTGCTCTCAGGCTGATATCTAGTGTATTCATACACACTGTTCATACTGCTCTCAGGCTGATATCTAGTGTATTAATACACACTGTTCATACTGCTCTCAGGCTGATATCTAGTGTATTAATACACACTGTTCATACTGCTCTCAGGCTGATATCTAGTGTATTCATACACACTGTTCATACTGCTCTCAGGCTGATATCTAGTGTATTAATACACACTGTTCATACTGCTCTCAGGCTGATATCTAGTGTATTCATACACACTGTTCATACTGCTCTCAGGCTGATATCTAGTGTACTAATACACACTGTTCATACTGCTCTCAGGCTGATATCTAGTGTATTCATACACACTGCATGTCGTTCTCTCAGTTCCTGTAATCTGTGCAATACCAATAAAGTAGAATGTAATCTTGAGCAGGAACAAATGTATTCACTTCGTACATATCTGACATTAACGATTAAACACATGTGTGCATTCTTTATAAACCGAGTCAAGCCGACTCCGGAGGTGGCGGTATGCACCTTCAAGCTGTTTGCAATCCGCCAAAAGCCGAGAGAAGAAGAAGAAGAAGAAGAAGAAGAAGAAGAAGAAGAGAAGAAGAAGAAGAAGAAGAAGAAGAAGAAGAAGAAGAAGACTCCGAGCTGCAGAGTGGACCGGCTAGGAGGTGAATCTCTTGTAAAAGTCAGAGCAGCCCATCCCAGTGATTCCGCACGCTGTGTGTGTTCTGTGTTCCGTGTCAACGCCGCCGGACCCGGAAGAGACAAGTGTGTCGAACACTAGAGTGTGTGGCTTCCACAGTCACACGGATTAAGACACTCAACACTGGCATTAATAATGGACTTCTTATAAAAGAGTTGTTTCTGACCTGAGATCCGCGAGCCCCCTGCTGATCCTCCATCTTCTTCTTCTTCTTCTTCGGAGTTATTGGCCAAACAACCAACACATGGGTGCATTACCGCCACCTACTGGACTGGAGTGTGGAGCAGTAGACGAGGAGAGAGAGAGAGAGAGAGAGAGAGAGAGAGAGGAGAGAGGAGAGAGAGAGAGAGAGAGAGGAGAGAGAGAGAGAGGAGAGAGAGAGAGAGAGAGAGAGAGAGAGAGGAGAGAGAGAGAGAGAGAGGAGGAGAGAGAGAGAGAGGAGAGAGAGAGAGAGAGAGAGAGAGGAGAGAGAGAGAGAGAGAGAGAGAGAGAGAGTCTCTCTCTGCAGATAATAATAATAATAATAATAATAATAATAATGATCACGCCACCAAACACACATTCGCACTAAAGGAACCACCCTGTTTGGAAAATGTAAGAAGTAGAAAGTACAGGTATTTGAGTTCAACATGTGAGAAGTAGAAAGTACAGGTATTTGAGTTCAACATGTGAGAAGTAGAAAGTACAGGTATTTGAGTTCAACATGAGAGAAGTAGAAAGTACAGGTATTTGAGTTCAACATGTAGAGAAGTAGAAAGTACAGGTATTTGTGTTCAACATGTAAGAAGTAGAAAGTACAGGTATTTGAGTTCAACATGAGAGAAGTAGAAAGTACAGGTATTTGAGTTCAACATGTGAGAAGTAGAAAGTACAGGTATTTGAGTTCAACATGTGAGAAGTAGAAAGTACAGGTATTTGAGTTCAACATGAGAGAAGTAGAAAGTACAGGTATTTGAGTTCAACATGTGAGAAGTAGAAAGTACAGGTATTTGTGTTAAACATGTAAGAAGTAGAAAGTACAGGTATTTGAGTTCAACATGAGAGAAGTAGAAAGTACAGGTATTTGAGTTCAACATGTAAGAAGTAGAAAGTACAGGTATTTGAGTTCAACATGTAAGAAGTAGAAAGTACAGGTATTTGTGTTCAACATGAGAGAAGTAGAAAGTACAGGTATTTGGGTTCAACATGTAAGAAGTAGAAAGTACAGGTATTTGGTTCAACATGTAAGAAGTAGAAAGTACAGGTATTTGTGTTCAACATGTGAGAAGTAGAAAGTACAGGTATTTGGGTTCAACATGTAAGAAGTAGAAAGTACAGGTATTTGGTTCAACATGTAAGAAGTAGAAAGTACAGGTATTTGAGTTCAACATGTAAGAAGTAGAAAGTACAGGTATTTGTGTTCAACATGTGAGAAGTAGAAAGTACAGGTATTTGAGTTCAACATGTAAGAAGTAGAAAGTACAGGTATTTGTGTTCAACATGAGAGAAGTAGAAAGTACAGGTATTTGGGTTCAACATGTAAGAAGTAGAAAGTACAGGTATTTTGGTTCAACATGTAAGAAGTAGAAAGTACAGGTATTTGTGTTCAACTTGTGAGAAGTAGAAAGTACAGGTATTTGAGTTCAACATGTAAGAAGTAGAAAGTACAGGTATTTGTGTTCAACATGTGAGAAGTAGAAAGTACAGGTATTTGAGTTCAACATGTAGAGAAGTAGAAAGTACAGGTATTTGTGTTCAACATGTGAGAAGTAGAAAGTACAGGTATTTGAGTTCAACATGTAAGAAGTAGAAAGTACAGGTATTTGTGTTCAACATGTAGAGAAGTAGAAAGTACAGGTATTTGAGTTCAACATGTAAGAAGTAGAAAGTACAGGTATTTGTGTTCAACATGTGAGAAGTAGAAAGTACAGGTATTTGAGTTCAACATGTAAGAAGTAGAAAGTACAGGTATTTGTGTTCAACATGTGAGAAGTAGAAAGTACAGGTATTTGAGTTCAACATGTAAGAAGTAGAAAGTACAGGTATTTGAGTTCAACATGTAAGAAGTAGAAAGTACAGGTATTTGAGTTCAACATGTAAGAAGTAGAAAGTACAGGTATTTGTGTTCAACATGTGAGAAGTAGAAAGTACAGGTATTTGAGTTCAACATGTAAGAAGTAGAAAGTACAGGTATTTGTGTTCAACATGTGAGAAGTAGAAAGTACAGGTATTTGGGTTCAACATGAGAGAAGTAGAAAGTACAGGTATTTGAGTTCAACATGTAAGAAGTAGAAAGTACAGGTATTTGTGTTCAACATGTGAGAAGTAGAAAGTACAGGTATTTGAGTTCAACATGTGAGAAGTAGAAAGTACAGGTATTTGAGTTCAACATGTAGAGAAGTAGAAAGTACAGGTATTTGAGTTCAACATGTAAGAAGTAGAAAGTACAGGTATTTGTGTTCAACATGTGAGAAGTAGAAAGTACAGGTATTTGTGTTCAACATGTGAGAAGTAGAAAGTACAGGTATTTGAGTTCAACATGTAAGAAGTAGAAAGTACAGGTATTTGTGTTCAACATGTAGAGAAGTAGAAAGTACAGGTATTTGGGTTCAACATGTAAGAAGTAGAAAGTACAGGTATTTGGTTCAACATGTAAGAAGTAGAAAGTACAGGTATTTGTGTTCAACTTGTGAGAAGTAGAAAGTACAGGTATTTGTGTTCAAACTTGTGAGAAGTAGAAAGTACAGGTATTTGAGTTCAACATGTAAGAAGTAGAAAGTACAGGTATTTGTGTTCAACATGAGAGAAGTAGAAAGTACAGGTATTTGGGTTCAACATGTAAGAAGTAGAAAGTACAGGTATTTGGTTCAACATGTAAGAAGTAGAAAGTACAGGTATTTGTGTTCAACATGTGAGAAGTAGAAAGTACAGGTATTTGAGTTCAACATGTAAGAAGTAGAAAGTACAGGTATTTGAGTTCAACATGTAGAGAAGTAGAAAGTACAGGTATTTGAGTTCAACATGTAAGAAGTAGAAAGTACAGGTATTTGTGTTCAACATGTGAGAAGTAGAAAGTACAGGTATTTGGGTTCAACATGTAAGAAGTAGAAAGTACAGGTATTTGGTTCAACATGTAAGAAGTAGAAAGTACAGGTATTTGAGTTCAACATGTAAGAAGTAGAAAGTACAGGTATTTGTGTTCAACATGTGAGAAGTAGAAAGTACAGGTATTTGAGTTCAACATGTAAGAAGTAGAAAGTACAGGTATTTGTGTTCAACATGAGAGAAGTAGAAAGTACAGGTATTTGGGTTCAACATGTAAGAAGTAGAAAGTACAGGTATTTGAGTTCAACATGTAAGAAGTAGAAAGTACAGGTATTTGAGTTCAACATGTGAGAAGTAGAAAGTACAGGTATTTGAGTTCAACATGTAAGAAGTAGAAAGTACAGGTATTTGTGTTCAACATGTGAGAAGTAGAAAGTACAGGTATTTGAGTTCAACATGTAAGAAGTAGAAAGTACAGGTATTTGTGTTCAACATGTGAGAAGTAGAAAGTACAGGTATTTGAGTTCAACATGTAAGAAGTAGAAAGTACAGGTATTTGTGTTCAACATGAGAGAAGTAGAAAGTACAGGTATTTGAGTTCAACATGTAAGAAGTAGAAAGTACAGGTATTTGGTTCAACATGTAAGAAGTAGAAAGTACAGGTATTTGTGTTCAACATGTGAGAAGTAGAAAGTACAGGTATTTGAGTTCAACATGTAAGAAGTAGAAAGTACAGGTATTTGTGTTCAACATGTGAGAAGTAGAAAGTACAGGTATTTGAGTTCAACATGTAAGAAGTAGAAAGTACAGGTATTTGAGTTCAACATGAGAGAAGTAGAAAGTACAGGTATTTGAGTTCAACATGTGAGAAGTAGAAAGTACAGGTATTTGTGTTCAACATGTGAGAAGTAGAAAGTACAGGTATTTGAGTTCAACATGTAGAGAAGTAGAAAGTACAGGTATTTGTGTTCAACATGTGAGAAGTAGAAAGTACAGGTATTTGAGTTCAACATGTAAGAAGTAGAAAGTACAGGTATTTGGGTTCAACATGAGAGAAGTAGAAAGTACAGGTATTTGAGTTCAACATGTAAGAAGTAGAAAGTACAGGTATTTGAGTTCAACATGTAAGAAGTAGAAAGTACAGGTATTTGAGTTCAACATGTAAGAAGTAGAAAGTACAGGTATTTGAGTTCAACATGTAAGAAGTAGAAAGTACAGGTATTTGAGTTCAACATGTAAGAAGTAGAAAGTACAGGTATTTGAGTTCAACATGTGAGAAGTAGAAAGTACAGGTATTTGTGTTCAACATGTGAGAAGTAGAAAGTACAGGTATTTGAGTTCAACATGAGAGAAGTAGAAAGTACAGGTATTTGTGTTCAACATGTAAGAAGTAGAAAGTACAGGTATTTGTGTTCAACATGAGAGAAGTAGAAAGTACAGGTATTTGGGTTCAACATGTAAGAAGTAGAAAGTACAGGTATTTGAGTTCAACATGTAAGAAGTAGAAAGTACAGGTATTTGAGTTCAACATGTAGAGAAGTAGAAAGTACAGGTATTTGAGTTCAACATGTAAGAAGTAGAAAGTACAGGTATTTGAGTTCAACATGTGAGAAGTAGAAAGTACAGGTATTTGAGTTCAACATGTAGAGAAGTAGAAAGTACAGGTATTTGTGTTCAACATGTGAGAAGTAGAAAGTACAGGTATTTGAGTTCAACATGTGAGAAGTAGAAAGTACAGGTATTTGTGTTCAACATGTGAGAAGTAGAAAGTACAGGTATTTGAGTTCAACATGTAAGAAGTAGAAAGTACAGGTATTTGAGTTCAACATGTAGAGAAGTAGAAAGTACAGGTATTTGAGTTCAACATGTGAGAAGTAGAAAGTACAGGTATTTGTGTTCAACATGTGAGAAGTAGAAAGTACAGGTATTTGAGTTCAACATGTAGAGAAGTAGAAAGTACAGGTATTTGTGTTCAACATGTGAGAAGTAGAAAGTACAGGTATTTGGGTTCAACATGTAAGAAGTAGAAAGTACAGGTATTTGAGTTCAACATGAGAGAAGTAGAAAGTACAGGTATTTGAGTTCAACATGTAAGAAGTAGAAAGTACAGGTATTTGAGTTCAACATGTAAGAAGTAGAAAGTACAGGTATTTGAGTTCAACATGTAAGAAGTAGAAAGTACAGGTATTTGAGTTCAACATGTAAGAAGTAGAAAGTACAGGTATTTGTGTTCAACATGTAAGAAGTAGAAAGTACAGGTATTTGAGTTCAACATGTGAGAAGTAGAAAGTACAGGTATTTGTGTTCAACATGTGAGAAGTAGAAAGTACAGGTATTTGAGTTCAACATGAGAGAAGTAGAAAGTACAGGTATTTGTGTTCAACATGTGAGAAGTAGAAAGTACAGGTATTTGGGTTCAACATGTGAGAAGTAGAAAGTACAGGTATTTGTGTTCAACTTGTGAGAAGTAGAAAGTACAGGTATTTGAGTTCAACATGTAAGAAGTAGAAAGTACAGGTATTTGAGTTCAACATGTGAGAAGTAGAAAGTACAGGTATTTGAGTTCAACATGTGAGAAGTAGAAAGTACAGGTATTTGAGTTCAACATGAGAGAAGTAGAAAGTACAGGTATTTGTGTTCAACATGTGAGAAGTAGAAAGTACAGGTATTTGGGTTCAACATGTAAGAAGTAGAAAGTACAGGTATTTGAGTTCAACATGTAAGAAGTAGAAAGTACAGGTATTTGAGTTCAACATGTAGAGAAGTAGAAAGTACAGGTATTTGAGTTCAACATGTAAGAAGTAGAAAGTACAGGTATTTGAGTTCAACGTGTAAGAAGTAGAAAGTACAGGTATTTGAGTTCAACATGTAAGAAGTAGAAAGTACAGGTATTTGAGTTCAACATGAGAGAAGTAGAAAGTACAGGTATTTGTGTTCAACATGTAAGAAGTAGAAAGTACAGGTATTTGAGTTCAACGTGTAAGAAGTAGAAAGTACAGGTATTTGAGTTCAACATGTGAGAAGTAGAAAGTACAGGTATTTGAGTTCAACATGTGAGAAGTAGAAAGTACAGGTATTTGAGTTCAACATGTGAGAAGTAGAAAGTACAGGTATTTGAGTTCAACATGTAAGAAGTAGAAAGTACAGGTATTTGTGTTCAACATGTGAGAAGTAGAAAGTACAGGTATTTGAGTTCAACATGAGAGAAGTAGAAAGTACAGGTATTTGGGTTCAACATGTGAGAAGTAGAAAGTACAGGTATTTGTGTTCTAAATGTGAGAAGTAGAAAGTACAGGTATTTGAGTTCAACATGAGAGAAGTAGAAAATACAGGTATTTGTGTTCAACATGTAGAAGTAGAAAGTACAGGTATTTGAGTTCAACGTGTAAGAAGTAGAAAGTACAGGTATTTGAGTTCAACATGTGAGAAGTAGAAAGTACAGGTATTTGAGTTCAACATGTAAGAAGTAGAAAGTACAGGTATTTGTGTTCTAAATGTGAGAAGTAGAAAGTACAGGTATTTGAGTTCAACATGTAAGAAGTAGAAAGTACAGGTATTTGAGTTCAACATGAGAGAAGTAGAAAGTACAGGTATTTGAGTTCAACATGAGAGAAGTAGAAAGTACAGGTATTTGAGTTCAACATGTAAGAAGTAGAAAGTACAGGTATTTGAGTTCAACATGTGAGAAGTAGAAAGTACAGGTATTTGAGTTCAACATGAGAGAAGTAGAAAGTACAGGTATTTGAGTTCAACATGAGAGAAGTAGAAAGTACAGGTATTTGGGTTCAACATGTGAGAAGTAGAAAGTACAGGTATTTGTGTTCTAAATGTGAGAAGTAGAAAGTACAGGTATTTGAGTTCAACATGAGAGAAGTAGAAAGTACAGGTATTTGAGTTCAACGTGTAAGAAGTAGAAAGTACAGGTATTTGAGTTCAACATGTGAGAAGTAGAAAGTACAGGTATTTGAGTTCAACGTGTAAGAAGTAGAAAGTACAGGTATTTGAGTTCAACATGTGAGAAGTAGAAAGTACAGGTATTTGAGTTCAACATGTAAGAAGTAGAAAGTACCAGAGGTGGGAGTAAGTCCTACATGTGCAAGTCATGAGCAAGTCTCAAGTCTTGACCTACAAGTATCAAGCAAGTCCCAAGTCACTGTGATGAGAGTCAAGTCAAGTCAAGTCAGACAACATTCTGATGAATAATCCCAGTTTCCGCATTTTAAATCAGTTAAAAGACAGTGGTTATGAAAATGGATTCAACCCTATGATCTTCATTACACAGTTAATCATTTGACATTTTATTTAGACCGATGACAATCACATTAGATTCGTATTAACCCTAGAACTGGAAAAGGAAACCATGATGTCAGAACTTCACTGTAAGAGATGGGGACAAAACCTAAACACTTTTGGGAGGCTGTGGTGCAGTGAGATAGTGCGTTGGTGTTGGGATCAGGGGGTCACAGGTTCAAACCCCACTGCAGTCAGCATGTCGTTGTGTCCCTGGGCAAGACACTTCACCCCAAATTGCTCCTGTGGGGATTGCCCACAGTATTGAGTTTGTAAGTCGCTTTGGATAAAAGCGTCTAACAAGTGACATGTGATGTAATGTAAAGTAACTGCAGACAATATAGCTATGACTCAATCAAAAAGGCAGAATTCCAGGTAAGAAAATCATATATGGCATTTGCCATTACACATATTTAATTTAAATTTCTGTTAACACTAGAACCGCCAACAGCGTCAGCGCCTACAGAGATATCATTTAATTTCTTCCTCTTCATAATTTCCATATAAACTAAGTAGGACGATATTTAAAATATATATATTAAATATATTTAAAATTGGGTTAATTTAGAAATTGCTTCAGTTTATCATAATAATAATAATAATGCATTTTATTTATATAGCGCTTTTCACAACTCAAAGACGCTTTACAGTATGAGGGAGGGTAGACAAACAAGGACAGGCAAACAAGTAAGTAAAGTAAAATAAATAAAAAGGCAGTCAAGAGGAAGTTGATTGAGAGGGGGGGGCTTATGGGTAGACAGAGTTGAAAAGATGTGTTTGGAGGCGGGACTGAAAGACTGTGAGGGACTCAGAGTCACGAAGATCTTGGGGGAGGGAATTCCAGAGCTTCGGAGCTGCCACTGAGAAGGCTCTGTCCCCAAAGCTGCAGAGTGTGGATGATCATAACAGATCAAAAAGTTCAGATTCATTTTATAATAAATCAAGGAATGATGCACTTCTACAAATAAAAACAACATAACTAAAACATTTAAACAAACTACTAAAAGTAGATGAGTAACTTCTGATAACAACACAGGGGAAATAAACGAGGCATCTCTTTTCCTCTCACTCCCTCTCCTGACAGCCCGTCACTATCAGGGTTAGTCAAAATGAATCCCTTGGCGGTTCTAGTGTTCATTTACCGTTGTTTTCTCTTTGCTTAATCGATTTGAAACCAAGTCTAATGTAGCTTAAACTTAACATTAGCATTCCAGCTAACACAACAAATGCACGCACCTTTCTCTGTGTTTTCTTTTGTAGTGACGAATGAAGTTGGATGTTGTGGTGGTCGTGTCACTGATCTTTATGCTGCAGACCCTGCATACCGCTGTTCTCTTCTTATTACCGCCATCGACAACATAATCCTTGAATCCAAACTTCACTATTTTTGGAGTAAAACTAGTCACTGCCATGTTAACTGAGACTCCTGCCTTCTAGTGGGTTGCCAGGTTTGCGCGCATGGTGCTATAATCACGTTTTTCGAAAAAACTAAACGTAATATCTCACTACAAAAAGAAACGCAAATATTTTAATTTTAAACAGTCAAGTCCTTTCAAGTCATCTGTCTCAAGCTTAAGTCAAGTCTCAAGTCATGAATACCAAGTCAAAGTAAAGTCAAGTCTTTTATCAATGTTAGTCAAGCAAGTCTCAAGTCCAAAAATATGCGACTCGAGTCCCCACCTCTGGAAAGTACAGGTATTCGTGTTCAACATGAGAGAAGTAGAAAGTACAGGTATTTGAGTTCAACATGTAAGAAGTAGAAAGTATAGGTATTTGAGTTCAACATGTAAGAAGTAGAAAGTACAGGTATTTGAGTTCAACATGTAAGAAGTAGAAAGTACAGGTATTTGAGTTCAACATGTAAGAAGTAGAAAGTACAGGTATTTGAGTTCAACATGTGAGAAGTAGAAAGTACAGGTATTTGAGTTCAACATGTGAGAAGTAGAAAGTACAGGTATTTGTGTTCAACATGTGAGAAGTAGAAAGTACAGGTATTTGAGTTCAACATGAGAGAAGTAGAAAGTACAGGTATTTGAGTTCAACATGTAAGAAGTAGAAAGTACAGGTATTTGAGTTCAACATGTAAGAAGTAGAAAGTACAGGTATTTGGGTTCAACATGTGAGAAGTAGAAAGTACAGGTATTTGAGTTCAACATGTAAGAAGTAGAAAGTACAGGTATTTGAGTTCAACATGTAAGAAGTAGAAAGTACAGGTATTTGTGTTCAACATGTGAGAAGTAGAAAGTACAGGTATTTGTGTTCAACATGAGAGAAGTAGAAAGTACATGTATTTGAGTTCAACATGTAAGAAGTAGAAAGTACAGGTATTTGAGTTCAACATGTAAGAAGTAGAAAGTACAGGTATTTGAGTTCAACATGTGAGAAGTAGAAAGTACAGGTATTTGAGTTCAACATGTAAGAAGTAGAAAGTACAGGTATTTCAGTTCAACATGTGAGAAGTAGAAAGTACAGGTATTTGAGTTCAACATGTGAGAAGTAGAAAGTACAGGTATTTGAGTTCAACCTGTAAGAAGTAGAAAGTACAGGTATTTGAGTTCAACATGTGAGAAGTAGAAAGTACAGGTATTTGAGTTCAACATGAGAGAAGTAGAAAGTACAGGTATTTGAGTTCAACATGTAAGAAGTAGAAAGTACAGGTATTTGGTTGACAAATACAAAATGGATTCACAAATACCTGATGGAAAGTTGTACATGTTAAAGAGATAAAATATTTTGAGTATTTGCAGATTCGTTTTCAAATGCATTTGTGGATGGTGTTTTACATTTATAAATCACATATTTACACACAAATGATTTGACATATCTAAGCCCATAGTTATTTATAATTTGTTAGCATGATTTTAATAAGCATTTAACATTTTTAATTCATTTCAGAAAAGCTCTTATGGCACGGTGGTTTTAGTTAACGTTAGCTACCTTTGCTATTAGCTAACATTAAGATTAGCCTGCCAGGAGTTTTAGCCATATTGACCTTATAAACAGTAAAGTTACCTGCCAACATTTAATTTCGTGTAAGTACGGCTGACAATGCAAATACTCAGTGAAGCTGAATAACTTACCAAGACGTACTTCCAGAGAAACGTCTTCCACAGATTCCAGTCAGCAGCTCTGCCTGTAGTGCTCTACTGCCATGTGCGCTGCTGCTCCCTTGGCTTCAAGCCATGAACTTGAAGTTACAAGTACAGTTTGGTCGAATCGAGTAAAATCATAAAGTTAGTGAGAAATAAGTAAAGTTACGAAGTTGGTTTAAGAAGGCTACCCTTCTTCTTCTCTGGAGTCAACAACCCCCCCTTGTCTTTCAGGGTTTAATGAAGGATAGTTTAACTGTGAAGGAGCTGTGATCAATGTGTGGACCAAATGACTAAAAGCATATTCAGAGACACAGAACAAGCTTTTGGACAAGTTTCCTTTTTTATTAGGAAATGAAACAAAACATGTCAGATACTTTTTTCTAATCGGGGGAAAAATTGCAATGGTTCTATTGAAAATACAAAAGTACAAAAAAAAAGTATGTATTTATCACAAAAAGAGTACACAATGGTATATGTAACACTCAAATATGTTTTATAAACAAAAAAGTAACTTAAAGATATCACCAATAAACTTCCCCAGTTCATTACTGACTCTACAACTTTTTTAAGTTTTACATTTGATTCATCAAACAAGGCTTATTTTGAACTAACTTGCAAACATGGCCAGCTCAGAAAATTAAAAACATTTGTTGAAACCAGAGTTCAGTTTGCTCCGCTAATAATCCATCATATCCATGGATTCCAGAGAAGAGGAAACTTTAAAGGCCTTTTTCTCAAAACGATGACAATCATTATATAATGTGACATATTTCGCTTAACATTTGGAGTACAAACATAATCCCGATATCATTAGAAAGCTAGGAATCTCCTCTTTCCAACAGTGTATACAACTCAGGTCTTCGGGTCAATGCGGAGCAGCACATTTGTTCTCACTCGTCATATTTATACTGTTTCTCTCCAGTGTGAGTACATTCATGTCTCCTAACGTGACCTGATGATGTGAACAATTCCCCACACGTTTCACACCAATAGGGTTTCTCTCTAGTGTGAATGCGTTCATGTCTCCTAAGGGTACTTGATGATTTGAACAATTTCCCACATGTTTCACACCAGTACGGTTTCTCTTCAGAGTGACTGACACGGTGAGATATTAGGCTACTTATCCCAGAAAAAAGCTTCTCACATTGGTCACAGCTATATGGTTTCTCTACAGTGTGAGTACATTCATGTTTTCTTAAGTTACTCAATGATCTGAACAATTTTCCACAAGTTTCACACGAGTAGGGTTTCTCTCCAGTGTGGATGCGCTGGTGGGCTTGAAGAGCATATTTAACGGCAAATGTGTTCCCACATTGGTCACAGCTGTACGGTTTCTCTCCAGTATGGATGCGTTGGTGGACTTTTAACTGACTACCAGTAGAAGACGTTTTCCCACACAGGTCACAGCTGTACGGTTTCTCTCCAGTATGAACTCTGTGATGAATCTTTAATTGTCCAGAGGCTTTGAAGGATTTGTCACACAGGTCACAGCTGTGAAGTTTGAGTCCCTCTGTTCCTCTCTGGTTCTAAAGCAACAGACATACAGAGAGAGAGACATTCATTAAGCACATTTTTTGACAATCTTTTGCATCATGTCTTCTTGAATAAAAACAAAAGTAATTGAGCTGTCATTTTCAACTAATCGTTCTCGACAAATGTTATTAAACTGTTAAAGAATCACTCAAATGCTGCAGTAAAGGTAACAAACTATTTTAAACATACTGAAAGAACCAGCTTCAAAAGCCCTAATTCTGCATAACATTGTATTATTATATCCATCCATCCATCTTCTCCCGCTTATCCGTGGTCGGGTCGCGGGGGTAGCAGTTCCAGCAGAGAGCCCCAAGGGGGAGCAGGTGGCTTGAGGGGGGGCAGGTGGCTTGAGGGGGAGCAGGTGGCTTGAGGGGGAGCAGGTGTGGTGGTGATTAAGCTGCTGTAGATGTTGTCTATTTTGCTTCGGAAAAATGTGAGAAAAGAGTTGCATATGTCAACTGTGAATGACTGAGAGGTGTTGTCCAGGGGGCTGAGCAGTTTGATGATTGTGGAGAAGAGCGTTTGTGGATTAACTGAGAGTAGGTGGAGCGGGCAGGGGAGAAGGCAGCTTTGTATTGCTGTAGGTTTGAGAATGAATCGTGAGACCTGGGCTGCAGTGGAATAATCCAAAAATCAGATCCTATCGTCTATTCCTTGACCTCTGAGTGAAACGTCACGGGGTTAAGGGATAGTGGGTAGGAAAATTCAAAAGGATTTAGGAGAAGAGACTGCAGTACTTTAGAGAATCGACTGCACTTTCACTATCTGAAGTGTTTCTGATGCGCCAGCGGACGTTAAGATTAAGATGGACTTTTATTAATCCCTCGTGGGGAAATTGTTTCTCTGCATTTGACCCATCCTAGTGTTCGGAGCAGTGTGCTGCCATTTTGAACGGCGCCCGGGGAGCAGTGTGGGGAACGGTGCCTTGCTCAGGGACACCTCGGTAGCACTTGGTCTTGCTGGACTAGAACTGGTGACCTTCCAGTTGCCAAGCCAAGTCCCTATCGACTTCGCCAATATGGAAACTACAGTTTTCTATACAGCGGACTACAACATGGATGTTCAATAAGAACGAGAGACTACTGTAAACTCATCTGAGACTCTGCACCGTGCTCTGATGCTGCTGCTTTGCTTTATGAACGTGGACAACAGAGAAACAGATTATTCAGGACCAAAGTTGGAATCGAAATAAAAAGGAAAGTGAAACTTATGCTCGTCTCGGTTTCAATTTCATTATTCGGATATTCGTTTTTTTATTTGTTTCCCCCTAAATGTATGCTATCAATAAAGGTGAATTGCCATATAATCTTTTTGAAAAATAGAGATCGCACATCAGTCCTGTGTACAGATCAGTTCGATAAAGTCATGCCTAAACAGCAACATTTTACACGATAAATACGGGTTTAAATAGCAGTATTTGCCACGGAAGGCGAGTGGCAGCTACAGTAAACCTTCTCTTACTCTGGCATCTTGTGGCAACTCCCGTTCAGCAGCGGCAGATGCTTCTGCAAGTTGTGGCATCGGTGGCATATGCCGGAAGTACTTGCCACAGATACCACAGAGTAGTGGCATCTGTGGCAGATGCCGGAAGTACTTGCCACTTCCTGCGGATGCCACGAAATGAGCCAGGCCCTACTGCTGATTTGCATATTGGACCTTTATGTGTGCACAAGAACACATATGTAAAATTAACACTTATCAACATAATGTGGGCTCGCAGGCTGATAGCCAGATATCTGATCTCGGTGGGTCTTAATGAGGCTTGATACAGACCTCAGTTAGTATATCATATTTCTAAGCAAATGCCGACTATAATATGTATATCAATGATCATATATTATAAGTAGAGATGTCCCGATCACGTGATTTTTAAAAGATCGGAATCGGGAGAAAAAGATCGAGGATCGGGAATTCTTAAAAAATATATTTTATTTAATGTTACAAAACGAAAATGACCATGTTCACGTCTTAAAGTCATCTTGAGGACTTCGTTTTGGTTTCAAATTACACAACATCATGTATGTGTTGCTTCTTTTGGGCTTGTTTTCGTAGACCTGGTTGCTTATTTCTCTCAAATCTGGCAACAGAGTGGGCGCAGTGTCTAATAGTAGCATTAAGCTAACGAGAGGCTACGTTCAGCTGGTGACTCGGGAGTCGGGACGGAGCAAATGTCAGGAGTTTGGAAGTATTATGGAATTGAAAGCGAAGGCAGTGTAACAGCCAGATGCAATGTTTGCAAGAAGGAGGTTCCGCGTGGTGGAAAGAACAGATTTACTTAATTTTTGGAAATCTCTAATATCAACGTAAGAGCTTGCGCCTCTTCGGGGGGTGCGAACACTTAACCATAAACGTTATCGTTTACTTTCTCCGTCTTTATATGTAGATATGACTTTTCTCCGTTAATCTCTGTCACGTTGTTTCCATAGCAACAACAACTTCCTGTCAACAGCGCTACCTCTCCTTCAAAATAAAAGCATGTCCACAAATAGGAAGCCAAGCCAAATTACACTTAAGATATACACAACTGCAACGAAAGTAACAAACACAATGCGATATCCTTTTCAATTTCAAAGAACACACATTGGGTTACATCAACAAATAACTATAAAACAACAATACTGTAGGATAACAAAGAGAAGTGGTTTGCTGATGACTACTGTTGAATTGTGTTACTCCAGTCAGATGGACATATAATACTTTGTTTATTCATGTTATGTTAAGCTGCTGTTGTTCATTGCATTATTACTAGACTAGTTAGTCTTAAGACGAGACACGGCAGGCAAAAACATCGTTTTTCAAGTACTGGTCAATTTTGAGATGTTGTGCTATTTTGATTCTATAACATGTTTTCTTTCAGGCTTTTGGAGAACGTACAAAATACACATTTAAGTGTTTCTTTGACTTTAGCTTGTCTGTTTGCGTCTGGAGATTTCTCCTAAATTCACCAAAAGTTAGCATTCTAACGTAGCATAAAGTACCGCGACCGCTGTGTGCAGCATGTCAACAGAGGTATCGCTGGGAAGCTCCGTCTCTCCTGCACGATCTCATCGGATCCAAATATGGTCATTTCCTTCGTATCAGCAACCAATCGCGAAAGCACCAAGGGGTCTTAAACCAAGAAACAAAATCTCATTGGCTGTTGTCAATTTCTGACAACGTGATTCGTTCAGATGCGTCACGTGGTGTGCTAAAAGAACGACGAAAAAAACGTTCACAGAGAAGACGACAACAATTGTCACTTGCACGAAGCAAGGTTATACAAAAAAACCCGAACATGAAATACCTTCACGGAGTGCGTCGAGGCGCGAGCTGTCGCCCAGAGAGCAGGAGGGTTCAGCTCGCGCCTCACTGCAACCTGTCAAGGTCCTTTTCTCAAAATGAGTTTCTTCTCCTACTCTGAGTTCGAAATGTCAACTTCAGTAGCACGTAGAGACACCAAACCTTCCAGTTATATTCCTATCAATATTATGAAGGCTTTTACAGAAGGGTTTGTTCATATATCATTCACAGCCTGAATTATTCAACATTTATACCTAAAAACAAGGTGAACATTGATATGTTAGGGCTGTTGACAGTATTTTCTGATTTATGGAGTGATACAGAGAGGTATCCTAAATCCCTTCTGTAAAAGCCTTAGATACTGATATGACTACAAAATGAAACAAGAATTTTGAACCTGGCTTTATCCAAAGTTCAGATTTCGATTCCTGAAATGTGTTAAAATATGCGCATATTTAATGAGATCATGGATAATTTGCATATTTAAACATGCTCTTTCAGAAAACTTGTAATACAAAAAACAATTGCCTTGTTGTAAGTAATTAACTGGAGAAATGTCTAGCTGATACCTTAAAGTTAAAAAAAGTACCCTATTCACCTGGGTGTCTCGCCTTAAGGCTAGAATTCTGCACTAAGCCACATTTTTATTTTATTTTATTATTTGTGACTGAATGTGAACTTGTGAAGCTCGTCAAGCTACCTCTTTCCAGTAGTTATTTTTGTTTTGTTACTGCACTATCTGCACTCAATTTATTCACATGGTTATTTTGCTTTAGAGAGCCCTCTCCTGACAGACTGAGCGGCTCTGATAGCCTCAGCTCAGCGAGGCAAAGCCACGCCTCTATGTGATCATAGAGTTATACAGAATCAAGAGTCAGGTGAACAACAGGTATGAATACTGACGGTACAAACTGTTGTTGTTAATAAACAAGAACCAGTTTGAAAGGAGATGATTAGTGAAATATCCATAAAGAAAAAGAAAGTATGCTTCCAGTTCTGTTTCATCTGGTGCTGAGATGTGTCCACAGAGCTCCTCGTGCTGCTCTCAGAGTGCAGCAGATCGATGCTTTAACTTCAATATTAAAAAAAAGTCTTCCCGGGGGAGCATGCCCCCGGACCCCCTAGAGGAGGTGAGGACCCCCCCTAGAGGATGTGAGCCCCCCTTAAATCATGTCCACATGGATAGGAAACTAAACACAGTTGCACACATCTTGTGTCAATATCTTTCTGTGTTGGGGGTCATGCCACAACCGTGCACGCGCGAATCATAGTGAGTGTCTAGGGCGGCAAATTGGTCAGGGCCGGCCCTGGGTGGACCACTGATAAGCTGTATTTTGTTTTGATCCAATGCTGCTGTGAAAGGAGCTGTATCCATGTTGGATAGAATGGATACTTGGGTACTGTCATTTAAATACAAAAATAACCTTAAGGGACAACTTGAATGCTTTTTTCCTTGTTTTCTCTTAAAGCATCGCATAAAGATCGGATCGGGAAAAATCGGTATCCGCAGATTGTCAAAATCAAATGATCGGAATCGGATCTGGAGCAAAAAAGGGTGATCGGGACATCCCTAGTTATAAGTGTACATACATTCGCTCACATTATAAACGATGGTCGGGTTTCTGGAACGTTTGAACAAGCTTAATGGAATAAATTAAAGTGTGGTAGTGTAGTATGTCGTGTTGATCCGTGGTGCGCTCATAACGCGCAGGGCTCGAGTGAGACTCAGGTTTGAGTCCGGCATGAACTTGTGTTATTTTCATGTCGATGCACACGGAATGTTATGTCTGAATCGAGGATTCCTTCTATTGGTAGCCGAGACCAACATTCATGACTCATCAGCATTTTAAAGGCTAAGTAGCTGCACATGACATCTCTGCTGCTTTGCAAAACGAGTGAACATGTTATCCGGATGAGTGCTGCAGAATACTGTTTCTATAAAAGGGATACATGTGTGTAGTCTTTCATATTACACATGATCGCTGGGAGATAGCCACAGAAGTCTTAACCCAGTTTAACCTGGGCGGAAGTTTCCAGGTCACGGCTGCTTTCAGACTGTGAGTAAACCACCTGCGCTTCCCTGGAGGCTGCTGAAGGCACACGGGTCTCCGGCGGACTTGGCATCACACGAGGAACGATACTCGGTGATAGGTCTGGCAACAATAGCTGCTTTAAATGATGTATTGGAGTTTGCAATGTTTTGAACAGACATCCCCAGCCAACTCGTTTTTCTTGTTGTAGTCCTCGCTGTTCGCGTCCGGATATCTCCATGGTAACCACAGCCTCACACACCGGGACTGCATGTGCATCAAAGTCTTCCTCCCGAGCCAAATATACCCACAGATGTATGTAAACGACAGAAGAAGCGAAGGCCACTGTAAAGAGCTCTGTAACCCAGTTAACCCGGAACACCGGACGAGTAGCGAGAAGGAAGAAGGAGAATAAGATGCGATAAGTGTGTCGAACACTAGACGGTGTGTGGCTTCGACAGTCAAACAGATCACAAATACTCAACAGAGGAATTAAGACTGGATTTCTGCTTTTATAAAATAGTTGTTTCTGACCTGAGATCCGCGTGCCCTCCGCTGATCCTCCATCTTGTTTCTGTTTCTTCCTGGTACGTCACTACCCGATCCGTCCCCCTGCCCGATCTGTACTGCGCATGTGCGAGATGAACCGCCATATTGGACAACTCCGGACGGCAACCCAGGAAGGACACTTGACACAGTGGCTTTTAGCAAAGCTCAAAAAGAAAACTCGAGAGAGATGAGTTATTGTTATTACAACGTGACTTCCCTATTACGGCCCGTCCACACGACAGCGTCTAAAGCTCCACTCTGCCCGTTCACTTTCAATGGGGTGACGTCACGTAGCCGCGCTTTTTCGCCGAACTGAATTGTGGGTAGCAGAGCGGTCCGTCTCAGGCGTCAGAAGTTGAACAATGTTCAACTTCTGACGCCTGAGACGCCGGAGTAGCCAGCGCCAGCCAATCAAATCCTGTTTCTGAAAATGTGACAGCTGAAGCCGTAGCCAATCAAACCGCGTCTAAGCTGGGAGAGATATCCCGCCGTTCATTTCTATATTTCAAAACAAGTCGGAGGAGAAACTAACTATCGCCGTAGCAACTCACCCGGTTGTGTATGACCAGACCCTCTTCACCTACCGGGACACAGACCGGAGGAACCAGCATGGAGGGAGGGGGAGAGACAGTGGGGGAACTGGTAGGGTTTCGCCTGTTTGGGGAGTTTATATATATATATATATATATTTATATATTTATATATATTGCTCGCATAAAATCCCCGGGGACTGAAGTCACGTTGTAACAACAATAACTCATCTCTCTCTCTCTCTCTCTCTCTCTCTCTCTCTCTCTCTCTCTCTCTCTCTCTCTCCTCTCTCTCTCTCTCTCTCTCTCTCTCTCTCTCTCTCTCGTTTTCTTTCTGAGCTTTGCTAAAAGCCACTGTGTCAATGTTGTCCTACTTGGGTTGCCGTTCAGAGTTGTCCAATATGGCGGTCCATCTCGCACATGCGCACTGCAGATCGAGCAGAGCTGCAGATGAGTTTTTATTGTATCAAAAACCTGTTGAAATGCTACTGTTTTTTACTGTCCCCCTAAAGCGCGTCGCAGCCTCCAGGAACGCTTCTTTCACAACTTCGCCGTCTTTGAAAGACTGCATGTGTTCCTCCAGAACGTGACTGGCACGATGAGATGCTCTGGAGCAGCCTTGCTCGTGTTGTTGGCCTGGTGAAAATGGACTGCTGTGCATTTAGCTGTCCTCTCAGGCCCCTCCCCTTTAGCTGTCCTCTCAGGCCCCTCCCCTTTAGCTGTCCTCTCAGGCCCCTCCCCTTTAGCTGTCCTCTCAGGCCCCTCCCCTTTTTGAGCGTAGGGCAGAATTAGGAGGGAATTCCGTCTCGTAGCGTTTGTGCACTGTTTTGAAATGCCGCTCCTTTGTAACGCGTTACTGTAATAATATTACTTGTGTCGGTAACGGAGTAGTGTAACTCTACTTTTGTAATTCAGTAATCACACTACAGTTACTAACATTGCCCCGACACGCGTTACTTCGTTACTTACTCAAATCAGTCATAATCACACTGACAGACAAGAGGGGTTTCCGCCGCAGGTTTATCTGCAGAGGCGCGGGAAGGTATTTTGAGTGGGGGGGCTGAGGTGCTGGACTCCAGTGAACACTATTACGGGCACTATAGAGCACGCACAAAAGCAAACACACACACAAACACACAGCACACCGGCGACTGTAAGGCTCGATAATCAGCTCGGCATATAGGCGGGGGTAAAGTGCTATTTTTTACGAGTGGGGAGCGGACCTCACCTCCTCTAGGGGGGTCCGGGGGCATGCTCCCTCGGGAATTCTGTATTCATACGCAGTGGGGGGTCAAACAGCTGAGGGCCCAGGAGCCCTGAGCGTAGGCTTGAGGGATTTCTATCAGATTTCTCCACACAGGTTGCTGGCGCCAAAAGGGGGACCCAGGAGGCCGACACAGCGGAGTTCGTCTGGCTGAAGGTCATCAGGACAAAGTGGCTCAACCCCAGGCTCTCCGGCCCCGACCGAGTGACCCAGCGGACCTCTCATGCCGTCCGCATAGGAGGAAAGGGGGACAGCTGGTGGCCGGAGAAGGAGGATCGGGAAGACATCTCTCCAGCATCGACCCGGAAGCCGCCATCAGCGGACCGGAAGAGGAGGATCCAGAAGACATCTCTCTAGCAGGCAGCCCAGAAGCCGCCGTCAGCGGATCGGGGGGACAAAGACACGGCAAGCCAGGACGGCCCAGGGGACTCTCCGCTGAAACAGGTGGATATAGCCGGTGTGGACTTTGTTTCAATATCCCTTTCTTTGAGGGAGAAGCTGCCCCTTCCCCTCCGTACCAAATGCCCTTTTTGGCTTACACGCGGAGGAGGACGAGCACGATGACTCAGCCGACAAGGACCATTTTTTAAAACATATTTTGGTCTCCCTCCACGGTCATAAGAAGCTGTTGTGGTGGACTGTCCTAAAGGTTCAAAGTCTCTGAATCCCAGCGTCTGATGGATTTATATAAATGTTGGGGAACAGACATAGAAAAGAATGACCTGGTCATGTTCCAAATGCTGTGTGTAAGTTGGTCTCTGAAGGTGAGATCAGAAGAGGCATTCACGCAAACAGATATTGTTCTAAACTATAAAGTAAACATGTATTATCTTGAACTGTATCGAAGTGAACATGTATTATTTGGGACTGTTTTAAAGTAATCGTATATATATAAACCTTCTTACATACACTCCCTGACCCAGATATCAACACACACACACACACTTCCTCTCACCCTGACACACACACACTCCCTGACCCAGATATCAACACACACACACACACTCACACACCACACACACACCACACACACACACACTCCCTGACCCAGATATCAACACACACACACACGCGCGTGCACACACACACACACATCTTCCTCTCACCAACACACACACAGGTTCTTTTCAAGGTTCTTTCTGGGGCCAATATAATCTCAAGCACCAATATATCTGTGTACAATGTTTGATACCAATATATCTGTGTACAATGTTTGATACCAATATATCTGTAGTGTGTACAATGTTTGATACCAATATATCTGTGTACAATGTTTGATACCAATATATCTGTGTACAATGTTTGATACCAATATATCTGTGTACAATGTTTGATACCAATATATCTGTGTACAATGTTTGATACCAATATATCTGTGTACAATGTTTGATACCAATATATCTGTGTGTACAATGTTTGATACCAATATATCTGTAGTGTGTACAATGTTTGATTGTTTGGGAAAGAATAGTTTGTGTGAACCCTTCCTTGGGGAATTAAAGGAGTGGAGTCCGGTGGAAGATAAGAAGTGACTCTCCGCCCCAAATATGTCCATACTGTTGTTTATTCATGCCAAATGCCCCGTTTCTGACTGGCTGGTCCCGGTACCCGTATCGCACGGCAGCGGAACTGGGAGTCCAGAGTACTCGGTCAACTTGTATTGGTGTCTTTTACCATTACCATCAGATTATTGTTTTGAACTCCTTCTTTCATTAATCTGGCCAGGCTCATCTAACGGACGGGCTTTAAGCCACTACCGTGTCTGCTCCAACACCATCCCTGAATCATAACTATTATAATACAATATAATTACTGAGAAATCGATTAATTAATGTGAAGATAGCTTTAATATTGTGTGTGTAGTTTGAATATTAAATCTATCAACTAAATATAGTGTCGTAGAAAGTTAAATATGTGCCTCTTAAAGGCTGTAAAGAATAATTTGGCAACATCTACATCAAGGGAAATTAAAAATATATTAACACGTTTCATTTAAAGATAATAAGCCTCTTTATATTTGTCCGAAATTCGCTTTATTTGACATTTTCTAACAGAATTACCCCGAGTTGGTACAGTCCAGTCTCCCCAGAGAATGGTACAGTCCAACTGCCAGCGGGAAAGCGCTGTTTGTCACGTGACACGATGTACCCGGTCACCATGGCGACAGAAGAAGGAGAAGGATCGTAGCTTAGAAACGACAGAAAGCAGGGACTTTGTCTCCGGATTCGCACCATCGCCCTGGGGTTTCTGCGGCACGTAACCCTTCTAATGTCCCGGTAAACTTGCATTGAGACAGGTATGAACCACAGAGAGTTAGGGTCCAGCTACAGCCCAGGGTTTAGCCACATGCTAACGTTAGCTTCAGAGCTAGCGGTCTGTATGTGTAAACAGACAGGAAGGAACCGACCTTCCTCTCTTTGAATGTGGGTTATACCTTTCAGATCACATCTAGCAACAGTTACTGCCTCACAGTGAACCGTTCCTGTGGTTGGAAACTCTCCTTTAAGGTCACATACTCCTCAGCTACCTCTCAGAGATACATATTATGTGTTTTAATACTCGTTGTTTGTCTTGATTATATCTCACATTTACATTAACAGTAATATATGTATACATGATACTCTACATACAAAGTACTCAGTGTGTGTTGTGGGGCAATGAAGGAGCACAGCTGGCTTCAGAGAGCAGCGGACATGTTGGCGGGTCGCAGCCCGGAAGACAAGAGGAAGGATCGAGGAGGGCACACAGTGTATACAGTTAGCACACATAGGTCCGTGCGGAAACAACACCCCGACCTGTAGTTCCGCGAGTGAAGGATGTAATCCAGTGGTCACACAGTCCACTCCTCACCCTTTCTCAACACTGAAGGAAAAGGGTTTGATGATACATTAAAATAAACGCCATGTTTAAACTTTGATGTGCTTTATACATTTCAGATAACAACTGTCAACAGTTAACGGTACACAAATAATCAGCTGTTCATGGTTGGAAAGTAAATAAAGTACATTTACTCAAATACAGATTGCAGGTAGTTGTATTAGCTGAAGTATTTTCATTTGATGTCACTTTATACTACTTCTTAATTACATACCAGATATACATATGCACTTTTAATAAGACAAGAGTTACACATCATGTGAAACTGAAACTGGTATATATATATATATATATATATATACATATATACATATATATATATATATACATGATGGTTATTAAGTCATCTCAATATATGTCTGTTTTCTTTCCGCTGTCTCTCATTAGGGTGAGAGTTATCACGATGCCGGGGGAAAACGGGGACCAGTTCAAACAGGGAGACCTGGTGTTCGCCAAGATGAAGGGCTTCCCCCACTGGCCTGCCAGGGTACACACACACACACACACACACACACACACACACACACACACACACACACCACACACACACACACACACACACACACACACACACAGCCCTACTTGCTACAAACTTAAAAATGAAAAGGTTCAACGACGCACACACACAGGCCCGGTTCCAGAACAAAATGACTCAGGGTGCATCTGAGATTCGAGAGGGTGCAGTGGGAAAGTGCTATTTTTATAAGTGGGGAGTGGACCTAACACACTCTAGGGGGGTCCTCGCCTCCTCTAGGGGGGTCCTCGCCTCCTCTAGGGGGGTCCTCACCTCCTCTAGGGGGGTCCTCACCTCCTCTAGGGGGGTCCTCGCCTCCTCTAGGGGGGTCCTCACCTCCTCTAGGGGGGTCCTCACCTCCTCTAGGGGGGTCCTCACCTCCTCTAGGGGGGTCCGCGGGCATGCTCCCCCCGGGAAGATTATTATTTCTTTTAAATGTTGAAGTTAAAGCATCAATCTGGTGCACTTTGAGAGCAACATGAGGAGATCTATGGAAACACCTCAACACCCATATTAAACAGAACTGGAAGCAGATTTACTATTTCTTTATGGATATTTTACAAATCACTCCCTTTCAAGACCGAAATGTCTACATGCAGAAGATGGCATCTTTTTTACCGGAATATTCCAGCCGATCTGTGTTTTGAAACCATGAGCTGCAAAATGAGCGCCTCACCCCACTGAACAGTACTTTTTTAAATATACCTGGGCAGGCTCTGTTCTCTCAGAGGTCCTCTGGCACTTGCGGGCCGCCGAGGGGTGGCGGTGTTTGGGGCAACGAGGACGGCTGCTCCTTCTCCGTGGGCGAGGCGGGGGGACGTTCGTGTCCACGACAGGCCGCGGGTAACGTAACGTCCCCATGATCTGAACTGTATCACCTGCAGCAGATGCAGTGTGTGCTGGCGATAAGGGCTGGTTGTTTGAACCATGTTCTGATCCATCACTGACTGCTGGGTCAGCACCTTGCAGAGGACGAACGCGCAGCGGCACAGGTCACGCGCACCTGACATACACTGAACACAAATAGAAAACGCAACACTTTTGTTTTTGCTCCCATCTTTCATGAGAGGAACTCAAAGATCTAAAACATTTTCTATAAACACAAAATAACCATTTCTCTCAAATATTGTTCACAAATCTGAAACAGTGTGTGACAGTGAGCACTTCTCCTTTGCCGAGATAATCCATCCCACCTCACAGGTGTGGCATATCAAGATGCTGATCAGACAGCATGGTTATTGCACAGGTGTGCCTTAGGCTGGCCACCATAGAAGGCCACTCTGAAACGTGCAGTTTTGCTTTATTGGGGGGGTCCGAGAACCAGGCAGTATCTGGGGTGAGGGGTAGGGTAATGTTGTGAATCGAGTGGCCTGTGTTCGTCGTCCATAACGTACGCCTGCCCATACCATAACCCCACCACCACCACGGGCCACTCGATTCTGTGAATCACAGATGTATGATTTCACTGCGTCAAGCTCAGACCCCTCCTTATGGAGCTCAGCTCAACATACCTACCTGCGTGCAGATGTGTAGCTAACGGGATATTCTGTGTGCTCAGGTGTGTCAGTGTGACGGCGGTGGAAGCAGTAAGAGAATCCCGGTCTACTTCTTCGGGAAGCATCAGATGTACGTACACACACACACACACACACACACACACACACACACACACACACACACACACACACACACACACACACACACACACACCGTAATCCTGACAGCAAAGACATGGTGACTTCAGAGTTGAATGTCCGTCCTCAGAGGAACGATCCCTCCGGAGAACATTGTGCCGTACGTCGGGAACGAGCTGAAGTTCGGCAGCGGCGTCCGGATCGAAGGCTTCGCTGAAGGCATGTGGGAGATCCAGAACACGCCCGTCGTGGGGAGCAAACTCAAAGTAAGAGTCGCCTATTAAAACTGATGTTCTGTTCAATCCTCTCTCTCCTCATTAGACTCCAGTTCACAACCAGCTGCTCTCGCCTGAAAGTGCAGCAGGTGTACTCGACATTGAGAAACGGCCCCTCTCTCCTCTTGGGTTGCTTGGCTCTACTGGACCTTGGTTCAAGGTTCAAGGTCCTTTATTTTGTCCTACGACCTTAGCGACAGTGTAGCTATGGCGATGAACATCTTAGGTCACAGGCTTCTCCAACAGAGCAACACAATAACACAGATAAACAAAGATCTAGTGCAAGTATATACAAAAATACACACAGTAGTGAAATAGTGCAGAAAGAGTCTATATACAAGTTATAGGAATGATATATTAGATAAATAGATAAATAATGACTGAGTATTAGATGAATGTAATGAAATAGTTTCTAAGTTCAGGTGTTTAATAGTCTTCTGGCCTGCGGGATGAAGCTGTCTCTGAGTCTGGTGGTTGTAGTCCGGATGCTGCGGTACCGCCTGCCAGACGGCAGCAGACTGAACAGAGAGTCTGCTGTGGGGGGTTGGCTTTAGCGTGACAGAAAGTGGCTAGAGCAATTGTCTCTGGATCACGTCCATGGTTTCTTGTGGGGTCGCTGTGTATCCAGTAGCCTTCCAGTAGCCTTCCAGTAGCCTTCCAGTTGCCTTCCAGTAGCCTTCCAGTAGCCTTCCAGTTGCCTTCCAGTAGCCTTCCAGTAACCTTCCAGTAGCCTTCCAGTAGCCTTCCAGTTGCCTTCCAGTAGCCTTCCAGTTGCCTTCCAGTAGCCTT
This sequence comes from Champsocephalus esox, assembly GCA_036324585.1. Lineage (NCBI taxonomy): Eukaryota > Metazoa > Chordata > Actinopteri > Perciformes > Channichthyidae > Champsocephalus > Champsocephalus esox. The sequence goes on from CM070481.1 coordinate 42,505,851, forward strand.
CCAGTTGCCTTCCAGTTGCCTTCCAGTAGCCTTCCAGTAGCCTTCCAGTTGCCTTCCCAGTAGCCTTCCAGTAGCCTTCCAGTAGCCTTCCAGTAGCCTTCCAGTAGCCTTCCAGTTGCCTTCCAGTAGCCTTCCAGTTGCCTTCCAGTAGCCTTCCAGTATGCCTTCCAGTAGCCTTCCAGTAGCCTTCCAGTAGCCTTCCAGTAGCCTTCCCGTAGCCTTCCAGTAGCCTTCCAGTAGCCTTCCAGTTGCCTTCCAGTAGCCTTCCAGTAGCCTTAGCCTTCCAGTTGTCTTCCAGTAGCCTTCCAGTTGCCTTCTAGTTGCCTTCCAGTAGCCTTCCAGTAGCCTTCCAGTTGTCTTCCAGTAGCCTTCCAGTTGCCTTCCAGTAGCCTTCCAGTAGCCTTCCAGTAGCCTCCAGTTGCCTTCCAGTTTGCCTTCCAGTAGCCTTCCAGTAGCCTTCCCGTAGTTGTTGAGCATGGGGAGTCACCAGTTGCTGTTGCCTCTAGCTGCATAGTGTAAAGGTTCGGTGGATGTTAGCTCAATGTGGGAATCTAGGTTGCTAGATGTGTGTGGTTTGATATGGCTAACATTGTGGAAGATTTATATTGCACTCATGTTGATCGTCCGCAGATGTACGGAGTTTATAGCGAATGCAAATCGAAGATAATACATTTGACAGCGTAGGTAGACCAGATGTTTGGAAAGACCAGATGTTTGGAAATGCGTGTGTCTGTAATTCAGTTCATTTTGTAACTTACCAAATCAGAGTAAATTGTGACCTTGGGTGGAAACAGCAAACCTGTAAACACAAAGGAAATAAATAAATAAACAAGGCGTATTTAAACGATCTTCGCCCAGCATAACCACACACCCTCAGAGCATGGTCACCAAGACGGGCAGCGTGTTACAGGGGGATCGGGTTGCTTCCCCCTCCCCTCCGTTTACAGCCCCCCGGAGCGGCGTGGTCCGAGTGCGGGTTGCTGCGGAGCAGAGATACACCTTCAGCCACAGAACTGTAGCGGTCCCGCAGCTTTAATAACGGCTCGCCAACAGTATCAACATCTCTCTCGCTGGCTGGGGTCGAGCTGTGTGTTCAATACGCTGCGGTGTGTTTATGAGCGGAGCACGCATTGAACATGCGTTTTAATGAAGACATGCGATGTGACGAAGTTAGCGTTGTACTAACATGCGATGTGATGAAGTTAGCGTTGTACTAACATGCGATGTGATGAAGTTAGCGTTGTACTAACATGCGATGTGATGAAGTTAGCGTTGTACTAACATGCGATGTGATGAAGTTAGCGTTGTACTAACATGCGATGTGATGAAGTTAGCGTTGTACTAACATGCGATGTGATGAAGTTAGCGTTGTACTAACATGCGATGTGATGAAGTTAGCGTTGTACTAACATGCGATGTGATGAAGTTAGCGTTGTACTAACATGCGATGTGATGAAGTTAGCGTTGTACTAACATGCGATGTGATGAAGTTAGCGTTGTACTAACATGCGATGTGATGAAGTTAGCGTTGTACTAACATGCGATGTGATGAAGTTAGCGTTGTACTATGTGCTCCGGTTAGCCCCCCGGCCCCTGCTCATAAACAAGCTTGAACTAAACACTCTCGTTCTACTCCAAAGGCCCATGCCACTCACAGGTACATGCATTTCTACGGAGCCCCCTAGGGGACATGGAGAAGAAGAACAAATATATTTAAAAAAATATATATACGTTTTGCGAGATCTCACAAAACCCCGTTGCAGCTTGTAGACGGTCCCTAAGCACTCCTCCTCTCCTTCTCCAGCTGCAGCTTGTAGACGGTCCCCTAAGCACTCCTCCTCTCCCCCCTCCAGCTGCAGCTTGTAGACGGTCCCTAAGCACTCCTCCTCTCCTCCTCCAGCTGCAGCTTGTAGACGGTCCCTAAGCACTCCTCCTCTCCCCCTCCAGCTGCAGCTTGTAGACGGTCCCTAAGCACTCCTCCTCTCCTCCTCCAGCTGCAGCTTGTAGACGGTCCCTAAGCACTCCTCCTCTCCTCCTCCAGCTGCAGCTTGTAGACGGTCCCTAAGCACTCCTCCTCTCCTCCTCCAGCTGCAGCTTGTAGACGGTCCCTAAGCACTCCTCCTCTCCTCCTCCAGCTGCAGCTTGTAGACGGTCCCTAAGCACTCCTCCTCTCCTCCTCCAGCTGCAGCTTGTGACCGATGCTTGATGTTTAGCCCGGATGGCGGCGCGTATCGAACTGTTCTGATCAAAGCGCCTCTGTAGCTCGTTGTCTACCTGCTATGATTGTAAAGTCATGTTGTTTGTATTTTTACAACGTTATGTTCGTGAGTTATTGATCCGCGAAATTCGAATCTGTCCAAAACTCAGCTCAGAGGAGCGTGCATGTCCCTCGCTCTGAGTGTTCTCCTGAGGTGTCTGCACTTTGTGAAACCCTTTATATACCGTCTGTGTGAAACCGTGCCTATTGCCAAGCACTGATGTTATATCTTTATATTTAAGGCCAAGCTCAAAGTCACATCGATGAACCGCTCCATTGTTGTGGTTTCTGTGTTGCCGTGGCGCCGAACTGACCAGGAAGTACTGACTGAAAGGTGCCCGTGTCCCCTCGGGGCTCCGTACGCTTCAGTCACCACATTCAGAACATCTTTTCAGGGACCTTTACTTTCTTCTTTGCTGCTTTGCGACACGTGGTTACACTTTGCCAATAGAAAGACAGACGGTAAACTAGTTGTTTATCTTGACACGACACGAAATGGATAAACATCTAAACATAGTTTTAAATAAAATAAACAACCATTTCAAATCCTTACCTTATTTAAAAGTGTTTTTGGGCCCGACGCTCACCGAGAGCGGGTAGCGGTGTCATGGCGGCTGCAGCTTTGTGCGTCACGTGGTCATGTGACCAGAAGTACACCATGTACCTCTGAACTGTAGAGAGTAGAAGTACACCATGTACCTCTGAACTGTAGAGAGTAGAAGTACACCATGTACCTCTGAACTGTAGTGCAGTAGAAGTACACCATGTACCTCTGAACTGTAGTGAGTAGAAGTACACCATGTACCTCTGAACTGTAGAGAGTAGAAGTACACCATGTACCTCTGAACTGTAGAGAGTAGAAGTACACCATGTACCTCTGAACTGTAGTGAGTAGAAGTACACCATGTACCTCTGAACTGTAGAGAGTAGAAGTACACCATGTACCTCTGAACTGTAGAGAGTAGAAGTACACCATGTACCTCTGAACTGTAGAGGAGTAGAAGTACACCATGTACCTCCGAACTGTAGAGGAGTAGAAGTACACCATGTACCTCCGAACTGTAGAGGAGTAGAAGTAGCACATAGATGTAAATACTCAGGTAAAGTACAAGTACCTCTATAGTATGAAGTTGTTTTTTTGGCCCTCCGGCCCACCGGGGAAACTCCCGGTATTCCCAATGGCCAGTCCGCAACTTGTACTTGAGTAAGTGTACTTCCCACCTCTGCTGCTAAGCTACTTCTTAGCGTTAGATTGGTTTTGTGGTGACTGTAGTGTAATACTTCCAGAGAGCCAGCAGGAGGAGCAGCCTGGAGGAGAGCAACGAGACGCCCAGACCTGAGGTCAGTGTTCACTTCATCTCAATATATTCTATCACTGTTATTCAGGTGTATATCAGTGTGTAGTGTCTCTACTTTAAAGAGTCCTCTCCTGCTGATGTTCAGGTGTATATCAGTGTGTAGTGTCTCTACTTTAAAGAGTCCTCTCCTGCTGATGTTCAGGTGTATATCAGTATGTAGTGTCTCTACTTTAAAGAGTCCTCTCCTGCTGATGTTCAGGTGTATATCAGTATGTAGTGTCTCTACTTTAAAGAGTCCTCTCCTGCTGATGTTCAGGTGTATATCAGTATGTAGTGTCTCTACTTTAAAGAGTCCTCTCCTGCTGATGTTCAGGTGTATATCAGTATGTAGTGTCTCTACTTTAAAGAGTCCTCTCCTGCTGATGTTCAGGTGTATATCAGTATGTAGTGTCTCTACTTTAAAGAGTCCTCTCCTGCTGATGTTCAGGTGTATATCAGTATGTAGTGTCTCTACTTTAAAGAGTCCTCTCCTGCTGATGTTCAGGTGTATATCAGTATGTAGTGTCTCTACTTTAAAGAGTCCTCTCCTGCTGATGTTCAGGTGTATATCAGTATGTAGTGTCTCTACTTTAAAGAGTCCTCTCCTGCTGATGTTCAGGTGTATATCAGTATGTAGTGTCTCTACTTTAAAGAGTCCTCTCCTGCTGATGTTCAGGTGTATATCAGTATGTAGTGTCTCTACTTTAAAGAGTCCTCTCCTGCTGATGTTCAGGTGTATATCAGTATGTAGTGTCTCTACTTTAAAGAGTCCTCTCCTGCTGATGTTCAGGTGTATATCAGTATGTAGTGTCTCTACTTTAAAGAGTCCTCTCCTGCTGATGTTCAGGTGTATATCAGTATGTAGTGTCTCTACTTTAAAGAGTCCTCTCCTGCTGATGTTCAGGTGTATATCAGTATGTAGTGTCTCTACTTTAAAGAGTCCTCTCCTGCTGATGTTCAGGTGTATATCAGTATGTAGTGTCTCTACTTTAAAGAGTCCTCTCCTGCTGATGTTCAGGTGTATATCAGTATGTAGTGTCTCTACTTTAAAGAGTCCTCTCCTGCTGATGTTCAGGTGTATATCAGTATGTAGTGTCTCTACTTTAAAGAGTCCTCTCCTGCTGATGTTCAGGTGTATATCAGTGTGTATTTAAACCTGTACTTTTATTTAATGATAAATCAAACTTGAACATTGTGGGGTTTATTTTACAGACTTTTATTTTAGTTTTTAGATATATCGGCATCACAGCCTCTCACTGACTCTTTATCTGTCTGTCTTTTTTAGAAACAGAGAAGAAAAAAGGAACCAAAACAATTCAGCTGTGACCAATGTGGGAACGATTTCGCTACACGAAGTGGACTTCAGGCCCATTATCGTATTCACACTGGAGAGAAACCATACAGCTGTGACCAATGTGGGAAAGCTTTCACTGCACCAAGTGGACTTAAGGTCCCATTATCGTATTCACACTGGAGAGAAACCATACAGCTGTGACCAATGTGGGAAAGCTTTCACTGCACCAAGTGGACTTCAGGCCCATTATCGTATTCACACTGGAGAGAAACCATACAGCTGTGACCAATGTGGGAAAGCTTTCATTGTACGAGGAGGACTTAAGGTCCATTATCGTATTCACACTGGAGAGAAACCACACAGCTGTGACCAATGTGGGAAAACATTTTCTCAAAAAAGCAGCCTTTCATCACACCAGCGCATCCACACAGCAGATAAACCACACAGCTGTGAAGTGTGTGGGAAAGCATTTTCTCAAAAGGTTACCCTTGAATACCACCAACGCGTTCACACAAGAGAGAAACCATACAACTGTGAAGAGTTTGGGAACACGTTTGCTCAATCAAGTGATCTCACAGCACATCATCTTATTCACACAGCAGAGAAACCACACAGCTGTGAAGAGTGTGGGAAAACATTTTCTCAAAAAACTACTCTTGAATACCACCAACGCATTCACACAGTAGAGAGACCATACAACTGTTAATAGTATGGGGAAACTCTCTACATCAGGTCATCTTAAGATCCATCATCGTATTCACACAGAAGAGAAACCACACAGCTGTGAAGAGTGTGGGGAAACCTTTTCTCAAGGTAGTAATCTTAGATCCCACCAGTGCACTCACTCTGCCTCCAACTGATCCTTTTCTGAGTCAAGCTAGCATTCCTCCTGATTTTTTCCAAATGTAAAGCTGACCAACAGTGACTTTCCGCTCTAATAAACATGTTTTTTATGTACTACATTCAGACTTCCCCAAAACCCGGCTGCCCTCACTAACTTAGTTCTATATGTGAGTGCTCTTGTTAATAAAAATGTTTTTTGATTTATATAAAGCAAATGTATGCTGTTGCTGCGATGCTGAACGTAACAATGATCTGTCTACCAGCAGTCTGTGAATGTGAAGTTTAGGGAACATCTGTAAATAGAAGCATCTCTTGATCTTTGGTCTGTATATATTATACTTCCTAATCAATTATCTGTTATGTGTGCAGATGCAATTTCAGTGAGCATCAAGTTCAGCATGTTTGTTGCCACACACCGTATTTGCTTCTGTGTGTGACGTTCACGGAATAGTTTTTATTCTACGTTTATGTTCAATTGAAAGGTTTGAGTTGCCTTTTTGGTACTTTTTTGTTTATTACTTCAAGTGATGTTCAAAACACTAAAACACGTGTGGTATGAGAAGTGATAAAGTATATTTGTGACGTTCTTGTTTTGTTAGTGAAACTCTGCTATAATATCATCTCATGTTCATTCTTTGACTTCATTGTGACGGCCGTCACAGTAAATGTGATTCTTGCTGCTGTAATAATCTGAGCTGTAAACTTAAAACTTGCTTTCTAGTTTCTCATTTCATTTCATTGTTTATTTGAATAGGGACAATGCACATTCATGAACACTTCAGACAAATAATGCTTCAAGTGTAAATATGCCGGATTTTAGCTCTGGCATACAATTTATAAGAACATGACATTTATAAACATAGCAACAAATAAATACATGATATGCAAGAGCAGCACACACAAGTATTTACCACATGGCAGTACAATATAGCAGCAACGACATATCAAGTTTAAGAGATGATACAAGAGCTGCATAAAGTGCAAGAGGAGATACCCCTGTGTTAAAGTGCATTTAGCGGTGATTGCACGTCTGGTTGCTTCAATCGTTAAAACGACAATCCCGTATCTCAGTTGGGAGGCTGTTCCACAAAGAGCTGTCTTTAATGGAGAGGACATTTTGTCCAAAAGTTGTCCGTCTGCGGTGGACTTCACAGTCTCCTCTGGTTTCTGACCTAGTGCAGCGTCCAGTGTGTTTTTTGTGGATGAACTCCCCTAAGGGGGGGGGGCAGTCCATGTAAACATTTATAATATAAACATACTTTTAAAAGACTTAAAATTATCAAAACTCAAGAAATTGTGTTTTCCAAGGATGGCACAGTGGTGGTATGAATGTGGCTTTCTGTCAAACACCTGGATAGCTCTCTTGTACAGCTGTTCGATGGGTTTCAGGTTTGTGGCACAAGCAAACGACCAGTTTGTCAAACCGTATTCACTGTGGGATAGAATCACACAGTGGAGGTATGACTTTGCAGCAGACAGTTAAGAAAGGTCTCATTTGTAAAAAAAAGTGCAAGTTGAATTTAATGATATTGGATACTTTCTTAAAGGTCCCATGTCATGCTTTTCCAGTTATTACCCGTCCCCTTGTGTTATGAAGGTTTTTCTGCATGTAAACGGTGTGCAGTGTCAAAAACCCTCAAAGTGCACCCTGTAGCGAGTAAAACTGTAAAACAGTCTCTGCTGCCCCAAAACGCCACACTTATTGTTTTTACTTCGGCTGTGAGTGTTTGTGTGTGCTCAGGATGAGTTTCGCTTGTTCTCCTGTATCGGCGACACGGAAGCCTGTCTGCTCCTGCAGCAGCTCACACAGCTGCGAGCAGCAACGAGCCTCTCAGCTTCGCGACCAATCAGAGCACACTGGGATCACAGGGAGGGGGGCAGGAGCTCCAACAAGCCGTTTAGGACAGAGAGTGAATACACACACTTTACAGACTTGCTGTTTGAGAAACCAATGTGAGTTTGGAAAATGGCACAGTATAAATCTACTTTAGTATACCTCAACAATGGAATTATGATCAGTGGAAATGGCCATGACATGGAATCTTTAAAAGTCAAGTTTGAGTCCAGTGCGACTCCAAGATACTGAACTGGGAGACTAGTTCTATTTCTGCTCCGTTTAAAAACACCTTGGATCCTTCGATTTTGACTGGTCGTTTACTGAACGTCATGCATACTGTTGTTTTGCATTTAACTGTAAGCAAATGTTGTTCAGCCAGTGTTGAACCTCGTCCAAAGCATTTGAGAGACAGGATGAGATCATTTCAGTGTTTTTCCGGTGTACAAAGACGACCGCATCGTCGGCATACATTAGCACATTCAAATCAGGACATACATTAGGCAAGTCATTAATGTACAGAGAAAACAGTAATGGTCCAAGAATGGAACCTTGTGGAACCCCAACAGGGTTCACAAGGTCGGGGATTTGGCTCCGTTGACCAAAACACACTGTTTCATGTCCGATAAGTAAGACTTAACCCACTGTATTGAATCTGCCGAAAAATTGAAATACGTCAGGTTTGTAAGGAGCAAGTAAGTCTTGTAAGGTGGTCAACAGTGTCTCATTAAAGTTGTCGACACAAAGAGACTCTTTGACTCCTCATTAGAAACTGTTTAATGTTTTATAATTACTTACAATCACTTTGCATTAGGTTTTTAAGCTTGGTCTTGGTTTACTAGCAACAAATAATAGAACGAGTATTAAAATATATATACATAGAGTATTCTGATTATTTGTATTTATTTAGTCATTTATATTTTCGTTTATCGTTTTCCCCTTTTATCTTTTATTAATAGGTATTATTATTATAGATTTGAATAGTTATTGAAATTTGCTTTAAGTCCAATATATTCATCTTATTATCACTTTACTTATCTATCGATGTGTGTATTTATTTATCCCTTTTTCCCATTAATGTATATTTTTTATTAGCTTTGCATTTTGTCTTTCTCCCTTTGTATTTCTTTGTTTACTGTAGAAGTGTCCTTGGGTTTATGAAAGGCACTATCGACATTTCAGTTATTATTATTAAATCATTTAAATTCTAGTAAAAGGACCAAATAAGAAAACTACTACAACATTAAGTTAAGTATATAATATCTATATGTAATATAGATATACTCAAAAATAATATTAATACGCACAGTATAATGACAAACTATTCGTTAAAATAAAATACAAAATGTGCAGTATTGGTATGCCGAGGAAAGCCTTGCAAATATTCAAGAAGGGATCTTTGTGTACAATGTGCAAACAAAGACTGACTTATTACATATAGAGGAAAATAGAAACACGTATAGTATATATAGGGTGTAGAATGAAAAGACAAAAGCTTTTCTCCGCCTTGGTTGAGGAAAAGGACACCACACGATGGCTGTGTGTTCAAAACCAGAAACAGTACATATACATTTCGTGTCAGTTATTTATAATTTGTAACATTGTTAATGTGTTTTTAATAAGCATTTAAACATTTTCAATTCATTTCAGAAAATGTTGAAAGACTTAAAAAAAATATATATATTTAGCACGAAAAAAACGAAAAGCGTACACAATGGTATATGCAACAGTCAAATGTGTTTTAAAAAACTAACTCAGAGGTGGGGTAGGTCATTTTGGAGAAACCAGAATTTGAAAATACACAACCGGAAAAAAATCTGCCCCTTCCTCTCAGAGCCCCTCCTCCAACACACACGAGCGCCACATGACCAATGAGGGCAGAGATCAGTGTGTGCCCCGAGGGAAGGCTGACAGGCAGGTCGGCCATCAGTGACTTTAGCCGGCTCAGCTGATTGGTCGTGCTTTTTACAGCGCCACGGCTTCAAAGCACTTCAGATATTCGTTGCTATCGGGACGTGAGAGCATTCCATGGAATATAACAACACGTGTTCCTGAAGTGAACTACCTACCCCACCTTTAAGTGGATGTCATTCAAGACCTTTACTAGAGCAGTCTCAGTGTTGTGGTTTGTGTCCTCTCGGTTTTTATCATTCATCTGATGGAATTGCGTCATGGTGTTTGCATTGACATTAGGTGGACACAGGGTGTATACCGAGGTATTAGGGATGTTAAGATGCACCGATTCACACCGGCATAATAATAATAATACATTTTATTTCTATAGCGCTTTTCTTGAACCCAAAGACGCTTTACATTTGGGAGGGAAGGTAGACGAACAAAACAAAAAGAAACAAAACAAAACAGAAAAGCAGTCAGGAGGAAGTTGGTTGTGAGGGGGGGAGGGGCTTATGGATAGAGAGCTGAAGAGGGGGCGGGGCTTATGGATACAGAGTTGAAGAGGTGGGTTTTGAGGCAGGACTGGGAACAGGGGTGAGGGACTCAGACTCACGGAGGTCTTGGGGGAGGGAGTTCCAGAGCTTCGGGGCTGCCACAGAGAAGGCTCTGTCGCCGTAGCTCCGGAGTTTGGCTTTGGGGATGGAAAGCAGACCTGCTGAGGTGGATCTGAGGGTCCGGGGTGGTTGGTAGAGGATGAGGAGGTCAGTGAGGTAGGGGGGGGGGCAGATGGTGGAGGGCTTTGAAAGTGAGGACCAGGAGTTTGTAATGGATGCGGTGAGAAACGGGGAGCCAGTGGAGTTCTTTGAGGACCGGGGTGATGTGATGCCATGATTTGGTGTGGGGGAGGAGTCTGGCGGCTGCGCTCTGGACACGCTGGAGTCTACTGAGGGAGGTGGAGCTGATGCCGTGGAGGAGGAGGTGGAGCTGATGCCGTGGAGGAGGAGGTGGAGCTGATGCCGTAGAGGAGGAGGTGGAGCTGATGCCGTGGAGGAGGAGGTGGAGCTGATTCCGTGGAGGAGGAGGTGGAGCTGATGCCGTAGAGGAGGAGGTGGAGCTGATGCCGTAGAGGAGGAGGTGGAGCTGGGTGTCGTCGGCGTAGCAGTGAAAGTCCAGGTTGTATTGGCGGAGAATCTGACCAAGGGGGAGGATGTAGATGATGAAGAGGAGGGGGCCGAGTACTGAACCTTGGGGAACACCTTGGGTGACTGAAGCTGTGGCAGAGGAGTGGTTGTTGAGGGAGATGAAGTGGGATCTGTCGGAGAGGTAGGACTGGAGCCACCTGAGTGCAGTACCTTCGATACCGATATCATATATCATATATCAGGCATAAACGTTCAAGTTGCGAGTGTACCGGTTGAGAGAGTGCACATCGGCTACAGTTTGGGTTGAACTCGCGATGCATCGATTGTAGCGTATTTGCATCGGTAAAAAACGATTCATTCATAATATCCCCTCATGCTGTCAGCACTCAGCAGAGACGATCTTTGATCTTTGCTTCGCACTACGGAGGCCGAGAGTCTCAGTTATCAACAAACACGAAGTCGAGGAGAAAGAGAAACGCAGCGCACCGAAAAATACCTACAAATCAAACGTTTGGCAACACTTCGGATTGTTCGAGAAAGACGGTCAACTCCAACAATCGCTCGCAAATTGTAAACGATGCCGAGCCGCTTTAAAGTACACACGTAGCACGAGGAACTCAGCGACGCCCATAAAGAGGCGACATGGGGTCTGCGGCTGGAAAGAGAAACCTGGAAGTGAGACGGAGTGAAATCCCTCAGAGGCGTTCTGTCAGAGAGTGTTTAGTTTACAGCAGCCTGTGACGGCCAATCACAGCTCAGCGTCGTCCTCGCTGTGAGCAGTTATGAAATACCTGTTTGAGAAAGAGGTTATTTGTGTTCTTTATCGTTGCTATAGAAACCAGTGCTCTCTGCTCCCTGGTGAGTCGGCCTCTGAGTGAGAGTTCAGCACATCAGGCAGAGCTGGATGGGCGTGGCTCTGCTAGCTGCTATTTGGTCATTGTTAATCCTGAGCGATGCATCCTGACACGGTTTAACTGTGAGGTGTTCACATGACCTCTGGAGAGCGTTCTAAGGTCAAAGGAAGCAGCATGGTGGATGTGCAGCACGCAGAGAGAACCAAATGTGTAAAGCACCTTTTTGTTGATGTATGATTTGCTGCATATGAGGAACTAAAATCCTCTGTCGTACCAGATTGAAGTATCATTATTTTGCATCGTGTTGAATCGCATCGTATCGAACTGTATCGCAACAGGGCTGAATCGTATCGCATCGCCTGGTGTTTCAAATGCATCGTTAATGTATCGTATTGTTGGAAACGTATCGAGATGCGCATCGGCCTCAGTGATGGAGAAGCACATCTCTACTAGGTATATTACATGAAGTAAATACAACTCAAACTACTTCCGGAGTGCTTTCCATGAACCCCCAAAGCATCTCACCTAAAGTATGACTTCATATAGTCAAAGTGAGGCTCCACGACAACAGTAAAACCTTTGATCCCTGAGGTGATGGATCTGAGCGCACGATGCTGGTTCCAGAGTACCTTGGTTTGGAGGGAGAGCAAGAGAAGCTTGAGTTACGTAAAGTGAGACCGCAGAGAGAAGGGAGAACTGTTAACCTCAGACTATCTGCTGCCTCATTCCCTGAGAGGAAATCCTCGATTTAGAACGTATTCACCTCTGACAGGATCTCGCTGGTCGAGCAGAGCTACCCTCTTGATAAACACAAGCAACGTTACCCACATTACGGTGTCCCTATTAGTGTGTTCTGGAAGATACAGCCGCACGTCCTCATTGGACCAGACCACCCATTCCTCATCACGCCGACTGAGAGTCCAACGCGGTCCACAGGGAGCACCTTCAGCAGAGCGAACAAGGCGTGGATGGGCCCGACAAGGACCCACTCCTCTTGTTGAGTCAATCCCACACACGCCTATCCACGTCGCACGCCAACCCCCATAAGGAGCTCAAAGCCAGGTAGAGATACCCTTCCCTTTCCAAACGAGAAGTCGATAACAAGATCACAACAGGATAAGGAGGCCATTGCCCGACCGGATGCAAAGACGATGAGAGCAGGTGCACCTGTATTGAATGGCCCCATTTACCTGTCGTGCCCCTTCTCCGCCGATCAGCACGTAAGCTGGAGAAAAACCCTGTACTGACCAACATCGATAATAAAGAGTTCAGCAGACTCAGGCGGGCTGCTCATGGAGCTAACTGCAGCACCGAACGCTGAGTCACGAGAGCCATGGTACATCCCCTCACCTGGTGGAGCGTATCAACAAGCATCGAGTAGCGTTCCACTGCTCCGTCCCCTATCAAGTACCTAATGCCCAGCTTGTCCCTGGACCCCCTTTCGGCCCCTCGCTACTTGGTGTTCTGCTATGATTCGGCCAACACCGAGTTGCGATGAGCGGAGTGAGGCTCCTTCCAGCGGACACACCGCTTCTCGGGTTCTTGTGGTGCGACACCGAACGCAACAAGACGTGTCAATGTCAAGTGCTCCCATTCGGCACAACACGTAGCCCTTGCTGTGCGACTCATGCCGTGCAGAAACATGTGCACGACAACCGTAATGACAATGAGGATGTGCTTGATACGGTGCTTCAGTCGTTCTGTGTGGATACCTGCCTGAAGTCACTCTCCTGCCCCAACGAAGCAACACTTCTCCTCCAAAGAAGTAAGTAAGTAAAACTTTATTGATATAGCACCCTTCTCAACACGGATGTACAAAGTGCTTTACAGCGCAGCACACAGGACACAATTCACAGTACGACTATAACATTGCCTAGTTCGGGGCACCCTTAGTATAGCAGGTCGGGGCACCCAGCTTTAGCTGGTTGGGGCACCCTAGTCTTTAGCGGTTCGGGGCACCCTTATCTTTACTGTCGGGGCACCCTAGTCTTTAGCTGGACGGGGCACCCTTAGTCTTTAGCATTGGGGCACCCTTAGTCTTTAGCGGGTCGGGGCACCCTTAGTCTTTAGCCTGGTTCGGGGCACCCTTAGTCTTTAGCCTGGTTCGGGGCACCCTTAGTCTTTAGCCTGGTTCGGGGCACCCTATCTTTAGCGTGGGGCCCCTTAGTCTTTAGCCTGGTTCGGGGCACCCTTAGTCTTTAGCCTGGTTCGGGGCACCCTTAGTCTTTAGCCTGGTTCGGGGCACCCTGTCTTTAGCTGCCCCTTAGTCTTTAGCCTGGTTCGGGGCACCCTTAGTCTTTAGTCTGGTTCGGGGCACCCTTAGTCTTTAGCCTGGTTCGGGGCACCCTTAGTCTTTAGCCTGGTTCGGGGCACCCTTAGGAGGCCTGGCTCAGAGGACCTCAGGGCCCGGGGTGTGATGTGATGTTGCAATAAGGACTCTGTTCTCCTCTGGCGGATTGGAAATAAGGCGATGAGCAAGCAATGTTCCGTCTGTTGATAATCCCCTACCGGCTGCTGCAATATCTGAGAGTGCAGAGCTCTGGCTGGCCAACACCCGTCTTGTAGAAGCTGCACTCGGGCTAAGCTGGCACCGTGCCTCTGAGGCCTTGGGCTACAGACATACACCTGTCCATCAAACTGTAACCGTGGGAGATGCGTCTGAGTGCTGGCTTCACAACACAACCGCTTAGGGCAGCGGCTCCCAAACGGTGTGCCGCGAGGCAAGTCCGGGTGTGCCGTGGGATTCTGTGACAACCATACGTTATTATTGCAATACAACTACACAGAAATAATACTTTTTTAATTTACTATATCAGTACTTTGTAAGTTTATATGTACGTAATCTGCGCGACTTGCGCGGCGTCCACATCTCCGTGTGCAGTGCTGCATAAACATGGCTGAGTCAGCGATAACTCTCGATATGCCCGTTACTTTGAGTTCATCTGAAGAATAGACAGGAAGTGACGCTGAGGTGCAAACTGTGTCCGGGCCGGAAGCTGCTATCCACGGCTGTGACACCACGTCGTCACGCCTCAACACACGCCTGCAGAGAACACATGCTGAGGTGGAGCCACCGCACAGCTAGTTGTTGTTTGTTTATATCAGTCTGTTCTTCTTCTCTGTCTTCCGGTTGTTGCCTGTTTTGAATGACGAATACACACTACCGCCGCCTGCTGGTGAGGAGAGTTATTGCCACTCACGCATGCGCAGTTCGTACGTGCTCGGCGAGTAAAGTAACGAGTTACTTTATGTTGATAGTAACGAAGTAGCGTAATATATTACTTTTTTTTAAGTAATATGTAATATGTTACATTTTTGTAGTAACGACCCGTCTCTGGAGTTGGCGTTCTCTCCTCTGATTCACTTGAAGAGCAGCAGGAGGCCACGGCTCTCTGTTGAACGGGCCTTGCGAGTGGCCCTCTCCCCAGCGCCCCGGCAGCCACATGCATCTCACTCATTCGTAAGTCGGCAAACATATTTACGACAGCACATGTTTCAAATGCTGATTGCTGAAATGTTACATTTATAATGTGTAGTTCAGACCATGCAGTGCAGCTTCCTCGCATCGACAGTTCTCCGTGCTGAGTTTCCTTTGCCTCGTTTCTATTGTGTGACCCGTCTGGTTTAGATGAGTGTGTTGCTGCTTTGATGAAGCCTAATTTGAATTTCAAATTAATTTCTGAAATATTTCGTTAATAAATATTTCATGAGTAATGTAGTTGTCTTTGTCACATTTTATTTGGCATTAGTAAATAATTAAGCACATTTACAGATGTTTTACATGATATGAGTGATACCACGTGTTATCAGGGCTGTGTTGCACAATAGGTGGCCTTGAGATGTGTACTTGTCCTTTGGTGTGCCACTGCCACTGCCTTCGGGTACATAATCCCGTTCACCACTAGAGCCAAAGTCCTGCTGCAGCAGCTCTGGGTGAACAGTAAGAGTGGGACCAGCCCATCCCCACCGGTGACCTGCAGCATGCCTGGGCCGACTGGGAGGGGAACTCCCCAGCCTGGTTCACATCTCCTTCCCCTGGTGGTACGATGGAGATGACCCTTGTGTCCCTTGTGAAGTTATGGACAGAAGAGAGCTACACATATGCTGTGAGGCTTCAGAGGAAGCATACGGTCCAGTGGCAAACCAGACCGGTGAGACCAACGTCCCCTTTGTAATGGCCAGATCCCGTGTAGCTCCTCTCAAGCCATGGACTGTACCCGGCTTAGAGCTATCCGCCGCCCTGACTGGAGCCCAGCTAGGCAAACTGATCAAATCTGAAGTGACTGTCCCCGTCGGCAGAACCCCTTTGTGTCTGGTTCCACTGTGGTACTGACATGGCTGCACTCCGAGTCCTGCAGGTATGAGGTGCATGGAGTTATATGGATTCAAAGTCAAACCCAGCAGACGATATCACCAGAGGTAAGCCACTCAAAGATCTTACCACAATTCATCGATGGCATAAAGGCCCCGCATTTCTGTATCTGCCCATGAGCCAATGGCCCGTCTGTCCTGCTCCTCCCAGAGAGATGACCGCAGAGTGGAGAAACCCCTTTGTGTGGCCTCACACATGAGCCCTCTGACCTACCTGACCCACAGCAGTACGGCGCCTGAACAAACCTCGTAGACGCTGCATACCAAGCAATGCAAACCTCAACCAGTCGTCCTAACCCAGAGGACCGTCAGCCCATCAAGAACCAAAGCCGAAACGGCATTAATCTCCTGCGCTCAGTCCCAGAGCTCCCCAGAGGAGGATCAGCCACTAAAACCGAACAGTCGTTTGGCACCGCTCTCCCCTGACTTTGATAGAGCCCTTGAAATGTTACGGGGCAGACTTCGGGAGAGGAAAGACCTTGAGCCTGATGCCATCCATCCCGCAGTGCTCGACCCTAAGCGTCCACTAACACAGCTTCTGATGAACCAGTTCAGCCCCACGCCTGGTTTCAGGTCTCAGGCTCCAAAAGGACATTCCCAGAACAAAGACCATATCTTCTAAAAGGGTTAAATTAATAATCCTTTTTCTCAAAGCAACGATGAACCTGTGAGTTGGATTTAGAAAAGTCAGAATCAATATAGATGTTTTTTATTTTAAAGGAAATTCAGATTGAACACAGTAAAAAACTGTAAATTATAGTGTCCGTCCAAAGAATATGTTGTACTTATAGTGAAAACTACCCTTGGATGATGGTAAGGCAGACTAAAAGCTTTAGGAATCCAAAGTACAACATATACTAAGTACCCTGAATCCAGATTGATGCAAAACAAGTGACCTTTGACCTTTTTAGAGAGGTTTAGCAAAATAAATCCACCTCTGAGGTGATTTGGGTGTAAATGGCCGTTTTTACCGTTTCTCTGGAACCCATTGGTCGATCTCTTTCTGACCGTTAGAGCCAATAGAATCTAAGGGGGATTTCCCCACACACACCTTACCATTGAGAAATGAGAGCTATGCACACGCAGTTTTGCATGAGAGCGAACCTATCTCTCGCTCTGACATCTGGAAACGGAAAAGCAGGTTTATTGCTCATGGATCGTCAGAAATCATTCAAAGGGACACAGACACATCGGATTAACTTCAGCAGCGTCTTTAATCGTTTTAATGCCATTGAACAACTTTTGATCAGAACAACAACAAAGGTAAGAATATTTCTGTGTTTCCTCCGCAAAGCTACGTGGTGTGATGTCGCGAGTTCTGGTCGCTCAGCGATGACACTTATATTCCTGGAATCTTTTAACAAAAGGGAATATGAACATTTGTATGAAAGCAAAACACATTTTCAATGTCATGTTTAAAATTGAGATTTCTTTTAACTTCAATTTAAAATATGCAAACGTAATTTATGAACAGAAACAAACTTTACAAAACTGTCTCTATTGTCTCTAAGGCTGGAGCCTCACGAGGACGATAACGCAAACGGACCGCAATCGTTATCAACAAAGTCTTCTGTCTACACTCAACAGGCACCAGAAACGTGTCCGTTCCCACGAGACCGCTCGAAAGCGCTGGAGACGCTGTAGTTCATATGCCGGGCCTGTAAGTGGCGCTGTAGTCTGCCACAAAAGCAGCGAAGAAGACTTCCCGCGCATGGTTGACCTTCTGTTTATTCTCCGCTCTGGCTCTCTCTCTCCCTCCCCGAGGCGAGCGTGTGCTCCTGCTGTAGGGTGGGATGCCGAGAACATTCAGATTCCAACGGCATCATTTAGAAATGTGAATTTCGGTTCCGCTTTTCGATGCTTGAGGAAATGTTCCTCGCCGCTCTCCGTAGCCTCCTGCGTGACTGCGGCGGGGCGGGAACTGTAGCGTTGTACCGACACTTCCTACAGCGTTGTCACTACCCGATCCGTCCCCCTGCCCGATCTGTACTGCACATGTGCGAGATGGTCCGCCATATTGGACAACTCTGGACGGCAATCCAGGAAGGACACTTGACACGGTGGCTTTTAGCAAAGCTCAGAAAGAAAACACGAGAGAGAGAGAGAGGGAGAGAGAGAGAGAGAGAGAGAGAGAGAGAGAGAGAGAGAGAGAGTTATTGTTGTTACAACGTGACATCACTATTATTTACAACTCTCTTCATTGGGTGCTTTGATTTGGGGTTCAGTACGTCGTCAGAATAAGTGAGGAATGGATTTAACTTCTGTTAGACAGCTGTCATGCTGAATACATATATACTGTGAATGTGTGCACACATGTCTGGCACACAGCTGTCTGACAGAAGTTAAATCCATTCCTCACTTATTCTGACGACGTTCTGAACCCCAAATCAAAGCACCCAATGAAGAGAGGGGGACGGATCGGGTAGTGACAAGCGTAACCATGTTCGCCTCGGGCGCCAGCTCTGGGAGGCGCTGCGCTGACAGCTCTGGGAGGAAAACAAACGTTTTGGCCGTTGGCGCTCGTCCTAATGTTCGGCCTCGATGTAACGACATTCATCATTAAGTCAATGTAACAGCCTTTTCACCGCGGCTACACGTTTCATTCGCCCTGTGCGACGGGCGCTGTCAGTGATGACAATGGGGGATGTGGGCTTATCTGGCAACCGCAGCTCACAGCCAGAGTGCGAGTGAGCGAGGGAGCGAGGGAGAAAGGGAGGGAGAGAGGGAGAGAGGGAGAGAGGAAAATAGCTCGAAATAAGCTGACACTGAAGGAGGAACCTATTGCGGTGAGCACGTTGCAACTTCCGGTTGTTGTTGTCATCTCCGGGTATCCCGTGTGCCTGTTCTGTTGCTGATAGCTTATTAACTTAAACTTAATCGATCGTTTTAAAACTCTTGATCACGGCAACTGCCTGACGTTGTAATCACACGTTACTACAGCTTAAGCACTCACAACTCTCCTTCTCTTAGCGACTGTAACTCCACAGTTGCCTACACTCTTTTCGGGTTTGCTAACGGTAGCTACTTTAGCTTGATAGCTAGCCATGGCTCTCTCTCCACCCTCTGGTGCTATTTCCTGCTCTTCCTGTCTCATGTTTGGTTACTTCCCGGCCTCCCTTACTGGTAAGGATACATGTGTTAAATGTAGTTGTTAGGTTGGAGGCGGGAATCATAGCCATAGAAGCCCGGCTCCGCATCTTAGAAAGTAACTCAGCTAAAGTAAAGCCCATGTTAGCCAGTGCGGACCGGCCAAAGGTAGCTCCTCTTAGCCGTCCCCCGGCAACTCCCGAGCAGCAGGGAGACTGGGTGACTGTTCAGAAGGGGCATAAAGCGAAACCCGCAGGTCCCCACCAACCCGTTCACGTATCTAACAGATATTCCCCACTCAGCGAGACACCCGCTGAGAAGCCAACTCTGGTTATTGGTAGCTCTATTATGAGACACGTGAATTTAGAGACCGAAGCCTCCACAGTCACATGCATTCCGGGGGCCAGAGCGGGCGACGTTGAGGCGCATCTTAAACTGCTGGCTAAAAATAAACACAAATACGGTAGGATTGTTATTCACGTCGGTGGTAATGATGTTCGTTTACGCCAATCAGAATGCACCAAACTTAATGTGGAGTCGGTGTGTAGTTATGCTAAAACAATGTCGGACACCGTAATCTTCTCTGGTCCCCTCCCCAATCTGATCAATGATGACATGTATAGCCGCATGTCATCATTTCAGCGCTGGTTGTCTTGGTGGTGCCCAGCAAACAATGTGGGCTTCGTAAATAATTGGACAGCCTTCTGGGGAAAACCTGGTCTGATTAAGAGAGACGGCATTCACCCTACTTTAGAAGGTGCAGATCTCATTTCGGCAAACATTTCAGGGCTTTGTGGACGTAATCCATGACAAACTGGAGTTGAGACCAGGAGGCAGAGTCGCAGTCTTACACGCTTCTCTGCGCTCTCTCCTAGGCAGTCACCCATAGGAATCCCGAACCCAATAAAATACCCAATATTAGCGGTGTGTGTGTGTGTGTCTGTCTGCCCAAGGACAATTTAAGGTACAACCTAATAGAGGTGTCATACATAATAACCTAATAAAAGTAAATGTAACAACTACTACAGTGCAACAACACAGGAAGATTAAATGTGGTCTCTTAAACATAAGATCTCTAGCATCTAAAGCAATATTGGTAAATGATTTAATATCAGATTATAATATTGATATATGCTGTCTCACTGAAACTTGGTTGAGACATGAAGAATATGTCAGCATAAATGAGGCCACTCCACCCAGCCATGTCAACACTCATATTGCTCGAGGCACGGGCCGAGGAGGTGGAGTTGCAGCAATCTTTGACTCAAGTTTACTTATCAATACTAAACCAAAATGTAATTATACCTCCTTTGAAAGCCTCGTTTTTAGTCTTACGCATCCGACCTGGAAAACTTTGCAGCCAATCTTATTTGTTACAGTGTATCGTGCACCAGGTCCTTATTCAGAATTCTTATCAGAATTCTCTGAGTTTTTATCAACTTTGGTTCTTAAAACAGACAAAGTAATTATCGCAGGTGACTTTAATATTCATGTTGACGATGATAAAAATAGCCTTAGTTTCATTTAACTCTATATTAGATTCTGTTGGTTTCTGTCAGAGTGTAAATAAACCAACCCACTGCTATAATCACACTCTCCACCTTGTTCTGACTTATGGTATTGAAATTGAGCAACTATTAGTCGAACCGCATAATCCTGCTTTATCCGACCATTTCTTAGTAACTTTTGAAGTACTGTTACTAGACTACAAAGCATTAGTCAAAAGCTCTTGCAGCAGAAACCTATCCGTTTGTGCTATAGCCACATTTAAGGAAGAGATTCCACCAATACTTAACTCGATAGCATGTCTGCATGTAAGGGAGGAAACTTATACAAAATGTCCACCACCCCAAATTGATCATGTTGTTGATAGTGCTATAGATGCGCTGCGAATAAAATTAGACTCTGTTGCTCCTTTGAAAAAGAAGAAAATAAAGCAACATAGATTAGCTCCATGGCATAATGCCGAAAAAATAAATAAAGCAAAAGTCTAGACAACTTGAAAGGATATGGCGTTCCACCAAACTTGAAGAATCTCGTTTAATTTGGCATATTACTCTCAATGAATATAAGAAAGCACTGCGTAAAGCGAGAGCAGCTACTACTCTTCATTAATAGATGAGAATAAGAATAATGCAAGATGTCTCTTCAGCACTGTAGCCAGGCTGACAGAGAGCCACAGCTCCATGGAGCCTTCTATTCCCATAGCACTCAGTAGTAATGATTTTATGTGCTTTTTTAACGATAAAATTGTTACTCTTAGAAACAAAATTAATGACCTCTTGCCTTCGACCAGTATAATGTTATCAACAGCTCCCGGAATCGTAAGTTCTAATATTACACGAGATAGTAAACTAGAATGCTTTTCAGCCATTAACCTTGAGCAATTACATTCAATGATTCTCTCTTCTAAACCATCAACGTGCATGTTAGACCCAATTCCAACTAAGCTGTTGAAGGAAGTTTTTCCATTAATTAGCACTTCTTTATTAAATATTATGAATATGTCTTTATTATCAGGCTATGTTCCACAATCATTCAAAGTAGCAGTGATAAAACCGCTTCTTAAAAAGCACCACCTCCATCCAGAGGTTTTAGCCAACTATAGACCTATTTCTAATCTTCCGTTCCTCTCAGAGATTCTTGAGAAAGCGGTCGCAAAACAGTTGTGTGATTACTTAAAAAACAATGATTTATCTGAAGACTTTCAGTCTGGCTTTAGAACACATCATAGCACAGAGACAGCTCTGGTTAAAGTCACACAGGACATTCTAATAGCCTCAGACAAGGGACTTGTCTCTATTCTTGTTTTGCTCGATCTCAGTGCTGCATTTGATACTATCGACCATGACATCCTATTGCAAAGACTAGAGCACTTGGTTGGCATACAGGGAACTGCTTTAGGCTGGTTCAGGTCCTATCTATCTGAACGCTCTCAGTTTGTACGTGTCAACGATGAATCTTCCACGCAAACCAAAGTTAGCCATGGAGTGCCACAGGGCTCAGTGCTCGGACCTATTTTGTTCACATTATATATGCTTCCGTTAGGCAATATTATAAGGAATCATTCTGTTAACTTTCATTGTAATGCGGATGATACTCAACTATATTTATCAATCAAGCCTGATGAAATTAATCATCTCAATAAAATTCAAGACTGCCTTAAGGACTTAAAAACGTGGATGACCTTAAACTTTTTGATGTTAAACACGACCAAAACTGAAGTTATTGTACTTGGCCCGAAGAATCTACGAAACAAACTATCTAAAGATATACTAACTATGGATGGCATTAATTTGGCCTCCAGTGAGACTGTAAGGAATCTTGGTGTTATATTTGATCAGGATTTATCCTTTAACGCCCACATAAAATCAATCTCAAGGACCGCCTACTTCCATCTACGTAACATTGCAGAGATCAGGCATATCTTGCCTCAAAGCGATGCAGAGAAACTAGTCCATGCATTTGTTACTTCGAGGCTGGATTATTGTAACTCTTTACTATCAGGGAGTACCAAGAAGTCAATCAAGTGGCTTCAGCTGATTCAAAATGCTGCGGCTCGTGTACTAACCAGAGTTAGGAGAAGGGACCACATTACTCCTGTTCTGGCTGCCTTACACTGGCTCCCTATAGAACACAGGATAGAATTTAAAACTCTTCTTCTCGCCTACAAAGCCCTTAATGGGCAGGCGCCATCTCACCTTAAAGAACTCATTACACCCTGCTGGCCTACTAGGGCATTGCGTTCCAAGAATGCAGGGTTGTTGGTTGTTCCTAGAGTCTCTAAAAGTACAATGGGAGCCTTTTCTTATCAAGCTCCACATTTGTGGAATCAGCTTCCAGTTTGTGTTCGGGCGGCAGACACCCTATCCGTTTTTAAGAGTGCGCTTAAGACCTTCCTTTTTGATAAAGCTTATAGTTAGGGCTGATTAGATTCAGCCCCTAGTTTTGCTGATATAGGCTTAGTCTGTCGGGGGACATCTTACTTCTTCCTTCTCTCTGTCTGTCCCTGTGTCCTCTCATGGGGACATCTCACTTCTTCCTTCTCTCTGTCTGTACCTGTGTCCTCTCATGGGGACATCTCACTTCTTCCTTCTCTCTGTCTGTCCCTGTGTCCTCTCATGGGGACATCTCACTTCTTCCTTCTCTCTGTCTGTACCTGTGTCCTCTCATGGGGACATCTCACTTCTTCCTTCTCTCTGTCTGTCCCTGTGTCCTCTCATGGGGACATCTCACTTCTTCCTTCTCTCTGTCTGTCCCTGTGTCCTCTCATGTTCCCATTAACCCAGCTTCCCCAAATGTCTTTCTTTTTGGGGTCTATATATGCTGGGATCCGGAGTCATGGATGATCCTGCGGTCTTGTGTCCTGGATCGCGAGCCCTGGATCTGGAGTCGTGGCTGTGGTCCTGGATCATCGGTCCTGATGGATATCCTCGTGGATTCATCTTCCTGTTATACACACATGCATTTCAAACATCTGGACTACCTATGTTGCAAATGTATTATCTTTTCAATTTACACACGGCATCTATTGCAGTCTGTCCGTCCTGGAGAGGATCCTCCTCTGCTGCTCTCCTGAGGGTTCTCCATGTTCCCTTAGACTGGGTTTTCTTTGGAAGTTTTTCCTTGTACGATGCGAGGGTCTGAGGACAGAGGGTCTAAGGACAGAGGGTCTGAGGACAGAGGGTCTGAGGACAGAGGGTCTAAGGACAGAGGGTGTCGTATTGTCATACTGATATTCTGTACACACTGTGAAGACTGAGACAAATGTAATATTTGTGATATTGGGCTATATAAATAAACATTGAGAGAGGGAGGGTGCACTGGAACCGGCGCTGTTGTTATTAGCATCTGGTGCTAGCTGCGCTAACGGAAGAAGAAGATGTTTCCCAGTGATGTGGAGGAGAGTCCTCTGCAGTCAGACGGAGGCTGCTAGCTTCAGCTCAGTGAGGGGAAGGACTCTGGGGGTCAGATAGTTCACTGTAGTCTCAGTGATCTCAGTGGGTCTCAAACGGCTTGGTCACAATGTGTAAACACATATTTCCAAGGCTCTCTTTATAATGATTGGGATGAAACAGGTTTGAAATCATTCCAACGTAAACTACAGGACAGGAAACCAGACACATCGTTTAAACTGGAGAGATACAAACATATGCAGAAATAAAATAGTAAAATAAGATCTGAATACGTTCCATGTATTGTTGTTGCTATGGGTTACTGGTTATGCTCACATACTTATTTAATTATTAAAATGTAAACCGATCTTCTTCATCTGGGTGTTAGAGTCGTACCCCTAGATCTAGTCTCTAGTCATTCTGCTCAAAGTGCCCCAGATTGAAGCGTTCTGCTTTAAAGTGTTCTAACCTTTCTCCCCGGTGCGCCTGAGAGGCAGGAGCTGGTGCTTCTCAACAAGAACTGTTTTTAAATGGGGGGGGGTCCTTTAAACGTTGCCCTGCTGCAGCTTCAGTGGTTCAGGTTACAGCTACAGAGCAGGGAACATAAACTGACTCATGAGATATGACTGTAAACTAACCTGTGGAAAGGTTTCTAGAATACATGGAATTGTGTTGGTGGAAGAAGCAAGGATCATTTCTTTACCCTGCGCCTCAAAGAACCGGAATCGAGAACCGTTAAGAACCGGAATCGAAAAGTGGAATCTGAATCGGAATCAGAATCGTGGAAATTCAAACGATACCCACCTCTCCGCCTCTTCCAAGGGACGAGGGACCGTGCGGCAGAGTTTCAGCTAGATTTGTTTCCGCCGGTCAACATGTCCGTTAAAGTTTAAATCTTCAGGACAAAATTTGAAAAGTGCCGGTCAAAGGTCTTCTTTGTTATTTATTGAAATTTAAACTAAATTGATAACGACTCTATATAATAATATAAGAATACAAAACGGAGCCCCTCTTTTCCTCCCCCTCTTCTGAGAGCCCAGCAGCTGATCTCTGAGCAGAGAGGCGGGGGGAGGCGGGGCTAATGCTTCAACGTTATCAGGACATGTATAGGCGTAGACACGGAGCCGTTTGCCCCCCGGAGCGTTTCGTTTGCAGATCTACCGGCCTTGGGACCCGTTATCGTTTTCTGCATTTCCATGTCGGCCTCGTGTGGGCGGGGCTTAAGATGTGTTGATCCTGGATGTTGGACCTAACCCTTAAGGCCCGGACCCCCGCTGTCGCGTCTCTGCGTCTCGGCCGTGTGTCGCACTGGAACACGCCGCAAAGACTTCAGCCGACGGCCAAGAAGCACATACGAACTGCGCACGCATGAGTAGCAATAACTCTCCTTACCAGCAGGCGGCGGTAGTGTGTATTCGTCATTCAAAAGAGGCAACAACCGGAAGACAGACTGCGTGATAACCGAGAGAAGAAGAACAGACTGTGTGATATAAACAAACAACAAATGGTGTGTGCGTTCCATGTTCCCTCTACAGCGAGAAGCTCCCGGGGCTTTCCCGAACCTGAGTCGAGAGCTGGAGTTAAATGAAATCTCAGATTTGCCTTCTTAATAGTTTGTTTGGGTCCCTCAGTTCCGTTTCGCTTCTCATGCACTGATTCGCTGACTGAACAGCCACTCAAAGTGATTTATTTTGCCGAATGCCTTTGGCCGACGATGAGCCGCGACCCGCCCTGCTCAGATAGGTGTGTCCCGCACCGTCGTTTCGACTCTTTAAAGTAGAGACGCGATGCTCGGCGCGCAGTCGGCCAAAGGCAGTCGACAAAAGAAATCACTCTGATTGGCTGTTCGGCTAGCGAATCGGTTTTCTTTGAAAAACAAACTATTTCTTAACCTTTCACACTATTTTACAGAAGCATACACGTCATGCCTGGTGCTGCGCTCACCAGTGAGGGTTGAATACAGAATTAAACCCCGTTGTCTACATTTAATAAAATCCTAAAGGCTTAATTAAGTTCATAATTATATCAACATACATATTGTACCGTCAACAACAAGGTGTGCTTAATACGGGTAGTTTTTAACCTAATTGACACAAATCACACATTTACTGACCAATCACGTGCAAGACTCCGCCTACTCATACGGCACAGAGGAGGAGTCCTTTGGAGCTCCCCCTCTGAGTCACAAGATGGCTTCCAGGTCTGAACAAAGGAACTGGAGGTTACTTTGTGATGGAGATGCGTTTAAAAGAGAAACTTTAAAGTAGAGACACTACATACTGATATACACCCGGACATCAGCAGGAGAGAACTCTTTAAAGTAGAGACACTACACACTGATATACACCTGAGCATCAGCAGGAGAGGACTCTTTAAAGTAGAGACACTACATACTGATATACACCTGAACATCAGCAGGAGAGGACTCTTTAAAGTAGAGACACTACACACTGATATACACCTGAGCATCAGCAGGAGAGGACTCTTTAAAGTAGAGACACTACATACTGATATACACCTGAACATCAACAGGAGAGGACTCTTTAAAGTAGAGACACTACATACTGATATACACCTGAACATCAGCAGGAGAGGACTCTTTAAAGTAGAGACACTACATACTGATATACACCTGAACACCAGCAGGAGAGGACTCTTTAAAGTAGAGACACTACACACTGATATACACCTGAACATCAGCAGGAGAGGACTCTTTAAAGTAGAGACACTACACACTGATATACACATGAACATCAGCAGGAGAGGACTCTTTAAAGTAGAGACACTACATACTGATATACACCTGAACATCAGCAGGAGAGGACTCTTTAAAGTAGAGACACTACACACTGATATACACCTGAACATCAGCAGGAGAGGACTCTTTAAAGTAGAGACACTACATACTGATATACACATGAACATCAGCAGGAGATGACTCTTTAAAGTAGAGACACTACATACTGATATACACCTGAACATCAGCAGGAGAGGACTCTTTAAAGTAGAGACACTACATACTGATATGCACCTGAACATCAGCAGGAGAGGACTCTTTAAAGTAGAGACACTACATACTGATATACACATGAACATCAGCAGGAGAGGACTCTTTAAAGTAGAGACACTACACACTGATATACACCTGAACATCAGCAGGAGAGGACTCTTTAAAGTAGAGACACTACACACTGATATACACCTGAACATCAGCAGGAGAGGACTCTTTAAAGTAGAGACACTACACACTGATATATACCTGGACATCAGCAGGAGAGAACTCTTTAAAGTAGAGACACTACACACTGATATACACCTGAACATCAGCAGGAGAGGACTCTTTAAAGTAGAGACACTACATACTGATATACACCTGAACATCAGCAGGAGAGGACTCTTTAAAGTAGAGACACTACATACTGATATACACCTGGACATCAGCAGGAGAGGACTCTTTAAAGTAGAGACACTACACACTGATATACACCTGAACATCAGCAGGAGAGGACTCTTTAAAGTAGAGACACTACATACTGATATACACCTGAACATCAGCAGGAGAGGACTCTTTAAAGTAGAGACACTACATACTGATATACACCTGAACATCAGCAGGAGAGGACTCTTTAAAGTAGAGACACTACATACTGATATACACCTGAACATCAGCAGGAGAGGACTATTTAAAGTAGAGACACTACATGCTGATATACACCTGAACATCAGCAGGAGAGGACTCTTTAAAGTAGAGACACTACATACTGATATACACCTGAACATCAGCAGGAGAGGACTCTTTAAAGTAGAGACACTACATACTGATATACACCTGAACATCAGCAGGAGAGGACTCTTTAAAGTAGAGACATCGTCATGGTGACGCTCAGCCTCGTCATGGTGACGCTCAGCCTCTCTCCTTAACTCCTAACAGTCATCGTCATGGTGACCACAACACAGAGAAATACTGAGAGAAATGTGTGTGTAGTTGGTGATACATTGCTGACAGAGGGAACTACGTTTGAATACAGATTTAAGAAATATCAGTTTTTTGAGCATGTCAAAGGCATGTTTTGTCTCGACTATATTCCAATAATAAAATAATATAGTATTTATATGATTGAATTGATTATGATTATTAGTAGAAATAGTTTATTTGCATTCATTATATTGTAATCTTTTTGAGGCTAGTATTTGGCAGGAAACGCAGACTGAACGACACACATGCACATTTACCATTTACCTCACTGTATACAAAAGTAACTGTGTTGATAATAATAATAATAATAATAATAATAATAATAATAATAATAATAATAATAATAATAATAATAATAATAATAATAATAATAATAATAAACAGTAATTATATTTGCAAAGTAGCCTACTTTGTTTCCAAACAAAAAAATGTCACTCTTGTTGGTTGGTGCCTCATCTCACAATGTCGCTTGGGACCCCAAGTTGGCTAGGGGCGGCCCTGCTTCTACTTGAGTAAAGGCTTCATCTCGTGAAGCTTCGTCTGAACACTAGCCCCCTGCTGGTCGTGTTCTGATCCATCACTGACGCTGGGTCAGCACCTTGTCCTCGGAGCGGCACAGGGCACGCGCACCGACATGATAACGCTACTTCCCGTTTACATGGATCAAATAAATGCAGCAGACAACGCTATCCAACCACAAGTACAATTTATTTTATTTCAACTGTATTCTTCTTCTGCACCCCCGTAGAACCGGGCCTGTCCCCTTGTCACCTCTCGCGTGTCAGCGGGTGCGTGGAGAACTGAGCGGAGAACTGCGCACAGCAGCTGAGGCCCTCTGGGCGGGGCCCCCTGCGCAAGGCGGGGCCCCATGCAGCCTGCGTGATTGGCCTGTAGGGAGGGGCGGCCCTGAGTAGAAGTACAGATACTCGTGTTTAAAAATACGATGGATACACGGATCGTGTTCACATCAATGGCACGCAATGACTAAAGAATAAGGATCACGCACCAAGTCAGGTTTCTGTGTGCACGGAGTGAGGAGTCTCAGGCGGGCGTTTTGAATCAGTTTAGTCAAGTTTGATTTTCATAAATCTCAAAGATTGCTTAGAAATTGTCGCACTGTGTGTCAGGGGCGGATCTACGGGGGGGGCAAGGGGGGCAGCTGCCACAGCAGACATGCAGCTGCCAGGGTTACTCTGGGTTGAAGAGGTCAGACCAGATAGCGTGGTGATATCCACAGATTCAGTGATTGGTGGATATATTCCTCCTGAAACCAAAAGAGATGAGGGTCCAGCAGCTGCTTTGATGGACGGGGCCCGGGAGTTCAAAGCCTTTCATCTCGATCCGATCTGAAATGTGTCGGGATCCAGGATCCAGTCGGAGAGTGTGTCCCTGGAGTTCAAAGCAGTTCAGGATCAGCCGGATCCAGATTACGACTTTTCAAGATGACTAGATCCTGAATATCAGTGCTTTAATCCTACGCGCGCCACCTAGTGGACATGAAGAATACTACAAGGAAGACAAGAGCCCACATTGCAGACACTTCTATAATGTCTCGTTATATATTAATTTGAAAGGTGATGGACTTTATTTGTATTGAAGATATTTTTTCTTTTCTAAATTACATTTGTGATTTACAATCTTTGTTGTGATACTTCTATGAGCATAAACTTGGTGTCATCAACATTTGGTTGAACACTAAACAGGCCACACGCGAGCAAAAATGAAAACTACAATGTTTTTCCCATGAAGGCGAAACAGCCGGGCCCTTTCTCATTTCTCTAACTCCCCTCCTCGACTCCTCTCCTCGAGACTTAGTCCCGCCCACAGGAGATGCGAGCGGAGGAGCCGAGGAGGGGAGCCGAGGAGAGAGGAGGGGAGGAGAGAGGAGGGGAAGCAGCAGGCGGTGAGAGGAAGGAGAACTCCTCTCCTCTGAGCGGTCATCTTAAAGAGACGTCCATTAGTGATGACAGGAGGCTCACCCTCCGTCTGAGGACACACGTGTTCAAGACCACTTCATATACTCTGATTCACTCACAGGGTCATGAGACGACAACAGGCTACAGATGAGCACAGACACACACACCACACACACACACACATATATATGTATATATTTATATAAATATATACAATTTCAGAATCAAACAGAGCATTCATAATAACGTAACACTATCAGAGACTGGATATACTCTCTCCCCCCTCTCCTCCCCCCCCCCTCTCTCCTCTCTCTCTCTCTCCCCTCTCTGGTCGCTACAATGAGGAAAATAAATTACGGGCCAAAAGTTGTATTTACAAGAATTACAAGTAAGCAGAGGAAACCAAACCAGCTGAGACCTGTCTGTCCGCTGCATCTACACACTGTACCACACACACACACACACACACACCTACACACTGTACCACACACACCTACACACTGTACCACACACACCTACACACTGTACCACACACACACACACACACACACACACACACACACCTACACACTGTACCACACACACACACACACACGTACCACACACACACACACACTGTACCACACACACCTACACACACACACACACACACACACACACACACACACACACCTACACATAATCAGGCTACAGCTGTTGTGTATTTGATGGTGAAGCACTGAATGGTCTTAGAACCATCTGGACTCTGTGTTTGTAGATATCTGCTAAACTAAAGCAGAGAGAGTCGGCCTGTTCTAGAGCGATATATGTTCTACACGCTGCTCTGCTTTCTGACCAATCAGCTGCTCTGCTTTCTGACCAATCAGCTGCTCTGCTTTCTGACCAATCAGCTGCTCTGCTTTCTGACCAATCAGCTGCTCTGCTTTCTGACCAATCAGCTGCTCTGCTTTCTGACCAATCAGCTGCTCTGCTTTCTGACCAATCAGCTGCTCTGCTTTCTGACCAATCAGCTGCTCTGCTTTCTGCACCACAGCTGTTCTCTCTGGAAACATCGCGTCGCGATGAAAGCAGTTATAAAGTAATATCAGGGGATGCATGCAGAGCTGTGATTGGCTGAGATCAGTCCGGCCGTGCGTCACGACTCTTTGAAACATCTCTGTTGCCGGAAATGCATCCAAGAAGGAGCCGAGGAGGAGCCATCAGTGTCTCCTCGGTGAGAGCTCCTCCAGAGAGCCTCTTCTCTCCTCTCTCCTCTCTCCTCTCTCCTCGGTTATAGCTCCTCCAGAGAGCCTCCTCTCTCCTCTCTCCTCTCTCCTCTCTCCTCGGTTATAGCTCCTCCAGAGAGCCTCCTTGACGCTCGGTCCTCGGTCCTCGACGTGCATTTAGAGAAATGAGATGTCCTTCAACATGGCGCGCTAAAATTCATTTCCGGGTCACTACCGGAGGACAGAGGAGTCGAGGAGTCGAGGAGGGGGATTTGATGAAATGAGAAAGGGCCATGGTGTGTTATTTCAGTTAACAAACGGTGCCATCTAATTTAAATCGAAACATGTTTCTAAATAAATGTCCATGTTGCTCTGTGATCCACTGGAGCCGCCCTCTGGTGGGGTCAGGGTCATCCAGTGCTCTGCCCTGTGTGATCTGATCCAGATTAAAGCTTGGACTGGGCATCAAAGAGATCCTAACCCTGTGTTGGGTTGAACTCCCCACAATCCAGATCAGACCGGATCAGAGGGGTTGAGCTCCGGGCCCGGGACGCAGACTGTAAACTAGCTCCGGCCATTTCGTCAGAATAGTTAGTTATGTTAATTCAAAACAAATACATTTAATTTCTTATCTTGCATAGTTTGTGCAAACAATTAAACCAAAGTGAAGCGTTGCTATTCATATGTATACGCTTATATAGTTTCATAGAAATGTTTATTCTTCAGGGTTGGATACACATGATATAAACATAGCTCTCAGCGTCCCACGTGTGGCTGGTTGCACCTGGTCCCCCTCGTGCTCTGACCAAAATGCAACCCATTCAAATAGATGTGTGATTACTCAATGGAAACCTGACCAATCACAGCTCGAGTGACTAAAACCTCATCGCACTGATTACTGATGAAGATTAAAAGACCAATTTAAAAGTGGATGTCGCTAATTAAACTTTACATTTAATAAATATAAATTAAAACCCAAGAAACAATAAAATGAATACAAATAAACCCAACAATGAAAATAACAAAATAAATACATATGAGAATATTAAAGATGAAAAGATATTATGTATGTATTATTAAAGGAAAAAGGGATGTCGCTAATAAAACTTATAACATCGATACAAACAAATAGAAACCTGTCCGACTATACAATAATTAAATAACAATAAAAAACATATTAAAAACTAAACAATATAAAAATAAATAATATAATAACGATTACAAGAACAATTGAAAGGAATATCAAATAAATACATACACATGAAGACCTGAAACACCTATAAAACAAGAATAATAACAATAATTAAATACATATTGAGAATAAGAACACAGTTATTAGCACCTCCACGTGTACTTCTTTCTATGTAATACAAGTGTAAAAGGCTCTCGACCGGCCCACTTCGGTAGCGCTAGTACATGGGGCTGTTCCCCCTCCTTTAAATGCTAACCTAAAATAAATTAATAATACTAAAGATTAAAAGAACAAATTAAGACCTAAACAAATACCAAATAAAAATACATGTATATTGAGATGAATGAAGGGCTCTCCAAAGGGGGGTGTCGTTATTAAAACCCGTGCTTCCTTCTATGCAATGAGCGCGCGTGCTGTTCTCCTCCCGACCTCCAGGTGGCGGAAGTCTATGATCGTAATCTGTCCAGAAATAGAGCCGATCGGAAGTGACGCGGCTGCCATCGGGTTCTCGGCCGGCGGCGGGATTCCTCCGTGTTGTTGTTTTTCAACGGGAACGTTGTTCAGTGTTTTAGCCTCTCGAGCTCCAGAGAAACCTCCAGACCTTCAGGTGAGCTCTTCCATGCGGGTTATGCTACTCGATTAGCGGAGTGAACTCGAGCAGAAGTTCATATCACAGCCCGATTATAAGCATGGGTGGTTAGCTCCGATGCTAATAAGCTAATTAGCTGCTAAACGCTATCGTTAGCTTTAGCTCGTGTGTAATGTTTGATTTGAACTAACATTGACTTTGGGTTTAAGTTAAAGTACTAAAACACTTTAAGTTAAAGTACTAAAACACAAGGTAATAACGGTGAAAATAAGCTGACAGGCTGTTTGAAAGTTAACATTTCCACCGGTTTAATGTGTAGCTACGTGCTAACCAGCTCCGGTCTGTTTGCTTAGCTCTACTAGTCTGTGCTTCAAATGAATGAAGACCATTCATTAGGTGGATGTGGAGGTCTGTGATAACATGGGTAGGACATGTGAACACAATAAGCGAACAGCGGTGTGGAGGTCTGTGATAACATGGGTAGGACATGTGAACACAATAAGCGAACAGCGGTGTGGAGGTCTGTGATAACATGGGTAGGACATGTGAACACAATAAGCGAACAGTGGTGTGGAGGTCTGTGATAACATGGGTAGGACATGTGAACACAATAAGCGAACAGCGGTGTGGAGGTCTGTGATAACATGGGTAGGACATGTGAACACAATAAGCGAACAGCGGTGTGGAGGTCTGTGATAACATGGGTAGGACATGTGAACACAATAAGCGAACAGCGGTGTGGAGGTCTGTAATAACATGGGTAGGACATGTGAACAACATAAGCGAACAGCGGTGTGGAGGTCTGTGATAACATGGGTAGGACATGTGAACAACATAAGCGAACAGCGGTGTGGAGGTCTGTAATAACATGGGTAGGACATGTGAACACAATAAGCGAACAGTGATGTGGAGGTCTGTGATAACATGGGTAGGACATGTGAACACAATAAGCGAACAGTGATGTGGAGGTCTGTGATAACATGGGTAGGACATGTGAACACAATAAGCGAACAGTGGTGTGGAGGTCTGTGATAACATGGGTAGGACATGTGAACACAATAAGCGAACAGCGGTGTGGAGGTCTGTGATAACATGGGTAGGACATGTGAACACAATGAGCGAACAGCGGTGTGGAGGTCTGTGATAACATGGGTAGGACATGTGAACACAATAAGCGAACAGCGGTGTGGAGGTCTGTGATAACATGGGCAGGACATGTGAACACAATAAGCGAACAGTGATGTGGAGGTCTGTAATAACATGGGTAGGACATGTGAACACAATGAGCGAACAGCGGTGTGGAGGTCTGTGATAACATGGGTAGGACATGTGAACACAATAAGCGAACAGCGGTGTGGAGGTCTGTGATAACATGGGTAGGACATGTGAACACATAAGCGAACAGCGGTGTGGAGGTCTGTGATAACATGGGTAGGACATGTGAACACATAGCGAACAGCGGTGTGGAGGTCTGTAATAACATGGGTAGGACATGTGAACACAATAAGCGAACAGTGATGTGGAGGTCTGTGATAACATGGGTAGGACATGTGAACACAATAAGCGAACAGTGGTGTGGAGGTCTGTGATAACATGGGTAGGACATGTGAACACAATAAGCGAACAGTGGTGTGGAGGTCTGTGATAACATGGGTAGGACATGTGAACACAATAAGCGAACAGCGGTGTGGAGGTCTGTGATAACATGGGTAGGACATGTGAACACAATGAGCGAACAGCGGTGTGGAGGTCTGTGATAACATGGGTAGGACATGTGAACACAATAAGCGAACAGCGGTGTGGAGGTCTGTGATAACATGGGCAGGACATGTGAACACAATAAGCGAACAGTGATGTGGAGGTCTGTAATAACATGGGTAGGACATGTGAACACAATGAGCGAACAGCGGTGTGGAGGTCTGTGATAACATGGGTAGGACATGTGAACACAATAAGCGAACAGCGGTGTGGAGGTCTGTGATAACATGGGTAGGACATGTGAACACAATAAGCGAACAGCGGTGTGGAGGTCTGTGATAACATGGGTAGGACATGTGAACACAATAAGCGAACAGCGGTGTGGAGGTCTGTGATAACATGGGTAGGACATGTGAACACAATAAGCGAACAGCGGTGTGGAGGTCTGTGATAACATGGGTAGGACATGTGAACACAATGAGCGAACAGCGGTGTGGAGGTCTGTAATAACATGGGTAGGACATGTGAACACAATAAGCGAACAGCGGTGTGGAGGTCTGTGATAACATGGGTAGGACATGTGAACACAATGAGCGAACAGCGGTGTGGAGGTCTGTGATAACATGGGTAGGACATGTGAACACAATAAGCGAACAGCGGTGTGGAGGTCTGTGATAACATGGGTAGGACATGTGAACACAATAAGCGAACAGTGATGTGGAGGTCTGTGATAACATGGGTAGGACATGTGAACACAATAAGCGAACAGCGGTGTGGATTTTCCATAGAAAATATGAAACATAAATATCTGTAAAATGAATTAAAACGCAGATGATGAATACAGAACCCGATGTGTTGCTGTAAGTTAGACCAGCCGATACAGGCAACTAGAAGATGAGAACATTACGATACATATTCACGACGGTTTGAACCTTTTATAATTAAAACAAATCAACTAAAATACGAGAAATGTTAAGAATGTAAAAAAATATTTGGAAACTATTCTGAATTTTCCAAAAGAATATCGGAATAATTTAAAATATGGAAAAGCTAAGCTCAGGTCAGTTTGTTTGTGTTTCAAATACATGAAGATAATAATTAAGTCGGTTAATGTCCTGTAATACAATGTTTAGGAAATGTGAGGAAAACATTAAAATATCTGAAGTGTTTGAAATGTATGATGTCAACATTTCCTTTTTGGAAGTTTGGAGTTGAAGCAAAGAGATTAAATAATATTGAGTAAAAAGAGCACAAAAATGTGAAATAATATAAGAACACACCGCAGCATTAAAGATGAAAGTAATGACAGTCAATACTATAATTAATATGTATATATTTCACATCTTTCGTGATACAGGTGTTGGGCGGTGCTCGGCGAATCAGCTGCCAGTGTGTTTATTGCACACCAGTGTTATATGATGGTGCCGATTTAAATTAAAGCACAAACAGTAGACCCACACGTTGCGTATACCTGTAAGCACACGTACATAACTATGCCATAACTATGCCATAACTATACCATAACTATGCCATAACTATACCATAACTATGCCATAACTATGCCATAACTATACCATAACTATACCATGACTATACCATGACTATGCCATAACTATACCATAACTATACCATAACTATGCCATGACTATGCCATGACTATACCATGACTATGCCATAACTATACCATAACTATACCATAACTATACCATAACTATACCATAACTATAACATAACTATGCCATAACTATGCCATAACTATGCCATAACTATGCCATAACTATGCCATAACTATGCGCACCGTGCTCAACAAGTCAATATATAAGACTGAGACGTTTTTAATACAGATTCCCGTGTGTTTTCTAGTCCAATGGGAGACAGCGATGACGAGTTCGACCGGAGGAGGCGGGACAAGTTCAGGAGAGAGAGGAGCGACATGGAGCGATCGAGGGAGCGAGAAGAGAGGAGGCGGGACGACTGGCCCGACAGGTAAACTCACCTGAGACTGACTGACAGGTAAACTCACCTGAGACTGACTGACAGGTAAACTCACCTGAGACTGACTGACAGGTAAACTCACCTGAGGCTGACTGACAGGTAAACTCACCTGAGACTGACTGACAGGTAAACTCACCTGAGGCTGACTGACAGGTAAACTCACCTGAGGCTGACTGACAGGTAAACTCACCTGAGGCTGACTGACTGACAGGTAAACTCACCTGAGGCTGACTGACTGACAGGTAAACTCACCTGAGGCTGAATGACAGGTAAACTCACCTGAGGCTGACTGACAGGTAAACTCACCTGAGGCTGACTGACAGGTAAACTCACCTGAGACTGACTGACAGGTAAACTCACCTGAGGCTGACTGACAGGTAAACTCACCTGAGGCTGACTGACAGATAAACTCACCTGAGGCTGACTGACAGGTAAACTCACCTGAGACTGACTGACAGGTAAACTCACCTGAGGCTGACTGACAGGTAAACTCACCTGAGGCTGACTGACTGACAGGTAAACTCACCTGAGGCTGACTGACAGGTAAACTCACCTGAGGCTGACTGACAGGTAAACTCACCTGAGGCTGACTGACAGATAAACTCACCTGAGGCTGACTGACAGGTAAACTCACCTGAGGCTGACTGACAGGTAAACTCACCTGAGGCTGACTGACTGACAGGTAAACTCACCTGAGGCTGACTGACAGGTAAACTCACCTGAGGCTGACTGACAGGTAAACTCATGTGTGTG
The DNA here is from genome assembly GCA_036324585.1 of Champsocephalus esox. Lineage (NCBI taxonomy): Eukaryota > Metazoa > Chordata > Actinopteri > Perciformes > Channichthyidae > Champsocephalus > Champsocephalus esox. The sequence goes on from CM070481.1 coordinate 42,542,985, forward strand.
TGTGTGTGTGTGTGTGTGTGTGTGTGTGTGTGTGTGTATAGAGACTGGGAGCGAGGCAGAGAGAGGAGGAGGGATTACGATCGCGGTCGCAGAGAGAGGTTTTCTCCGCCCCGACACATCAGCCCTCAGCACAAACGCATGAGGAGAGACTGGTGAGTGTTTCATTGCTACATCTGACATCAGCGACACACACACACACACACACACACACACAGGTTCACACGGAACGCAAATACTATGCAGTGAGTTGGAGTAGTGGAAGCATTAGTAGTGATGTTATTGATGCGAGAGCTTTGTGACCCTGGGTATGCTAATGTCCATCACATCAGAAAGAGCAGCCGAGAGTCCGGGTCTGTTTATTTCAAACCAGCGGTTGTGGCTCCTCTGATTTGAAACCTAATCCGGACGCTTCTGTCCTCTCTAATTACAGACCCATCTCGAAGCTTCCTTTTATTTCAAAGATATTGGAGAAACCCGAACTCTGACCGCGGCAGTCTTTTATTCATGCTCTCAATATCTTTATGTTTCAGTCCGCTGCACAGCACCGAGTCTGCCCTGCTGAGAGTCCAATGACCGCCTGGTCTCTGCAGACTCTGGTGACTCTGCCATGCTTATGCTCTTAGACCTCACAGCTGCCTTCCATACGGTGGACCACTCCATCCTTATCTCTGGTCCAGAGCACTGCGTGGGTATCAGCGGCGCTGCCTTCGAGTGGCTCAGGTCCGATCTGTCCCAGAGATCCTCCTCTGTTAGGCTTGGTGACTTTGCATCCTCCTCTGCCCCCCATCCTGTGGAGTTCCCCAAGGCTCTATTTTGGGGCCTCTTTTCTTTATAGCTTCTCCCCCTTGGACCGAGTTTTTTAGAACATGGCGTCTCCTGCCACCTTTATGCGGACGACTCCCAAATATACCTACCCCTAAAACACACACCAGCTCTCTGATGCCCCTGGTGTCTCAAAGGCCCGGATGGCGCTAAAGCTTTTAAATATAAATGAGGGCAAAACGGAGGTCATTGTGTTCGGACCAAACGCTGAAGTCCCTTCCATTGACCTGGGTTCCCTGCGTCTTTCCCCTCGCTTTCGAGTCAGTCTGAGCTCTACCTGTTCTATGCTTTTAGTGTCTGTGCCTTTCATCTATTATGGTGATATTATATTATAATAAAGCACTTTGGTGAACCTCTGTGCTATAGAAATAAAGTGGATTGGATTGTTGTTAAAATGTAGTAATAATAATAATATTGCATATCTCAGGGACGACCACCGGGGGGAGCCGTACCGCTACGACATGCCGTACGGAGGAGGAGGAGGGGGAGGAGGAGGTGGTGGTGGTGGGGGCGGGGCTCCGTTCCAGGGGGCGGGGCCTCAGGGCTGGCACCCCGACCTCCCTCACCTTCACCCGCACCACGGTGGGCACCCTCTGCAGGGCAGGTGAGAATAAAACCCACAATGCACTCTGTTGTTTACATATAATAATAATAATTAATTGCTTTTCCAAGAGCTCAAAGCGCTCTGGATACACGTTACACGTATTGGACACGCGACAGTACCGTGGCCCGCGCCCGTCTGAAGGAACGCTCATTCATTTGATACGGAAATATTGTTTTGAATCATGTTTTTATGATTTCTTTAAAGTGTCTTTGAGTTTCTAGAACATTATTATTTGTTTATCTTGTTGTCATACGTCACAAATAAATAAACAGGATGTGTCTCAGGTTGGGCATGATGGACCCGGACCTCCCTCCTCCCGGACCCCCCACCATGAGGAGCTTCAAGGTACAATCCTGAATATGATGTTCCAGGAAATAATATTTAATATTTTTTCTAAATATATTTTGTGCAGAAATAAAATATAAAGACACTGTGCAGATATAATTGTTAAATATTATAAAGATCGTGCTGCGAATAATTATTACAGAAAGTAATAATAGATAATGTATTTTTTTAACATATTCTGTATTCACATTTTGCAGAATAGAAATTATAATTATAATAATCCATATTAAAGTGTGTGTGCAGGATGTATAATATAACGGGGGGGGTGTGTAGGATGTATAATATGATGGGGGGGGGTGTGTGTAGGATGTATAATATGATGGGGGGGGTGTGTGTAGGATGTATAATATGATGGGGGGGGTGTGTGTGTAGGATGTATAATATGATGGGGGGGGTGTGTGTAGGATGTATAATATGATGGGGGGTGTGTGTAGGATGTATAATATAACGGGGGGGGGTGTGTGTAGGATGTATAATATGATGGGGGGGGTGTGTGTGTGTGTAGGATGTATAATATAATGGTGTGTGTGTAGGATGTATAATATAACGGGGGGGGTGTGTGTGTGTAGGATGTATAATATAATGGGGTGTGTAGGATGTATAATATGATGGGGGGTGTGTGTGTGTGTGTGTGTGTGTGTGTAGGATGTATAATATAATGGTGTGTGTGTGTAGGATGTATAATATAATGGTGTGTGTGTGTGTAGGATGTATAATATAACGGTGTGTGTGTGTGTAGGATGTATAATATAACAGGGGGGTGTGTGTAGGATGTATAATATGACGGGGTGTGTGTGTAGGATGTATAATATAACGGTGTGTGTGTGTGTGTGCAGGAGTTCCTGCTGAGCATGGAGGACAGTGTGGACGAGACGGAGTCGGTGAAGCGCTATAATCAGTACAAGCTGGACTTCAGACGGCAGCAGCTGCAGGACTTCTTCCTCCAGCACAAAGACCACGAGTGGTTCCGGTCCAAGTTTCACCCCGATGACATCACAGCGAAGAGGGCGGAGTCTCTGAACGCCTTGAAGACCAGGCTGAGCGTCTTCCTGTTCCTGCTGGACAACAGCTGGCTGGACAGCCTGACGCTGGACATGGAGCGGGCGCCCGCCATCATCAAGCTGCTGGACGCAGGTACGCTCTAGAGCGGAGAAAGAGTGGCTTGGAGGGTCGGCTATCGAGCGGGGCATCGTTAAGGTTCTAACGGTACTACTACTTTATCGATCCGGTCCTTTAGCGGTGCTCTTATCGGTTCTTTGAGAACATAATAAGGTGAACTAACTTAACAAACATTGCTTTTTATTTAAATGAAACGCATAATCTCCCGTCTGGGTTGGAACGATGGAAAATACAAAAGATACACGCATTAGAAACGGGGTTGGCGAAACTAAAACTGCAATATAATGTTTGTAGCAATAATACATACGACATGTTTTAGACGTCTCCCGTGCCGATAAAAAGACCGATAACGTCGGAGCTTAACGGTACCACGGCCTTTAATAATTCAGCCCGGTACCCGGCCCTACGGGTGGCGTGTTCACCCTGAAGGAAGCTGCCGTTCCCTCCACCTGTTTGATGAACGCACGTTTCGTTCAGCCGGATCATCTCCACGTCTACTTTTATAATGTCGAATCATAAATCTAATGGCCAGAAGCTAAATGCTAACGTTATGCTATCAAGGAGCTGCAGCGAGTCCAGCCGCACGACTTCCACGTCACGCCGACTTCAGATCCAGATTCAAACACAGACTCTGGATGGAACCAGTTGAAGCGTTTGTCTGAACACTCTGCAGGAGGCGGGACTGGCTCTCAAGCTGAACAGGAACTAGCTCAGAGGAGGGTTCACGTGTTCGGCGTAATGACGTCCAGCGGCCTCCACGACTTCTGTAGTCCCGTTCAGCCGCTCGGTAGCAACCATCGTTTCTCAGACACGTCCACTCTGGGGTCGCTGCTGATGGTTTAATGAGTAGAACAAAACGAGATCCGTCTCTTCAACGCGTCTCAACCTCAGACCTGAGTTCAGATACTCTCTTAAACCCTACGGAGAGATCCCATTGGCTCTGAGACAGGGAACAGGAAGTGGAGACACACTGACTCACCTCCTGGTTTTAGGACGCGTCACTGCTCTATTGGAAAAACATGTGCAAAAAAATAAATATAAAAGTATTCAAAAAATGTAATGAAACATGTCGAAAGATAAATGTGGAAGAATGTTAAACGGAAATATAAAACATTTAAATTAGGGCCGGGACTTTAACGCGTTAATTAAGATTAATTAATTACACAAAAATTAACGCATTTTAATCGCACTTATTTTTGCACAGCGGAACGTTTCTCACTGGATGAGTTTCAGGCGTACCGATTATACTGGAGCACCAACTAACGTTCATGACTTCAGCATGGGACTTCAAACAACAACAAACCACGGTGAACAATAGTCAAACATGAACGAACAAGCTGATGAGACGCTTTGGTCGGCCCCGTGGATGGGACATTTTGTTTTAACAAACGGACGGATGGAAGCGTCGACAAGAGCCGCAGCTCATCAAGCCTAAAGTATCACCTGAATGCAAAGCATGTAGCAGCTAGCGTGTAGCAGCTAGCGTGTAGCAGTTAGCGTGTAGCAGCTAGCGTGTAGCGGTTAGCGTGTAGCGGTTAGCATGTAGCAGCTAGCGTGTAGCAGCTAGCGTGTAGCAGTTAGCGTGTAGCAGCTAGCGTGTAGCAGCGAGCGTGTAGCAGCTAGCGTGTAGCAGCTAGCGTGTAGCAGTTAGCGTGTAGCAGCTAGCGTGTAGCAGCGAGCGTGTAGCAGCGAGCGTGTAGCAGCGAGCGTGTAGCAGCTAGCGTGTAGCAGCTAGCGTGCAGCAGTTAGCGTGCAGCAGCTAGCGTGCAGCAGCTAGCGTGCAGCAGCGAGCGTGTAGCAGCGAGCGTGTAGCAGCGAGCGTGTAGCAGCGAGCGTGTAGCAGCGAGCGTGTAGCAGCGAGCGTGTAGCAGCGAGCGTGTAGCAGCGAGCGTGTAGCAGCGAGCGTGCAGCAGCGAGCGTGCAGCAGTTAGCGTGCAGCAGCTAGCGTGCAGCAGCTAGCGTGCAGCAGCGAGCGTGCAGCAGCTAGCGTGCAGCAGCTAGCGTGCAGCAGCTAGCGTGCAGCAGCTAGCGTGCAGCAGCTAGCGTGCAGCAGCTAGCGTGGACGTTAGCCCGACTCCGAGTGCAAGGAACCACACCCTGACCCAACCCACACTCAACCAGAGGACTGGCTTCAGGGCCAGGATCAGTCAGTCCACGTCTGAGAGGATAACTGGCTCCCTGGATGGGGCTCGACTGTAGACCACTTGGAGTAACATCCATGTGCAGGTCTCCCTTGAAAAAGAGATCTATGATCTCAATGGAACCAATCTGGATGAAGAAATGTGAACATTGCTTCTCCCTGTTCTCAGGTCAGATATGTATATTTGATTAAAAATGCGATTAATTAGATTAATTTTTTGAATCGAGTCCCGGCTCTAATTTAAATATTAAATGGAATAAGACATACATGTTGTGAGATATCATTCCGACGGCAGGCAGGGGGAGGCTTGCAGGGTTTTGAAGGTCGTGTCTTAAAGTCCGACAATTATATGAAACTTTTCTTTAAGTTTAGAAAACTATCTAAAAATGTTAATGGTGTCCAAATAAAAAAAACCCCGTCATTAATTTCCTGATATTCTATAAAGATGTCCAGAACAGAAGTTCACCTTTTATGTGAAATAAGGTGCAGACATGATATAAAGATCTCTTTGGAGCAACGCAATATAAAATAAATACATTTGTATTAAAACAAATATCAGAGGGTTAAAAAAGCAACTCGCTAGCATTTTATTTATTAAAACAAATATATACAAATACGGAAGCAGCTGGTTTACAGAGGCTGCTGGAGAACTCTCCCTGGTCCCCGAGCTGGTCCCCGAGCTGGTCCCCGAGCTGGTCCCCGAGCTGGTCCCCGAGCTTCAGCCTCTGGATCCGCGTGTCTGTGATCCTCACCAGAAGGATGCAGTCATCACATACAGAGACTAGTCCCTGAGCAGTGTCCTTCACACGGAAGGAGTCATCACATACAGAGACTAGTTCCTGAGCAGTGTCCTTCACATGGGAGGAGTCATCACATACAGAGACTAGTTCCTGAGCAGTGTCCTTCACACGGAAGGAGTCATCACATACAGAGACTAGTTCCTGAGCAGTGTCCTTCACATGGAAGGAGTCATCACATACAGAGACTAGTTCCTGAGCAGTGTCCTTCACATGGGAGGAGTCATCACATACAGAGACTAGTTCCTGAGCAGTGTCCTTCACACGGAAGGAGTCATCACATACAGAGACTAGTTCCTGAGCAGTGTTCTTCACACGGAAGGAGTCATCACATACAGAGACTAGTTCCTGAGCAGTGTCCTTCACACGGGAGGAGTCATCACATACAGAGACTAGTTCCTGAGCAGTGTCCTTCACACGGAAGGAGTCATCACATACAGAGACTAGTTCCTGAGCAGTGTCCTTCACACGCTGATATCCAAGAGAGGGAGTCACAGGTTGAGCTGTGATAGACCAACGTCTTTTCGCAGAGCTTGCATTTAACTTCCTTTGGACTTGTGTGTTCGAAGTAGTTCCACGAGGAGGAACTCTGTTTACCTGCGGCTTTGTTCATCTTTAGTCGCACGTGTGAGGGAGAGTCTGTGTGAGGGAGAGGGAGGGGGGGGTCTGTGTGAGGGAGAGAGGGGGGGGGTCTGTGTGAGGGAGAGGGGGGGGGGTCTGTGTGAGGGAGAGGGGGGGGGGTCGGTGTGCAGTAGCAGCAGTCTGCTCTGCACAGGCTTCCTCCAAGTTTACAGTAACACAAACTGGTGGTGTGACCAATGACCATTTATAATTATTAATACTATTATTAGCAATTATATATTTATAAATATATTGGTTGAAACTAAGCCAGAAAAAAACAAAACATAAATAATAATAAAAAATATATAAATAAAATCGATTTTTAAAAATAATATTCGATTATTGAGACTGTAACGAATAATCGAATAATCGCTGGCATCCCTAACAGAAAGCAGTATTCAATGTTAATGTCAGATTAGCTCCACGTCAGAAATGAGCATGCTTGATGCCTCTCTCCATAGAGGCTGAGTCATCATGTTCATCACAGAGCTATCATCTGCCTCAAGCAGTCCTGATGCTCTTCCATCACACATCCTGTCATGCTCACAGCTGATAGCCTTGATAGCATGCTACTCTCATGTTCACAGCTACAGCTGATAGCCTTGATAGCATGCTGCTCTCATGTTCACAGCTGCAGTTGATAGCCTTGATAGCATGCTACTCATGTTCACAGCTGCAGTTGATAGCCTTGATAGCATGCTACTCATGTTCACAGCTGCAGTTGATAGCCTTGATAGTATGCTACTCATGTTCACAGCTACAGCTGATAGCCTTGATAGTATGCTACTCTCATGTTCACAGCTGCAGTTGATAGCCTTGATAGCATGCTACTCATGTTCACAGCTGCAGTTGATAGCCTTGATAGCATGCTGCTCTCAGGTTGGAGGAGGACGTTCAGTTTGTCTCCTGTGTTTGTTTAGCGGTGATAAAGATGGAGGGCGGGACGGACCTGGACCTGCAGGTGCTGGAGGCTCCGGCTGCGGGGGGGGAGGGGGGAACAGCTGGAGGAACAGCAGAGGGAGAGAAGAGCCCGGCTGAGCCAATGGGAGGAGAGAAGAGCCCGGCTGAGCCAATGGAAGGAGAGAAGAGCCCAGCTGAGCCAATGGGAGGAGGCGCTCGGACGTCCGAGGTGAAAGCCAGTCGAGAGGAAACGAGTCGACCGGAGAAGAAGGAGAAGAAGAAGAAAGAGGAGAAGAAGAAAGAGGAGGAGAAGAAGAAGAACAAGGTGAGGAATAAAATAATGCTGTCAAAATGATCGCGTTAACGGCGGTAATTAATTTTTTAATTAAAACGAATTTTTTTACATGAAATGTTTCATGTAAAAAATGCTCATGTAAAATTGTTATTTTTGCGAGATTTGGATATTTCTTCGACATAATGTGGACTTTTTTTTAATAACATTCTTCACATACATTTTGGGCATTTCTTTCTGACATTTATCACATTACATCTTTCTTATACTTTACGGCATTTAGCTTCTTGTGTGTATTTTACGTCGTGCGATCGGCTCTCGCAAACAGTTTCCATGTGTTTTTACTTTTTAAAACACTTCATTTCATATTTGGATATTTCGTAGGACATTTTTCATATAATGCAAAATGAATGTATTTATTACTTTTTTTTTCTCTTGAGTGTTTCAGCCCTTTTTCGGATTTTTAAGGACTTTTTTGTTTTGTCTTCAGTTTGTGGATTTTTTTGTAATAACATTCTTCACATACATTTTGGGCATTTCTTTCTGACATTTATCACATTACATCTTTCTTATACTTTAGACCATGGGTGTCAAACTCGAGGCCCGGGGGCCACATTCGGCCCGCGACTTCATTTTATGCGACCCACAAGAGCTTGCAAAGAATGTAATATGTTTATTACACGGTTACATGCTACAGAAGCACGTTGCCCATAAACTACATGTCCCACAATGCATCTCACATATGACTTTTTTCTCAATTTGCCTTTTTTTCTTCAAAATATGCATTTTTTTTCATAGAATTCCTTTTTCTCAGAATTAGATGTTTATTTCTAAATGTCACTTCTATTTATTTTTCTCCAGAATTTGGCTTTTCTTTTAAAATCATTTTGGGACATACGCACTGAAGAGACTTGCCCTAGACTTCTGCTTTCAGACGTAGTTAATCATGATGTTATTACCCTATCCGATGATAATCCAAAGCAGAGGCAATGATGTAATATAACACATTATTTTATACATATGATATATTTATATATGTATTTTTATATAGTCTTAAAGTTACAACCGGCCCTTTGAGTGCAGCCGTAATGCTGAGGTGGCCCGCGATGAGATTGAGTTTGACACCCCTGCTTTAAGGCATTTAGCTTTTATCTAAGAGCTTCCCCTGAAACGTAGTCCTGATGTTTGATCCTAAACCCTCAGGACTCTGACAAGGAGGCGAAGCAAAACGGGGAGAAGGAGAAAGACGAGGGAGAAGAGGGGGAGGAAGAAGAGGAGGAGGAGGAGGAAGAGGGGGAGGAGAAGAAGAAGGACGATGAAGAAGAAGAGGAGGAGGAGGAAGAAGAGGGGGAGGAGGGAGAGGAGAAGACAACAACAAAGAAGAAAGTGAGTATTTTCCCGTGTTTAGCGTCGATGCTAACGTGTGGTGCTAACGGTGCTAACCCCGCCCCTTCCTCTCAGGACAGGAAGAGGAAGCGCAGTGTGTCCGTGGACAGCGGCGAGGGCAGCGAATCAGAATCCTCCAATTCTGAGGGCGAGGAGAAGGAGGAAGAGGAGGAGAAGGAGGAAGAGGAGGAGGACGGAGAAACCGGTGAGAGAAGATTTCAGGTTTTTCCACATGCTTGTCTCGTGCAGTCACAAGAGTTCTTCTTTCCTCACGGCTTCCAGGTGCTTCTGAGGAAATGACTTTGGTTTTTTTCCCCTCTTCTCCGGGCACTTTCATTTCTCACTTAATTGTTCCAACTTTTAAAACGTATTTTTCAACCTACTATTCCATACGTTTTCCACATTTCAATATTTATCAAATTCTCTGTCAAATACTTTTGGGACATTTTTAACATTAGTGATCGTCTTTTCGTATACGATTCTCTTTGGGACATTTCTCTGACTTTTCATAAATGTTCAGCACATTTTTAGTTTCACGTACATTTAATATATTTCTCACTTGTTTATATTTCCCAGAGCACCGCAAGGACCGCGGCGGAGACAGGAAGGAGCGAGAGAAGGAGGCGCCGGCTAAGCCCCGCCCCCTTCACCTCACCACCTCCCTGTTCATCCGGAGCATCCCCCCCCGAGTTCTCCAAAGAGGACATCACTAATGTGAGCACACACACACGCACAGACACCCACACACACACAGACACATGCACACAGACACACACAGACACACACACCCACACACACAGAGACACACAGACACATGCGCACAGACCCACACACACAGACACACACAGACACACTTTTTGGGGACATTTTACCGTCAATTTTCCTCAAAACATTTCATATTTTTTCCTTTCATTTTTTCGCAATTTATTTTCTTTAACTTTATATTTAAAATAAATAAACTATTTTCAGATTAATTTGTAACAAGAAATCCTTGTTGTAGTTGTGCCGCAGGTACCCAGGCTTCCTGCGGGTGGCGCTGTCCGACCCTCAGCCTGAGAGGAGGTGAGACGTGTTGTTAAAGTGTTTATAAATTAGACTTAGTGTTTCTGTTTTATGTAGTTCCTTCACAGACGTCGAGTGTCCATGATTACAATGAGCATGTTCCCATTTATTACATTTTAAAGACTAAAACGTATTGAACCGTACAGTTAATGTGTGTGTGTGTGTGTGTGTGTCAGGTTCTTCCGGCGCTGCTGGGTGACGTTCGATCGCAGTGTGAACATAAAGGAGACTTGCTGGAACCTGCAGAACATCCGGGTAAAAACTCTTCCACACATTTTATTAATGTTTCGTATATTTTAATATTTTAAAATAAGTAAATTTGGTATTTAATGAGTCGGAGAAGGTCCCCATGAAGACGGGAAGTGGATGACGGTCCTCTGCCGTCGGGCGAATGTTCAAAGTGATGCTTCTGTGTTCCAGCTGCGGGACAGCGAGTTGTCTCCGGTGGTGAACAGAGATCTGTGTCGTCGCGTCCGCTGCGTGAACGGCCTCACGCACCATCGCCCGGTCGTCAGGAACGACATCCGGCTGTCGGCCAGGCTCATTCACAGCCTCGACCTGAAGGGGGCGCTGTGGCAGGGACATGTAATTATATACGTGTTATAATCAGATTTAAAATAAATACAATACAAGTTTTTTGATTTTTAAATATTAAAAGATTGTTTACAATAATAAAAATGATAAAACATGTCGAACAATACTTAAAGAATCGTCTGCATTTGGTGAAAGTATAGAATAACTGAACGGTATTTCAGTTTGTTGACGCTCTGTTAGTTCTTTAGGATCTTGGCGTGTAAATAATACTGAATCGATCCTCAGATGGAGACGAACCCGTTTCTGAAGAACATCACGGACTTCCTGATCGAGGAGGTGAGCGCCGAGGAGGAGGAGCTTATCGGAGCGTCGGGGGGGAACGAGGAGGACAAAGACCCCTCCTCCTCCTCAGAGGTCGCCGTGGAGACCGACGACAAGCTCATCACGGTGTGTGTGTGTGTGTGTGTGTGTGTGTCTCTTGGAGGGCTGCCTGCAACCAACCATCGTTCTTCTATATACAGGTTAACCTGCAGGATCGCTCAGGAAATGGACTTTGTAAAAAATGTCTAAAAGTTGGAAGGAACCCAAAAATACATGTTAGTCTGAAAAGAATGTCTGGCTTCGCCTCGAAAGGATTTATAAAGTATTCAAAACGCACCTTGAAAAAACGACTCGAAGACATTTTTGATGGAATTATTATAATTTTTTTTAAAACTAATTTCTACAAAATCGCTGGAAACTAAAGAATAACTGTTGGGGGGGGAAATCCCATAAATATGAGAAACTCTTAAACGTGGGGAAAAGGTCAGAAAAAGAAATGAGAAATTCTTGAAAATTTCCAAACGTTTAAAAAAATGATCTGAAAACGTTTTGAGAAATTTCTGAACATTTTCTCTCGTAAAACAGAAACGTGAAAGAAATGGTCAGCTCATCGCAGGGAGCACAATAAAGACATTCCTGCAGGAGACACTGATGTGAACGTGTTGATTACGTGTGTGTGTGTGTGTGGTTGTGCAGGTGTTGGACCGCCTGCTGCTCTACCTGCGTCTCGTTCACTCCGTGGATTATTATAACTTCTGCGAGTATCCGGCCGAGGACGAGATGCCGCATCGCTGCGGACTCCTTCATGTGAGAGGACCAGTTCCTGCAGCCAAGATCACTGCAGCAGAGGGTACACACACACACACACACACACACACACACACACACACACACACACACACACACACACACACACATAGACTCACACGGAGACTCTCTCACACACACACACACACACACACACACACACACACACACATAGACTCACACACACATAGACTCACACACACACACACACACATAGACTCACACACACACACACATAGACTCACACGCACACACACACACACATAGACTCACACACACACACACACACTCACACACACACACATAGACTCACACACACACACACACACACACACGGAGACTCACGCACGCACACACACACACACAGAGACTCACACACAGAGACTCTCTCACACACACACACACAGAGACTCACACACGCACACACACACGGAGACTCACACACACACACACGGAGACTCACACACACACAGAGACTCACACACACAGAGACTCTCTCACACACACACACACACACACACAGAGACTCACACACACGCACACACACACACGGAGACTCACACACACACAGAGACTCACACACACACACACACACAGAGACTCACACACACAGAGACTCACACACACACACAGAGACTCACACGCACACACACACACAGAGACTCACACGCACGCACACACACACAGAGTCTCACACACACACAGAGACTCACACACACACACACACAGAGACTCACACACACAGAGACTCACACACTCACTAACACAGACTCACACACGCACACACACACACAAAGACTCACACACACACACTCACTAACACACACATACATTTATCTTACGTTTGTTTTTAAATAGAATGTTTGATATATATTTATTTTTTAATCGAATTGTTAACTTTGTGCTGAATTGGTTTGTTTATATTCTTTGTATTTGTTGTTGTTGTTGTTGTTGTCGTCAGTGAGTGAGCACCAGAAGATGTGTGAGGAGCGCCTGGCTCCCCTGTTCTCGGTCTCAGAGTCTCTGAGTGAAGAGGAGGCGGCCAAGCTGGGGAAGAAGGACCCGGAACAAGAGGTACAGAATTAAAGGACTAAACACGTCTCCAGTTTGAAATACGGAAAGAAAATAAACTCATATTTGAGAAATATCCAAAAAAATTCAATGGTTTTTTTAAAGTCTGAAAATTTATCAACAAAATACTTTCGAAAAAATTTAGGAAAAAGTGAAAACGTTTTTTTTCTCAAAGTTATAACATTTTTGTGAAATTAATTTTAACATGAAATGGAAATTGTAGTTAAAAAATGGAATACATGTGTAACCCTGGACCTGTACGAGACGCTGGCAGAGGAAGCATGTCAGTGACGTCCCGCCGTGTTTCCAGGTGGAGAAGTTCCTGGTGGCGAATTCTCAGGAGCTGAGCAAGGACAAGTGGCTCTGCCCTCTGAGCGGGAAGAAGTTCAAGGTGAGGCGACGCAGCACATCGGACTTCTTCCTTCACGTCTTCAACCCTCCCAGAAACACTCGGATGATTCCTGGGACATTTCAAAAAGACACTTAAACTGTTTTTTACCTAAAATATTTCAAATGTTTCCGAGAAATATTCACAGATTTGTTTGAATTATTCTCTTTGGTGTGTGTGTGTGTGTGTGTGTGTCACTCTTTGTTGTTGTTGTGTTTCAGGCCCCAGAGTTTGTGCGTAAACACATCCTGAACAAACACGGCGACAAAGTGTCCGCCGTCAGACAGGAAGTCGTCTTCTTCAACAACTTCCTGTTGGACGCCAAGAGACCCGCCCTCCCTGAGAACAAGCCCCTCCCGCCGCCGCAAGGTGAGCGGCATTCTGGGAAATGTAGGAAACTTAAACCTGATGAAAAAAAATATGACCGGCTTTATTTCCCTCGTCTTTTAGGTTCTCAGGGCATGACGTCGTTTCCTGGTCAGTCTCCGCAGCAGCAAAGCCTTCTGGGATATCCTCCTGGAATCAGACCCCCCATGCCCGGCTTCCCAGGTACTACACACACACACACACACACACACACACACACAGAGTTTAGAATAGACCAAAATGATGTAGAATTGTCCTGAAAGGGGAAATGCCCAAAATGATGTCAATAAATGGAAAGTTTGGTGAAGAAGCAGAGGTTCAGGGACGGCAGCAAAACACCGGCTAACGTCTCATCAGTAAATAATAAATGCATCTAAACCGGATCAAACTCAAATCCTCATGTGGGCTTTTTGACTTTGTGGGAAATATTCCTTAAAAATCCCCCAAAAATGTTTAGTGCAAAATTAGAAGTGCTTTTTTTGTGAGATTCTTTAAAACTACCAAATATAATAAAATAAAACTGTTGGATTAGATTTCCAACGTGTTAAAAACTAAAGTCATGTTGCCATGGATATTTTGGTGTACATAAGAGTTTAGAGGCGTTAACTTTAATGAAATGAACCCACTAATGAACTTTGCCGTTGCTTCATTAGATTCAAAGAATTACAATTATTTATTATTAAACCTTTTAATTACAACAAATATTTTATAATTATGATAACATTTTTGTTGTGTACAATATTAAATGGGAAAGTCTCTCGTTGTGTATTAAGTGTTTTATTTATTGTGTGTGTTGCAGGTGGCGGCCCCCCCCTACAACCCAAACCAGTTTGGGGCGGGGCGCGGTAACTATGACAACTTCAGGGGTCATTTAGGAGGAGGGGGGGGAGGCGGGGGATTCCCTCCGAAACCACGGAACAACAGGTATGTACAAAAAAACACATTTTTACAAATTGTTTTATATTCCCTTAATGAACACAAATGAATGTGTGTGTTTGTGTAGGGGTGTTCGTGGGGACCCGCGATCGATCATCGAGTACCGGGACCTCGACGCTCCCGACGACCTCGACTTCTTTTAGACACAAGAAAACTTTTTACCCTTTTTTTTACTACGTTTCCCATGATTCATTTCATCATCCCTCCAGCAGATCTTTCTTTTTTTAGTTAGTCAATTGTGTGTGTGTGTGTGTGTGCGCGTGTGTGGGGGACCAATGTCAGTCATTACTGCTCTGAAAACTTTCCAATAAAGAAACAGGAAGACTAACGACGTCTAAAGTCTTAATTTATTCTATCAGTTCTGCTTCTCTCTGGACGCCTCGGGGCTGCTCTCTGGACGCCTCGGGGCTGCTCTCTGGACGCCTCGGGGCTTCTCTCTGGACGCCTCGGGGCTGCTCTCTGGACGCCTCGGGGCTGCTCTCTGGACGCCTCGGGGCTGCTCTCTGGACACCTCGGGGCTGCTCTCTGGACGCCTCGGGGCTGCTCTCTGGACGCCTCGGGGCTGCTTTCTGGACGCCTCGGGGCTTCTCTCTGGACGCCTCGGGGCTTCTCTCTGGACGCCTCGGGGCTGCTCTCTGGACGCCTCGGGGCTGCTCTCTGGACGCCTCGGGGCTTCTCTCTGGACGTCTCGGGGCTCCAAACAACGTTCAATGTTTTCAATGTTTTAAAAACAAACAAATGTTCCAGGTAATCTTTTCTCCGCTTTCCCTTCATGTCTTTTCGGGATTTTGTAATTTTTTCAACAGATTGTTTTGGTCTCTTTTCAACGTATTTCCAACATTTATTGACTTCATTCTTTGAAGACAATTCTACGTCATTTCTATTTTCTACAAGTATTTTGGTATTTTTTCAACATATTTTCCTTTTTTACACGTTTTGGTTTATTTTTCAACAAAACGCATTCCCATGGAGAATTTAAATGTTTATTTACTGTTCTTTGACTTGGTTCTTTTATCCTCCCACATGTATGTATATTTCTTTAACTAAATCTAATTTAAACTAAGAATCTGAATACTTTAACATTTAACTTAATATTACTTATCATAATAATAATACGTGTTATCTATAAAGCACACTTTAAAAACAGCATCATCTCAAAGTGCTTCACAATTCAACGTTAGTTAAATATGATCTATTTAAAAAAGCAGGACGTACGAAACAGGAAGTGGTTTCGCTGCTCGGACAGAAGAAGAAGAAGAAGAAGAAGAGTTGAAGTCATTGCACCAAGAAGCAGAATGAAGGACACTTCTCTCCTGCTCCGTGAGTAACCCTGCACACGTGTCATGCTTCCAGATAGAAGGAGGGATGAAGGATCTGTTGATAGATGAGAGCCAATGGGGTGAATGCTCTGAAAAGGATCTGTTGATAGATGAGAGCCAATGGGGTGAATGCTCTGAAAAGGATCTGTTGATAGATGAGAGCCAATGGGGTGAATGTTCTGAAAAGGATCTGTTGATAGATGAGAGCCAATGGGGTGAATGCTCTGAAAAGGATCTGTTGATAGATGAGAGCCAATGGGGTGAATGCTCTGAAAAGGATCTGTTGGTAGATGAGAGCCAATGGGGTGAATGCTCTGAAAAAGATCTGTTGGTAGATGAGAGCCAATGGGGTGAATGCTCTGAAAAGGATCTGTTGGTAGATGAGAGCCAATGGGGTGAATGCTCTGAAAAGGATCTGTTGGTAGATGAGAGCCAATGGGGTGAATGCTCTGAAGAGGATCTGTTGGTAGATGAGAGCCAATGGGGTGAATGCTCTGAAGAGGATCTGTTGATAGATGAGAGCCAATGGGGTGAATGCTCTGAAGCGATGTCTGCGTCCTGAAGGCAGGACTGGTGCTTCTGTCTGAAAGCAGTAACTTCAAACGAACAGTGTTGTTTCCTCTGCAGTGCTGAGCTCCCTGCTCTGCTGCTCAGCCGACGCTGCAGGTCAGTGCCCTCCAGGCTCTCACACGGGACACTGCTGCTGTTTCTCTCTTCTAAGGATGCTTCAAAGCTACTTTTATTTCTGCTCACTCAACGATGTGGTGTTGAACATTTGATCCTGTTTGAGTGTTTGTTAACGCCAGGGCCGCCCCTGGCCAACTTGGGGCCCCAAGCGACATTGTGAGATGAGGCCCCCAACCGACAGGAGTGAAACATTTAATCTTATAAATACCATGTTATTTTATTATTGTAATATGGTCGAGACATGCCTTTGACATGCTCCAAAGACTGATATTTCTTAAATCCGTGTTTGAAACGTTGAGGAGGTGAATAGCTCTTGACTCCGGGTTCAGCCGTCGGGCCGGTTGTGATCTGAACTGAAGACGAGTGCACGGACAGCAGTGGACTCGGCCGCGTGAGAGACGGGCAGCTCTAAAGTAACTCTGTAAGCTAGGGCCGCACGATTTTGGGAAAAAATCTAATTGCGATTTTTCTGACAAATATTGCGATTCGAATTGCGATATTTATTTTGAAGCGACCCAACGGAAGTTTATTGTAAAATGCGGCCATAACTCCGGCTAGGAAGGTCGTATCAACGTGCTCCCGCCTCTAGCGCCCCGCAGCCGAGCTACGAGTGAAAGAACTACACTTACATGAAACTTCCGTTGGGTTGCTTTAAAGTCGAGCTCCAGTTCAGATTCACCCTGTGAGAGAAACACGTGATGGAGCGTCTCTGACCTGACTCAGAGGGTTCACCAAAGCATCTGAAGCTCCACTGGAAGCCGTCTGGAAAGGGCCGGCACTTTCAAGGATACTTGGCAGGTGATTGGATCAATCTGTCTATCACCATCTATCATGGGCCACTTCTGATTGGTTAGCAATGGCTGGTACATGTGGAGCACAGCACTTCTGATTGGTTAACAATGGCTGGTACATGTGGAGCACAGCACTTCTGATTGGTTAACAATGGCTGGTACATGTGGAGCACAGCACTTCTGATTGGTTAACAATGGCTGGTACATGTGGAGCACAGCACTTCTGATTGGTTAACGATGGCTGGTGCATGTGGAGCACAGCACTTCTGATTGGTTAACGATGGCTGGTGCATGTGGAGCACAGCGCTTCTGATTGGTTAACAATGGCTGGTGCATGTGGAGCACAGCGCTCTGATTGGTTAACAATGGCTGGTACATGTGGAGCACAGCACTCTGATTGGTTAACAATGGCTGGTACATGTGGAGCACAGCACTTCTGATTGGTTAACAATGGCTGGTACATGTGGAGCACAGCACTTCTGATTGGTTAACAATGGCTGGTACATGTGGAGCTCAGCACTTCTGATTGGTTAACAATGGCTGGTACATGTGGAGCACAGCACTTCTGATTGGTTAACAATGGCTGGTACATGTGGAGCACAGCACTTCTGATTGGTTAACAATGGCTGGTGCATGTGGAGCACAGCGCTCTGATTGGTTAACAATGGCTGGTGCATGTGGAGCACAGCGCTCTGATTGGTTAACAATGGCTGGTGCATGTGGAGCACAGCGCTTCTGATTGGTTAACAATGGCTGGTGCATGTGGAGCACAGCGCTCTGATTGGTTAACAATGGCTGGTACACGTGGAGCACAGCGCTCTGATTGGTTAACAATGGCTGGTACACGTGGAGCACAGCACTTCTGATTGGTTAACAATGGCTGGTGCATGTGGAGCACAGCGCTCTGATTGGTTAACAATGGCTGGTGCATGTGGAGCACAGCGCTCTGATTGGTTAACAATGGCTGGTACACGTGGAGCACAGCGCTCTGATTGGTTAACAATGGCTGGTACACGTGGAGCACAGCACTTCTGATTGGTTAACAATGGCTGGTACATGTGGAGCACAGCGCTCTGATTGGTTAACAATGGCTGGTACATGTGGAGCACAGCACTTCTGATTGGTTAACAATGGCTGGTACATGTGGAGCACAGCGCTCTGATTGGTTAACAATGGCTGGTACATGTGGAGCACAGCACTTCTGATTGGTTAACAATGGCTGGTGCATGTGGAGCACAGCACTTCTGATTGGTTAACAATGGCTGGTGCATGTGGAGCACAGCGCTCTGATTGGTTAACAATGGCTGGTGCATGTGGAGCACAGCGCTCTGATTGGTTAACAATGGCTGGTACATGTGGAGCACAGCACTTCTGATTGGTTAACAATGGCTGGTACATGTGGAGCACAGCGCTCTGATTGGTTAACAATGGCTGGTGCATGTGGAGCACAGCACTTCTGATTGGTTAACAAT
The DNA here is from genome assembly GCA_036324585.1 of Champsocephalus esox. Taxonomy (NCBI): domain Eukaryota; kingdom Metazoa; phylum Chordata; class Actinopteri; order Perciformes; family Channichthyidae; genus Champsocephalus; species Champsocephalus esox. The sequence goes on from CM070481.1 coordinate 42,561,765, forward strand.
GGCTGGTGCATGTGGAGCACAGCACTTCTGATTGGTTAACAATGGCTGGTGCATGTGGAGCACAGCGCTCTGATTGGTTAACAATGGCTGGTGCATGTGGAGCACAGCGCTCTGATTGGTTAACAATGGCTGGTACACGTGGAGCACAGCGCTCTGATTGGTTAACAATGGCTGGTACACGTGGAGCACAGCACTTCTGATTGGTTAACAATGGCTGGTACATGTGGAGCACAGCGCTCTGATTGGTTAACAATGGCTGGTACATGTGGAGCACAGCACTTCTGATTGGTTAACAATGGCTGGTACATGTGGAGCACAGCGCTTCTGATTGGTTAACAATGGCTGGTACATGTGGAGCACAGCACTTCTGATTGGTTAACAATGGCTGGTACATGTGGAGCACAGCACTTCTGATTGGTTAACAATGGCTGGTACATGTGGAGCACAGCGCTTCTGATTGGTGTGGAGGACTGACACACAAGAAGAACAAAAAAAATGTAAAAATTCAACAAAAAAAATTCAAAAAAAGTTTAAAAAAACCGCAGGCTTTGCGATTTGATAATCGCATCATCTCGAATCGCGATTTCGATTTAAAATCGATGAATCGTTCAGCCCTACTGTAAACACAATGTGTTGTTGTTGGTATTGTTGTGTGTTCGGCCTCTGGGGTGAACTGCAGGTTCCCCTCAGGATAAGGAGGTCACTGAACCTCAGCACACATGGCGCTCGCTGCTCTTTGAGTAGTGCACGAGTCCACATCGTGACTCTGATGGCGTGTCCGTGAGTGGAGCTTCCCTTCTTCCCGTGATGAGGGTTTGCTCGGAGCAGACTCTCCTGAGAGAAAGAGAGCTCGCTGCGTAACCGGTCAGAAGAAGCTCTGGGACTTTATTCTGGACGGGTTTTATTTCTTAACTTTGACTCAGAATCCAACGACAGCTCGTCTGACGGTGACTCCCAGCAGCTCTCAGGTGTTCAGAGGAGAACAAGGTTGGAACAACAAGGGGGCAGTTGCAACAACAAAGGGAGCAGTTGGAACAACAAGGGGAGCAGTTGGAACAACAAAGGGGAGCAGTTGGAACAACAAGGAGAGCAGTTGGAACAACAAGGGGAGCAGTTGGAACAACAAGGAGAGCAGTTGGAACAACAAAGGGGACAGTTGGAACAACAAGGGGAGCAGTTGGAACAACAAGGAGAGCAGTTGGAACAACAAGGGGAGCAGTTGGAACAACAAAGGGGACAGTTGGAACAACAAGGGGAGCAGTTGGAACAACAAGGGGAGCAGTTGGAACAACAAAGGGGACAGTTGGAACAACAAGGGGAGCAGTTGGAACAACAAAGGGGACAGTTGGAACAACAAGGGGAGCAGTTGGAACAACAAGGAGAGCAGTTGGAACAACAAGGGGAGCAGTTGGAACAACAAGGGGAGCAGTTGGAACAACAAGGAGAGCAGTTGGAACAACAAGGGGAGCAGTTGGAACAACAAGGGGAGCAGTTGGAACAACAAAGGGGGCAGTTGGAACAACAAGGGGGGCAGTTGGAACAACAAGGGGAGCAGTTGGAACGAAAGAAGAAGCAGTTGGAACAACAAGGGGAGCAGTTGGAACAACAAGGGGAGCAGTTGGAACAACAAAGGGGGGCAGTTGGAACAACAAGGGGGGCAGTTGGAACAACAAGGGGAGCAGTTGGAACGAAAGAAGAAGCAGTTGGAACAACAAGGGGAGCAGTTGGAACAACAAGGGGAGCAGTTGGAACAACAAAGGGGGGCAGTTGGAACAACAAAGGGGAGCAGTTGGAACAACAAAGGGGACAGTTGGAACAACAAGGGGAGCAGTTGGAACAACAAGGAGAGCAGTTGGAACAACAAGGGGAGCAGTTGGATTTACAAACTAAAATGTGAGTCTAACCTGCGACTTCAGGTCTGTCCGACAGAACTCCAGATTTGTCCTTGCCCCCAGTTATTGTTTTTACAGCCAGCTATTACATTTAAAAAACACATTGAGCTTACTTTGTCCGCTGTGCGGTCTGAATGATGGAGGTTGCGAGTGCTTTTGTTTTGAAATCAATTCCGTGAGTTTGGCCCCACCCCTCGCTGAGCCTAACCCTCATTAGACCATTTAGTAAGGTAAAACGCAAAACGCCTCTCAGACGCTCTTCCGCTTACGTGTTTCAATAAAGAAAAACAATTAGACGGTAGATACACGGGATTATGAATGAACCCTGAATGTTGTTGAGACTTATTTATACACAAACAATCTCAACATGAAAAGTGTATTGTTGTTTATTATTAAGATCATTTTACATTATTATAATAAGAGGAAGTGTGAGAGCCAGGCTTTTGTTCTGGTCAAAGTCATATCGCCATCTAGTGGCGACCTCGTGCACTGCACGGTGAATAAAGGACTACAGTTCCCATGTTGCAGCCCAGTCAGAGACAGAGGTGGTCACCCTGTGGGGAAGAGGCCGACACCATTATTACAATTATTTAACGTCTATCATCAAACAGGAACATGAAGAGAATCTTAGTTTGCTTCAATAAACGCTTCCCTGTTGAGTTGTGCCTCTTGTGTTGTCGTGTTCACTCCGACTGAGAGAGCATTCTCTGAGTCTAGTTTGAGTGGAAACTATCTATTTGTATTAACCGCAGAAGCCCTGCAGCTAAGAGTACCACTGACAACCTGAAGGGTTCTAGATGTGTTTCAAAAGGTGTTCAGAGTGGTTGAAGGAAGCGGTGACAGGAAGGAAGCGCTGTGTGGGCGACTGTCAGAGAAACAGTTTGATGCCACATCACAAAGAGGTACAATGGATCCAACAAGTCTTCAACGCCTCGTCTGTAAGTACAATCTGTATACTGTGAGCATGAGGGAAGACGTTCAGACATCAGAACACATGTGAGAGCTCCCTGAGCTGCACAGCAAGCATCCAGCGTCCGGAGAGACGGACCTCTCCTCACCGTCTGCTCCGTTCAGGAGGAACGGCACTGAGATGATTGTTGTGGTGCATTCAAGTGCTGAAAGAAAGTCTGGTATTTCCTCAACTTCTGTCCAGTCTGACTCGTGCTCACTTTGCACTCCATGCATGTGTTCTAAGAGCAGCACCCAGACCTGTGGAAGTGTCCTGTGTGTCGCAGTAAGCTCACCCTGTGGTTTCTCCTCAGTGCTCACCTCCCTGCTGAGCGGCTCCACTCACCAAGGTCAGTACACTTCCTCCGTCTCTCCACTCACCAAGGTCAGTACACTTCCTCCGTCTCTCCACTCACCAAGGTCAGTACACTTCCTCCGTCTCTCCACTCACCAAGGTCAGTACACTTCCTCCGTCTCTCCACTCACCAAGGTCAGTACACTTCCTCAGTGCTCACCTCCCTGCTGAGCGGCTCCACTCACCAAGGTCAGTACACTTCCTCCGTCTCTCCACTCACCAAGGTCAGTACACTTCCTCCGTCTCTCCACTCACCAAGGTCAGTACACTTCCTCCGTCTCTCCACTCACCAAGGTCAGTACACTTCCTCCGTCTCTCCACTCACCAAGGTCAGTACACTTCCTCCGTCTCTCCACTCACCAAGGTCAGTACACTTCCTCCGTGCTCACCTCCCTGCTGAGCGGCTCCACTCACCAAGGTCAGTACACTTCCTCCGTCTCTCCACTCACCAAGGTCAGTACACTTCCTCCGTCTCTCCACTCACCAAGGTCAGTACACTTCCTCCGTGCTCACCTCCCTGCTGAGCGCTCCACTCACCAAGGTCAGTACACTTCCTCCGTCTCTCCACTCACCAAGGTCAGTACACTTCCTCCGTCTCTCCACTCACCAAGGTCAGTACACTTCCTCCGTCTCTCCACTCACCAAGGTCAGTACACTTCCTCCTTCTCTCTCCACTCACCAAGGTCAGTACACTTCCTCCGTCTCTCTCCACTCACCAAGGTCAGTACACTTCCTCCGTCTCTCCACTCACCAAGGTCAGTACACTTCCTCCGTCTCTCTCCACTCACCAAGGTCAGTACACTTCCTCCGTCTCTCCACTCAGAGCTGAGTCTCTGTCCACCTGATGCATCACCTAGTGTCAGAGTCACTGTCTTCTTCTTCTTCTTCTTCTTCTTCTTCTTCTTCTTCTTCTTCTTCAGTGTTTTATAACTCTTCCTCCCTGCAGCTCGTCTCACGGTGACTCCCAGCAGCTCTCAGGTGTTTGAATATGAACGTGTCTCTCTGAGATGTGAGGACGCCTCTGAGGGATGGACCGTGAGGAGAAACACCAGCTATAGGAACAGAGCTGAGTGTGGAGACTGGGGAAGACCTGCTGGTTCCTCCTGTACCATCAGCTCCACTCACCCTTGGGACAGTGGAGAGTACTGGTGTGAGTCCACAGGGGGATCCACCAGTAACACCGTCACCATCACCGTCTCCGGTGAGATCAGCCTCTCTGTTTCCTCATCAATACTAAACACACTCTAAGAAGTTCATCAGGCAGAGGAAGCTGGACGACCGCAGAGCTGCTAGCTGGTGCTCACCACAGGCTGCAGAACACACATTCTCTCACACACTATCATCCACTAGATACTCCTCAGTACAGTCTCACTCTCTAGGGTTAGGAAACACAGATTTAAACAGTTTATTTCCTTCTATAGTATCAGAGACATAGAGTGAGCTTTGGATGGCAAGACGATGAATGATCGTTCTTCTCACAGGACTCATGTATATGATAAAGTCTCTGAACCGTGTGGAACGGCTTAAAATCCCTCCTCTTTCCTACTGATTCATGATGATGGGTATTATTATCCAAAGCACTTCATTAGAGTGTTACTAATCATTGGTGACGGTCTGGATGGAGAGCTTCAGAGTGGATGAAGTTCAGATTGAGGAAAGGATCTACGTATGCTAAGCTAACTGACGCCATATAGTCACATTGTCCAACGTCCTTATAACAGATACTTTGTGAGGTTTGTTGCGTTGTTTTGTCAAGTGTATTTGAACGTGAGTAAAGTCCATTGTTCTACGGGGCGTTTCAGACTTCAGCATGCTAACGTTAGCTTTTCAGTTAGCTACGCCACAGCCTCACTTGGCAGGTAGTGGGTTCATTCATCATCTCTGCCATGTGTAAGTTACTGATCACCTCCATTCTGCACCTGGCTCCGTGTTCACGTGGATCGGTGATCCTGCAGAGTCCTGCCCTCCCCGTGACGGAGGGAGATGACGTCACTCTGACCTGCAGAACAAAGATGGCCGATCCCCCCCTCTGCTGAATTCTTCAAAGATGGCGTCTCCATCAGGAATGGGTCTGATGGTCACATGACCCTCCTCCATGTCTACAGGTCTGATGAAGGCCTCTACGCGTGTAGCGTCCAGGGTGAAGAGTCTCCATGGAGCCGGCTGTCTGTCTCAGGTGAGGAGCTGTGCTTTGGGTTCAGGATCATCGTATTTGCTTCCGACCCTGAGGCAGCAGTGACCCCTCACCATGTAAAGCCTAATCTGAGATTACGTCCATGTTTCACCTGAAACACATACTAAAGAAATGAAACGGACGTGAAATGTTTATTTCTGTTCTTTTCATTATTTGTTTTTCCTTTTTAGAGACCCCCCACCACTCGAGTCCTCCTCCTGCCTCCTCCCTTCACCTTGTGTTCAGGGTGATCTGCCACCTGGTGGTCTTCTGCCCGTACTGCATCTCCACTTTCCTCATGGTGTCTATATATCGAGAGAGGGCCAGAGGTAACCTCGCTCAGCTTGCACATCTAACTCAGGGGTGTCCAAACTACGGCCCGGGGGCCAAATGCGGCCCGGGGGCCTTTTTGAATCGGCCCTCAGCAAATAAAAAAAGTATAATGGAATTTTGCCCACAAATGAAACGTGTGCTTGTCTTATGTCGTACTTCTTAAATATAAATGTGAACATATCGTACACGGTAGTATTCATGTGTTAATGAGACCACTTTTCAAATAGATTCAGTCAATTCAAGTTGGAAACATTTTCTAACAAATCTTAGTTGATAAGAAAAAAGCCCAATAACTTATTTCCGTAACAAGCTTGAAATAAACCTTCATATTTCCTCTTGTTGTGATCACTCTGAGGGTCTGCTTTCAGGGATGAGCCAACCCTCACAGCACCATTTACCTACATTTCATTGGTTTTACTGACTGAACCTACGAGGGAATGAACCTCGAGAGAGCGCCCCCCCTTCGTATATCTTTCTGTATGCGGCCCTCGTGAAAACAGTTTGGACCCCCCGGATCTAAAGGGATTCAACATCCACCAAAACTCTTAATACCTTTTCTACATTTTCCTTGTGACAACAGGAAGTGACCCAACTCCGCCCACCCACGCTGAGCAGGGATTGGACGATGACTACGATGATGTCATGTCTGCTGTCACCACGGAGCATCAGTTCTGAAACAGTGGAGGACCCAGAACGCTTCCCTGAGGAACGCCATGTTTTTAACTCGGTGTAATCATGTATTGACTGATATCGTGCACATGCAATATTATTCCCTTTATTTCTGAAGCAGTGGTCTGTTAGTGTTGGAGCCATTTCCATTGACTTATTACTGTCTGATAGTTTAGGCCTGATGATGATATGAATTAGATTAAACTCACCGTCTAAAGGTATCCTTGTGAGTCATACTATGGTTTAAAATGTATTAATTGAAGGCTCACTGATTATGTGTTAGGTGCGTCAGTATCACGTGCGCGGCTGTATGCCTATATATGGGTCGGCTGGTAGGACACAGCTGATGTTGATGAGATGGGGAAATGGAAGAGCCTGTTGACCGTGTTCTTTTTGTTCTGTTGGAGATGAACGTTGAGTTGCTTTGAAGCGAAGACATGTGTCCTCCTGGATGTGTCGTGTGGATCCAGGAATAAAGCGCGTCTGATTCAACTACGATCTCCGCTGAATTGTTTGAAAACAAAGAGAGGCTATTAAATTGTAGACGAGGATTAAAACGCCACCGCACTTAGCACTAGCAGCTAATGCTCAGTGCGAATAAGATCTGCAGACACAAAGGACACAGATACTAAAATTAAACAATTAGAAAGTTGTATTTTTGCCATTTTCTTTCACATTTCAGGAAAACTAAACTTCTAAAGTCGGTGAATTCATTCGGGAGTTATCCCAAACACTTCAACAGGGAGTTACGTATTAAATGCACATCACCACATGCAGAAGTTGGAACATTGTTTATTTGAGAGACATCAGCTCCAGGATCTCTTGACTTATTGACGAGTGGAAGCTGAGCCCAGTTCACAGTGACATTAAACTCTTGCTCATTATCTTAGTGACTACTCTCCAAGTATCTGGACCAAAGGAACCTGCCGGGCCTTTTAGACCCAGACTGGAGACTTCCTGTCGGCTCTGCACCGAGCGATGCGGCAGCTGTTCTTCATGTGGTGCGGACCGGAGCTGCTCTCTATCAGCTGGTCTCGTGTGGTTTGAGTGCCTCTGCCTCTGGACGACCTGCTGCTTCACGTCTTCAGCTGAGTGACGCACTTTGAATCGCCTCGTGTTGCAGGTGCTTTAAAGAAACCCGCCTCACGGGAACACCTGTATGTCAGTGTGGGTCCTTCCCTCTCAGAGCCTTTGGATTACATACTCCTTCCTCAAAGTAGAGTTCATCTTATTGTTTAATCCATACGTGTCCCTTTAGTGATAGTGTTCTTTGGAACAGGTACTGTATATCCAGAATGTGGTAATGAGTTCGTCTGAGTTATTGTTTCCACGTCATTCCTGATTATTTGAGACTGAATCCTCGAGTGGGTTCAGATCCTTCAGAGGCAGTGAGGCGTGGACTCCACTTCTGACGTCTGCATCGATCATCAGTGTTCATTCTCAACTGGGAATGGCTGTCATGTGTTTAACATCAGGAATGTTTTAGTCTAAACTGTCTCTGTTGAGATTCCTGGAAAAGCCCTCCAGCGCCAGGGGGCGGTGTGGAGCTCAGTGAGACCTGCATTAAACCACAGAAGAAGAAGAGGAGTGTAAACAAACCACCCGCCGGCTTTGTGTCCGTGTCTGCGTCAAAGTGATAAACTCGAGATGCTGAGCTCCAGCAGGCGGGATGTTACCGGGATCTGCTCTCTGGTACCGACACTAACGTTAAACTTCACCCGTTAATCCCCGGTATCCCGTTACAATGAAGAGATTAGGTGACCGATAGAAGCTAAGCTAACGGTTAGCCTGTGTCCAGAGGCACTCTTTATAACGCTTATAATCAGCGGTGTAAAGAAACCACAGTACGTTTTAACTCGTGACTGAGGTTCATGTGTGTGTGTACTGTGTCCACCTTTTAAAGATTACAACATTGGTGCTTGAGCATAACACACATGTTACAGATAGTTAGTAACACGGTGCACTTTTTAAAAGCCATACATGGATGTTCACAGAGTTCTTTTATGTATTCTTTCTCTTCTCAGGCGCTTCTCTCCGTGGTGGTTTTATCCTGGACGTTCGTCATCTACGCCAGCAGGGTGGCAGCTGATTGGCTGCTGGAGGAGAGGACCGCCCTCCTGCAGCAGCACTGACAGCTGATTGGCTGCTGGAGGAGAGGACCGCCCTCCTGCAGCAGCACTGACAGCTGATTGGCTGCTGGAGGAGAGGACCGCCCTCCTGCAGCAACACTGACAGCTGATTGGCTGCTGGAGGAGAGGACCGCCCTCCTGCAGCAACACTGACAGCTGATTGGCTGCTGGAGGAGAGGACCGCCCTCCTGCAGAAACACTGACAGCTGATTGGCTGCTGGAGGAGAGGACCGCCCTCCTGCAGCAACACTGACAGCTGATTGGCTGCTGGAGGAGAGGACCGCCCTCCTGCAGCAACACTGACAGCTGATTGGCTGCTGGAGGAGAGGACCGCCCTCCTGCAGAAACACTGACAGCTGATTGGCTGCTGGAGGAGAGGACCGCCCTCCTGCAGCAACACTGACAGCTGATTGGCTGCTGGAGGAGAGGACCGCCCTCCTGCAGCAGCACTGACAGCTGATTGGCTGCTGGAGGAGAGGACCGCCCTCCTGCAGAAACACTGACAGCTGATTGGCTGCTGGAGGAGAGGACTGTCCTCCTGCAGCAACACTGACAGCTGATTGGCTGCTGGAGGAGAGGACCGCCCTCCTGCAGCAACACTGACAGCTGATTGGCTGCTGGAGGAGAGGACCGCCCTCCTGCAGAAACACTGACAGCTGATTGGCTGCTGGAGGAGAGGACCGCCCTCCTGCAGCAACACTGACAGCTGATTGGCTGCTGGAGGAGAGGACCGCCCTCCTGCAGCAGCACTGACAGCTGATTGGCTGCTGGAGGAGAGGACCGCCCTCCTGCAGCAGCACTGACAGCTGATTGGCTGCTGGAGTACCTGTGAGTGTATAG
>CM070481.1:42583603-42613603 GCA_036324585.1 Champsocephalus esox
AGTTTTCCAGAACAACTTTGGTGCCGCCCGAAAGTCCTTCTCCATGTCTTCTCCCAACTTCTCCCTCACCCGCTGCTTTGCCTCGGCCACGGATGAGGCTGCTGCCCTTCGGGCCTGTCGGTACCTTGCAGCTGCCTCGGGAGTCCCCCGGGATAACAAATCCCTGAAGGCCTCCTTCTTCAGTCGGACGGCTTCCCTGACCACCGGTGTCCACCAGGAGGTTCGAGGGTTACCGCCCCTTGAGGCACCTAGGACCTCGAGACCACAGCTCCCCGCCGCGGCTTCGGCAATAGAGGTTCCAACTCACCACCAGATGGCGATCAGTTCTCCGCCCTCTCTTTACCCGAGTGTCCAAAACACACGGCCTCAGGTCCGATGATACGATAACGAAATCGATCATGGATCTTCTGCCTAGGGTGCTCTGGTACAACGTACACTTATGAGCATCCTTATGAGCATCCTTATGTTCGAACATGGTGTTTGTTATGGCCAATCCATGACTAGCACAGAAGTCCAGCAACAAACCACCACTTCGGTTCAGATCAGGGGGGCCGGTCCTCCCAATCACGCCCCTCCACGTGTCTCCATCATTGCCCACATGTGCGTTGAAGTCTCCCAGCAGGACTAAAGAGTCCCCTTCAAGAGCCCCATACAGGACTCTCTCCAGGGTCTCCCAGCAGGACTAAGGAGTCCCCTTCAGGCGCCCCATACAGAACTCTCTCCAGGGTCTCCCAGCAGGACTAAGGAGTCCCCTTCAGGAGCCCCATACAGGACTCTCTCCAGGGTCTCCCAGCAGGACTAAAGAGTCCCCTTCAGGAGCCCCATACAGGACTCTCTTCATGGTCTCCCAGCAGGACTAAAGAGTCCCCTTCAGGCGCCCCATGCAGGACTCTCTCCAGGGTCTCCCAGCAGGACTAAAGAGTCCCCTTCAGGAGCCCCATACAGGACTCTCTCCAGGGTCTCCCAGCAGGACTAAAGAGTCCCCTTCAGGAGCCCCATACAGGACTCTCTCCAGGGTCTCCCAGCAGGACTAAAGAGTCCCCTTCAGGAGCCCCATACAGGACTCTCTCCAGGGTCTCCCAGCAGGACTAAAGAGTCCCCTTCAGGAGCCCCATACAGGACTCTCTCCAGGGTCTCCCAGCAGGACTAAAGAGTCCCCTTCAGGAGCCCCATGCAGGACTCTCTCCAGGGTCTCCCAGCAGGACTAAAGAGTCCCCTTCAGGAGCCCCATACAGGACTCTCTCCAGGGTCTCCCAGCAGGACTAAAGAGTCCCCTTCAGGAGCCCCATGCAGGACTCTCTCCAGGATCTCCCAGCAGGACTAAAGAGTCCCCTTCAGGAGCCCCATGCAGGACTCTCTCCAGGGTCTCCCAGCAGGACTAAGGAGTCCCCTTCAGGAGCCCCATACAGGACTCTTTCCAGGGTCTCCCAGCAGGACTAAGGAGTCCCCTTCAGGAGCCCCATGCAGGACTCTCTCCAGGGTCTCCCAGCAGGACTAAGGAGTCCCCTTCAGGAGCCCCATACAGGACTCTCTCCAGGGACTCCCAGCAGGACTACAGAGTCCCCTTCAGGAGCCCCATACAGGACTCTCTCCAGGGTCTCCCAGCAGGACTAAAGAGTCCCCTTCAGGACCCCCATACAGGACTCTCTCCAGGGTCTCCCAGCAGGACTAAAGAGTCCCCTTCAGGAGCCCCATGCAGGACTCTCTCCAGGGTCTCCCAGCAGGACTAAAGAGTCCCCTTCAGGACCCCCATACAGGACTCTCTCCAGGGTCTCCCAGCAGGACTAAGGAGTCCCCTTCAGGAGCCCCATACAGGACTCTCTCCAGGGTCTCCCAGCAGGACTAAAGAGTCCCCTTCAGGAGCCCCATGCAGGACTCTCTCCAGGGTCTCCCAGCAGGACTAAAGAGTCCCCTTCAGGACCCCCATACAGGACTCTCTCCAGGGTCTCCCAGCAGGACTAAAGAGTCCCCTTCAGGACCCCCATACAGGACTCTCTCCAGGGTCTCCCAGCAGGACTAAAGAGTCCCCTTCAGGAGCCCCATGCAGGACTCTCTCCAGGGTCTCCCAGCAGGACTAAAGAGTCCCCTTCAGGACCCCCATACAGGACTCTCTCCAGGGTCTCCCAGCAGGACTAAAGAGTCCCCTTCAGGACCCCCATACAGGACTCTCTCCAGGGTCTCCCAGCAGGACTAAGGAGTCCCCTTCAGGAGCCCCATGCAGGACTCTCTCCAGGGTCTCCCAGAAGGCCGTATACTCTGAACTGCTGTTGGGTGCATAAGCGCACACACAGTCAGAGTTCCCCCCATAACCCGCAGGCGTAGGGAGGCGACCCTCTCGTCCACTGGGGTAAACTCCAACAACGAAGCACCTAACCCGGGACTTGTGAGTATCCCCACACCCGCCCGGCGCCTCACACCTTGAGCGACTCCGGAGAAGAATAGAGTCCAACCCCGATCCAGAAGTAAGGCTCCAGAGCCGCCGCTGTGCGTAGAGGCGAGCCCAACCAGATCCAACTGGTACCGCTCCACCTCCCGCACAAGCTCCGGCTCCTCCCCCCCCAGAGAGGTGACGGTCCACGTCCCCAAAGCCAGCTTCTGGCTCCTCCCCCCCCAGAGAGGTGACGGTCCACGTCCCCAAAGCCAGCTTCCGGCTCCTCCCCCCCCAGAGAGGTGACGCTCCACGTCCCCAAAGCCAGCTTCCGGCTCCTCCCCCCCCAGAGAGGTGACGCTCCACGTCCCCAAAGCCAGCTTCTGGCTCCTCCCCCCCAGAGAGGTGACGGTCCACGTCCCCAAAGCCAGCTTCCGGCTCCTCCCCCCCCAGAGAGGTGACGGTCCACGTCCCCAAAGCCAGCTTCCGGCTCCTCCCCCCCAGAGAGGTGACGGTCCACGTCCCCAAAGCCAGCTTCTGGCTCCTCCCCCCCAGAGAGGTGACGGTCCACGTCCCCAAAGCCAGCTTCTGGCTCCTCCCCCCCCAGAGAGGTGACGGTCCCACGTCCCCAAAGCCAGCTTCTGGCTCCTCCCCCCCAGAGAGGTGACGGTCCACGTCCCCAAAGCCAGCTTCTGGCTCCTCCCCCCCAGAGAGGTGACGGTCCACGTCCCCAAAGCCAGCTTCTGGCTCCTCCCCCCCCAGAGAGGTGACGGTCCACGTCCCCAAAGCCAGCTTCTGGCTCCTCCCCCCCAGAGAGGTGACGGTCCACGTCCCCAAAGCCAGCTTCTGGCTCCTCCCCCCCAGAGAGGTGACGGTCCACGTCCCCAAAGCCAGCTTCTGGCTCCTCCCCCCCCCAGAGAGGTGACGGTCCACGTCCCCAAAGCCAGCTTCTGCCGCCGGGTCTGGTCCGTCGAGAGCCTCCGCTTTCACTGCCACCCTTCTGGCAGCGCCCCCGACCCCAGCGCTGTTTCCCGTAGGTGGTGGGCCCGCGGGACGGAGAAGCGGAGGTGTTGCCCACGTTGCCTTTCCGGTAAGCTCGTGTGTGTGTGTGTGTGTGTGTACCTGAGTGTATCCCAGCTCGTATCTGCAGCAGTGTGTGTGTGTGTGTGTGTGTGTGTGTGTGTGTGTGTGTGTGTGTACCTGAGTGTATCCCAGCTCGTATCTGCAGCAGTGTGTGTGTGTGTGTGTGTGTGTGTGTGTGTGTGTATGTACCTGAGTGTATCCCAGCTCGTATCTGCAGCAGTGTGTGTGTGTGTGGGATCCTGAAGCAGCTGCAGACCCCCACCAGGTCCAGAGCCAGGCTGCTGATCTCTGCTGCGTGCTGCACCCCGTTCTCCTGAGGGACCCCCGACACCACCATGTCTGACACACACACACACGCACGCACACACACACACAGACATGCACACACACACACACACACACACACACACAGACATGCACACAGACATGCACACACACACACTCACACACACACACACACAGGCATGCACAGACACACACACACACACACTCACACAAACACACACACGCACACAGACACACACACACGCACGCGCACACACACACACACACACACACACAGTGACATATATATTAAACAAAGTATTTGTTAACTTTTACAATAGTTGAAGATACATTTCTAAATGTCTTGTTTACATGTTTCTAGTTATTGTGCTTGTGTGTGTGTGTGTGTGTGTGTGTGTGTGTGTGTGTGTGTGTGTGTGTGTGCGCGTGAGTGTGTGAGTGTGAGTGTGAGTGTGTGTGTGTGTGTGTGTGTGTGTGTGTGTGTCTCACAGGCGTCTCCGATGGTCTCCACCTTGTACACGTCGTAGTTGTCGATGATGTCGTCGAACGTCGTGTAGAGTTTGTTCAGGAAATCGACGATTTGATAAGGAGTGCTGCTGCTGGAGAGCTGAGTGAAACCTACGATATCACTACACACACACACACACACACACACACACAGTAAACATTTGGATCAGATCACGTTATTTGTATTCTCAACATGTGAGTCTCTCCTAATTGATAAACCAGGATCAATTAGTGCTGATTGGCCGGCCTGAGAGAGTGAGTGCTGATTGGCCGGCCTGAGAGAGTGAGTGCTGATTGGACCTGAAGAAGACGGTGGCGCTGACGTAGCTCTGAGCCTTCAGAGGTTTCCCCTGACGCAGGTCGTCTGCCACCTGTCTGGGCAGCATACCTGTGACAGGAAGTGGAGGGTCACAAAGTCATTTAAAACACACTCTGATCGCCTTCCACTGAATTCTAAGTTTAGGACTGGGGGGTTCAATAGTTTAATGATATGATGTCATACATATAATATATATTGGGAGGGATGAAACCCTCTTTAATGGTCACACATGAAATGAGTTCTCTGCTTTTTCCCATCCTAGCCCCAGGAGTCTAGTACCAGGAGTCTAGTACCAGGAGTCTAGCACCAGGAGGCTAGTACCAGGAGTCTAGTACCAGGAGTCTAGAACCAGGAGTCTAGCCCCAGGAGGCTAGCACCAGGAGTCTGGTACCAGGAGTCTAGAACCAGGAGTCTAGTACCAGGAGTCTAGCACCAGGAGGCTAGCACCAGGAGTCTAGTACCAGGAGTCTAGTACCAGGAGTCTAGAACCAGGAGTCTAGCCCCAGGAGGCTAGCACCAGGAGTCTGGTACCAGGAGTCTAGCCCCAGGAGTCTAGCCCCAGGAGGCTAGCACCAGGAGTCTGGTACCAGGAGTCTAGAACCAGGAGTCTAGCCCCAGGAGGCTAGCACCAGGAGTCTAGTACCAGGAGTCTAGTACCAGGAGTCTAGAACCAGGAGTCTAGCTCCAGGAGTCTAGCACCAGGAGTCTAGCACCAGGAGTCTGGTACCAGGAGTCTAGAACCAGGAGTCTAGCCCCAGGAGGCTAGCACCAGGAGTCTAGTACCAGGAGTCTAGTACCAGGAGTCTAGTACCAGGAGTCTAGCACCAGGAGTCTAGCCCCAGGAGGCTAGCACCAGGAGTCTAGTACCAGGAGTCTAGAACCAGGAGTCTAGTACCAGGAGTCTAGTACCAGGAGTCTAGTACCAGGAGTCTAGCCCCAGGAGGCTAGCACCAGGAGTCTGGTACCAGGAGTCTAGCCCCAGGAGTCTAGCCCCAGGAGGCTAGCACCAGGAGTCTGGTACCAGGAGTCTAGTACCAGGAGTCTAGCCCCAGGAGGCTAGCACCAGGAGTCTAGTACCAGGAGTCTAGTACCAGGAGTCTAGAACCAGGAGTCTAGCTCCAGGAGTCTAGCACCAGGAGTCTAGCACCAGGAGTCTAGCACCAGGAGTCTGGTACCAGGAGTCTAGAACCAGGAGTCTAGCCCCAGGAGGCTAGCACCAGGAGTCTAGTACCAGGAGTCTAGTACCAGGAGTCTAGAACCAGGAGTCTAGCCCCAGGAGGCTAGCACCAGGAGTCTGGTACCAGGAGTCTAGCACCAGGAGTCTAGCCCCAGGAGGCTAGCACCAGGAGTCTAGTACCAGGAGTCTAGTACCAGGAGTCTAGAACCAGGAGTCTAGAACCAGGAGTCTAGCTCCAGGAGTCTAGCACCAGGAGTCTAGTACCAGGAGTCTAGAACCAGGAGTCTAGCTCCAGGAGTCTAGCACCAGGAGTCTAGTACCAGGAGTCTAGCACCAGGAGTCTAGTACCAGGAGTCTAGTACCAGGAGTCTAGGACCAGGAGTCTATTACTAGGAGTCTAGCACCAGGAGTCTAGCACCAGGAGTCTAGTACCAGGAGTCTAGTACCAGGAGTCTAGGACCAGGAGTATAGAACCAGGAGTCTAGTACCAGGAGTCTAGAACCAGGAGTCTAGCACCAGGAGTCTAGAACCAGGAGTCTAGTACCAGGGGTCTAGTACCAGGAGTCTAGAACCAGGAGTCTAGTACTAGGAGTCTAGAACCAGGAGTCTAGTACTAGGAGTCTAGCTCCAGGAGTCTAGCTCGAGGAGTCTAGAACCAGGAGTCTAGCTCCAGGAGTCTAGAACCAGGAGTCTAGGACCAGGAGTCTAGGACCAGGAGTCTAGGACCAGGAGTCTAGCACCAGGAGCCTAGGACCAGGAGCAGTGGGCAGCTATTCTACAGCGCCAAGGGAGCAATGGGAGTGAGGGGGGAAGGGGGTTGTCCGGTGCCTTGCTCAAAGGCACCACGGCAGGGCAGGAGGTGCCATTGGTCCGCAGGGGCTCAGTCCCTACTGACCGAGCCCCTGCCGGACCAATGGGAAGGAGGAGCAGCTGTTTCCTCTCATGAACACACAGACTGTGAGCAGAGCTTCTCTCTGCTCCTGCTTCTCAGATCCGTCTCTCTTTATAGTGACTTTCTTTATCACTTTATTACATAGAACAAAAGACAGACTTAGGCCATGACTCATTGATCAGTGCCTCTGAAGAGAAGGCTTTGACACGCAGGTCAAAGAGGGTTCATGATACATGAGCCGGACACCTGCTGAGTTAAAGCCTGAGGCTCAACATGAATAACCAACCTGCAACACGAAGGGTTCATATCGTGTTTATCTGAGCATTTCTTTACCCATTAAAAACAGAGAGAGAAAGGAGGCTAGATTCAGCTAACTGCTAACTGCTAACTGCTAACTGCTAACTACCAACTGCTAACTACCAACTGCTAACTGCTAACTGCTAACTGCTAACTACTAACTGCTAACTGCTAACTACCAACTGCTAACTACCAACTGCTAACTGCTAACTGCTAACTGCTAACTGCCAACTGCTATCTGCTAACTGCTAACTGCTAACGGCTAACTGCTAACGGCTAACGGCTAACTGCTAACTGCTAAAGGCTAACTACCAACTGCTAACTGCTAACTGCTAACTACTAACTGCTAACTGCTAACTACCAACTGCTAACTACCAACTGCTAACTGCTAACTGCTAACTGCTAACTGCTATCTGCTAACTGCTAACTGCTAACGGCTAACTGCTAACGGCTAACGGCTAACTGCTAACTGCTAAAGGCTAACTACCAACTGCTAACTGCTAACTGCTAACTGCTAACTGCTAACTACCAACTGCTAACTGCTAACTGCTAACTGCCAACTGCTAACGGCTAACGGCTAACTACCAACTGCTAACTGCTAACTACCAACTGCTAACTGCTAACGGCTAACTACCAACTGCTAACTGCTAACTGCTAATTACCAACTGCTAACTGCTAACTGCTAACGGCTAACTACCAACTGCTAACTGCTAACTGCCAACTGCTAACTGCTAACTGCTAACGGCTAACTACCAACTGCTAACTGCTAACTGCTAACTACCAACTGCTAACTACAAACTGCTAACTGCCAACTGCTAACTGCTAACTGCTAACTGCTAACTGCTAACTACCAACTGCTAACTGCTAACTGCTAACTACTAACTGCTAACTGCTAACTGCTAACTACCAACTGCTAACTGCTAACTGCCAACTGCTAACTGCTAACTGCTAACTGCTAACTGCTAACTACCAACTGCTAACTGCTAACTGCTAACTGCTAACTTCCATCTAAAGTGAGGGTTAGTTAGCAGGAAAGATACATGTGTTGAAACATACTAATAATTAAGGTGGAAGGGCTGCTGTGTATAAAGAACTGCATCGTCTGCTGAGAGACATGTGACGGGTTTTAGTCATTTATAAATCATTTTGCTTTTGTGTTGCAGCTCAAAAGAAACCAAATGTGTGTGCGCGTGTGTGTGTGTGCGTGTGCGCGTGTGTGTGTGTGTGTGTGTTACTGTAAAGCAGCCGGTCAGTTTTCTGTTTCTCGTGCGTCAGGTCCTGAGTCCTCTCGGCCACCAGCACCTCCAGGTGCTTGCTGTACTTCTCCATCTGGAAAGCAGCGTGAGCGCGAAACAAACATATACAAGTGATGTACCGGTTTAGAAACAAGATATCAACTAAGGTAGAATAATTAGTATTAAGGCTTCAACTAACAGTTTATTATCAACACATGTGCAGACAGGTCTTCTAGATTAATGTCAATCAAATAGAGTGCAGATAAATGTCACCGTTTCTGTTTCTAAAACGTCTTGTTTATGTTTGTGTGATCACCAGGTTCATCATCATGTCCACCGGGCTGACTTTGATCGGGTTGACCCGGTTGACAAACTTCTTGATCTGCTCGAAGGTCGGCCGGTGAAACGGATTCTGAGAGCGACATCTCCGGATCAACTATGGAGACACGGGAGGGACAGAGAGGACGGCAGGACAGGTAAGAGACGCCTGGGATGTGTTGGTTAGGAATGGGATTCACCTGGATCTCTTTAAAGCCCCGTCACGCTGTCCCGAAATTGACACCCGATGGACACACGATAAAGGAAATGTTCACATTCGGCTCTGATCGTAGCAACATCGGGCCGTTCGTGAGGGCATCTAAGCCATCGTATGACCGCCGGTGGAGTTTCTCAGGCTCCGGCAGCAACTTTGTGAGCGGCAACTTCGTAAGGCACTCGTGAGGGCATCTTGTCGAATTGTGTCATCTTCGTGTTATCATCGGTGCCATCGGGCATTCACCCTCACTCTGATCGGGGCGAATGCCCGATGGCACCAATGATAACACGATGCCCTCACGATGGCCTTACGACGGGCAAAATTGAGACACGAATTCAACACGAAAATGAGCCTTCTCAAGGTCCTTCGGCTATTTGTTGGCATGCCAAAGATTTTGCCTCCGCTCACGAAGTTGCTGCCGGAGCCTGAGAAACTCCACCGGCGATCACACGAAGGCTTGAGATGCCCTCACGAACGGCCCGATGCTACGATCACAGCCGAATTTGAACATTTCCTTTATCGTGTGTCCATCGGGTTGTTTTATTGCACAACAAAATCATGTAAACATATCATGTAAATAACCCAATTTGTGTTCTGTGAAACTGAAAAGGATATAATATATTATTTTGAAGGAGAGTTGACAGGAAGTTGTTGTTGCTATGGAAACAACAAAATGACGGAGAAAACGTAATATAAAGGCGGATAAAGTAAAGAACAAAGTCTGAAGAGATCAGCGCAGTATCATAGTACTTTAACATCATTGTTTTTGGTACTTTCGTTGCAGTTGTATTTCTTAAATGTCATGTAAATGTTGCCTTCGTGTGGTTCGGGGCCATCTTCGTGCGAAATTCACCATTGGATATTCGTGTGTCCATCGGGTGTCAACTTCGGGACAGTGTGACTTAATGGAGGTAAAGGTCATTTACCGTTTTCAACATGCTCTCCGAAAGTAAATGTATTTATTTGATTCCGTTTTCACAGATTGTGTAATTCATTCCTAATACAAGCGTGCAGTATCTGAAGTGATACTTGTGTTTATGAAATATACGAAAACTATAACCATTGAAGTAAAGTATGTAAAGTCCAAAAAGACATCACATTGAAGTCCAGCTAAAACGTGAGTGAATTATTATCTATGTTGTACAAATGTAATAAAGGAAGTTAAAGAGCAAGTCAACGACCAATGGCTTGTTCATCAGGGTATTCCTTTACCTCTCTATAACAAACATTAAGATCATTCCAAATGTAGCTCACAGAAATATAAAAGCTGCATCCTGTTGAACGAGAACTCTCCTTTTACAGGTCAGTCCAACGTAGAGACCATGAGAGGCTCGTGCTCAGTTCGATAATAAGACGTCTAAATGATTTAATGCTTGTTTAGAAGTAGATTTAGACTTTTTTAATACTACGACTGATTTAGTTTTTGTAACGAACAGTACCTCCACGTAGTCTGCGGGACAGGGACAGGTGTTGTCCACCTGACTGGAGATCAGCTCAGGGAGAGGAGGACACCAGGAGCTCTCCAGGCTCGACTCCTCCACCTGCACAAATATACAGGAAGTACACACATCCTGTACTCACGTAGAAGTACACACATCCTGTACTCAAGTAGAAGTACACACATCCTGTACTCAAGTAGAAGTACACATCTTGTACTCAAGTAGAAGTACAGATACTCGTGTTTAAAAATACTCTGGTGAAAGTAGAAGTACTGACTAAACTTCTTTACTCAAGCCAAAGTAAAGAGGCTTTGAAGTGTACTTCAGTAAAAAGTACCCATAACTAGCAGCTGCTTTAAAGAGTACCTGACCTCCCTTTATATCAATAGAACGATAATGTCATTGTTAGCTAATGAATGTTTCCATGTAAGAAGTAGAAAGTACAGGTATTTGGGTTCAACATGTAAGAAGTAGAAAGTACAGGTATTTGAGTTCAACATGTGAGAAGTAGAAAGTACAGGTATTTGGGTTCAACATGTAAGAAGTAGAAAGTACAGGTATTTGGGTTCAATATGTGAGAAGTAGAAAGTACAGGTATTTGAGTTCAACATGTGAGAAGTAGAAAGTACAGGTATTTGTGTTCAACATGTAAGAAGTAGAAAGTACAGGTATTTGAGTTCAACATGTAAGAAGTAGAAAGTACAGGTATTTGAGTTCAACATGTGAGAAGTAGAAAGTACAGGTATTTGAGTTCAACATGTGAGAAGTAGAAAGTACAGGTATTTGAGTTCAACATGTAAGAAGTAGAAA
The DNA here is from genome assembly GCA_036324585.1 of Champsocephalus esox. Classification (NCBI taxonomy): domain Eukaryota; kingdom Metazoa; phylum Chordata; class Actinopteri; order Perciformes; family Channichthyidae; genus Champsocephalus; species Champsocephalus esox. Next base: position 42,594,551 of record CM070481.1, read on the forward strand.
GTACAGGTATTTGGGTTCAACATGAGAGAAGTAGAAAGTACAGGTATTTGAGTTCAACATGAGAGAAGTAGAAAGTACAGGTATTTGTGTTCAACATGTAAGAAGTAGAAAGTACAGGTATTTGTGTTCAACATGTGAGAAGTAGAAAGTACAGGTATTTGAGTTCAACTTGTGAGAAGTAGAAAGTACAGGTATTTGAGTTCAACATGTGAGAAGTAGAAAGTACAGGTATTTGGGTTCAACATGTGAGAAGTAGAAAGTACAGGTATTTGTGTTCAACATGTGAGAAGTAGAAAGTACAGGTATTTGAGTTCAACATGTGAGAAGTAGAAAGTACAGGTATTTGAGTTCAACATGTGAGAAGTAGAAAGTACAGGTATTTGAGTTCAACATGTGAGAAGTAGAAAGTACAGGTATTTGAGTTCAACATGTGAGAAGTAGAAAGTACAGGTATTTGAGTTCAACATGTGAGAAGTAGAAAGTACAGGTATTTGAGTTCAACATGAGAGAAGTAGAAAGTACAGGTATTTGTGTTCAACATGTGAGAAGTAGAAAGTACAGGTATTTGGGTTCAACATGTAAGAAGTAGAAAGTACAGGTATTTGAGTTCAACATGTGAGAAGTAGAAAGTACAGGTATTTGAGTTCAACTTGTGAGAAGTAGAAAGTACAGGTATTTGAGTTCAACATGTAAGAAGTAGAAAGTACATGTATTTGAGTTCAACATGAGAGAAGTAGAAAGTACAGGTATTTGAGTTCAACATGTAAGAAGTAGAAAGTACAGGTATTTGAGTTCAACATGTGAGAAGTAGAAAGTACAGGTATTTGAGTTCAACATGTAAGAAGTAGAAAGTACAGGTATTTGTGTTCAACATGTAAGAAGTAGAAAGTACAGGTATTTGTGTTCAACATGTGAGAAGTAGAAAGTACAGGTATTTGAGTTCAACTTGTGAGAAGTAGAAAGTACAGGTATTTGAGTTCAACATGTGAGAAGTAGAAAGTACAGGTATTTGGGTTCAACATGTGAGAAGTAGAAAGTACAGGTATTTGTGTTCAACATGTGAGAAGTAGAAAGTACAGGTATTTGAGTTCAACATGTGAGAAGTAGAAAGTACAGGTATTTGAGTTCAACATGTGAGAAGTAGAAAGTACAGGTATTTGAGTTCAACATGAGAGAAGTAGAAAGTACAGGTATTTGAGTTCAACATGTAAGAAGTAGAAAGTACAGGTATTTGAGTTCAACATGTGAGAAGTATAAAGTACAGGTATTTGAGTTCAACATGTAAGAAGTAGAAAGTACAGGTATTTGGGTTCAACATGTAAGAAGTAGAAAGTACAGGTATTTGAGTTCAACATGTGAGAAGTATAAAGTACAGGTATTTGAGTTCAACATGTGAGAAGTAGAAAGTACAGGTATTTGAGTTCAACATGAGAGAAGTAGAAAGTACAGGTATTTGGGTTCAACATGTGAGAAGTAGAAAGTACAGGTATTTGAGTTCAACATGTAAGAAGTAGAAAGTACAGGTATTTGAGTTCAACGTGTAAGAAGTAGAAAGTACAGGTATTTGAGTTCAACTTGTGAGAAGTAGAAAGTACAGGTATTTGAGTTCAACATGTGAGAAGTAGAAAGTACAGGTATTTGAGTTCAACATGTAAGAAGTAGAAAGTACAGGTATTTGAGTTCAACATGTGAGAAGTAGAAAGTACAGGTATTTGAGTTCAACATGAGAGAAGTAGAAAGTACAGGTATTTGAGTTCAACATGTAAGAAGTAGAAAGTACAGGTATTTTTGTTCAACATGAGAGAAGTAGAAAGTACAGGTATTTGTGTTCAACATGTAAGAAGTAGAAAGTACAGGTATTTTTGTTCAACATGAGAGAAGTAGAAAGTACAGGTATTTGAGTTCAACATGTAAGAAGTAGAAAGTACAGGTATTTGAGTTCAACATGTATGAAGTAGAAAGTACAGGTATTTTTGTTCAACATGAGAGAAGTAGAAAGTACAGGTATTTGTGTAAGAAATGTGAAAAGTAGAAAGTACAGGTATTTGAGTTCAACATGTGAGAAGTAGAAAGTACAGGTATTTGGGTTCAACATGTATGAAGTAGAAAGTACAGGTATTTGAGTTCAACATGAGAGAAGTAGAAAGTACAGGTATTTGAGTTCAACATGTGAGAAGTAGAAAGTACAGGTATTTGAGTTCAACATGTAAGAAGTAGAAAGTACAGGTATTTGAGTTCAACATGTGAGAAGTAGAAAGTACAGGTATTTGAGTTCAACATATGAGAAGTAGAAAGTACAGGTATTTGTGTAAGAAATGTGAAAAGTAGAAAGTACAGGTATTTGAGTTCAACATGTGAGAAGTAGAAAGTACAGGTATTTGGGTTCAACATGTATGAAGTAGAAAGTACAGGTATTTGAGTTCAACTTGTGAGAAGTAGAAAGTACAGGTATTTGAGTTCAACATGTGAGAAGTAGAAAGTACAGGTATTTGTGTTCAACATGTAAGAAGTAGAAAGTACAGGTATTTGGGTTCAACATGTATGAAGTAGAAAGTACAGGTATTTGAGTTCAACATGTGAGAAGTAGAAAGTACAGGTATTTGAGTTCAACATGTGAGAAGTAGAAAGTACAGGTATTTGAGTTCAACATGAGAGAAGTAGAAAGTACAGGTATTTGAGTTCAACATGAGAGAAGTAGAAAGTACAGGTATTTGAGTTCAACATGTAAGAAGTAAAAAGTAATCAGAAAAATAAGTAGAGTAAAGTACTGATACCAGATTAAGTACAGTAACAAAGTATTTGTACTCCACTACTTCCCACCTCTGTGTATTTGTACAGATGTGTTGTTAGAGTCAGTATTTTGTTTTTATAAGAAAGGCCACCTAATCGTGACCTCTGTAGTCAACCAGAGTATAAAAGACTACATTTTCCAGGGCGCCTCCTCTAAAGAGACAGAGACGTTGAAGGCATCTAGTGTCTTGATAGACACTAGGAAGGAAGCCACATGCATTTATAAAACACTACAGATATTGTGAAACGTGGACTTACTGGAACGGGGTCGCTGCGAGTGGCGATCTCCAGCAGAATGATGGAGTAACTGTGAAGACATGCAGAGGGTATTAACTGTGTGTGTGTGTGTGTGTGTGTGTGTGTGTCCTTGTGGGGACCCCGATAAAACGTCCCCACAAGGTGAACCATCACATTTTCTGTTCAGATAAAGGTTGGAGTTTAGTTGGATTGTGGTCTCCCTAATATTTCATTGTTAATATTAATATATCTTTTACTTTAAATACAGTCTTTCGGCGGTTTGCGCCCCCTACAGGATCCTCAGAGTTACTGAAAACATGTCCAATTAGTATTGAGTCATTTTTTTTCATTCATAATGATGGCCTTGTCTATAAATTGTAAAAACCGTGTGGATATCATTTATTGTTTTGCTTCCTAAACAAGCCTGGAATATTCTCCCAGTTACATTTAAGGAACATTGTCGTTACGAAATTCATTAGCATTAGCATTAGCATTAGCTCAAGTTTTTTGCAACACTGCAATTTTTCAGACCTTTTTATCTCAAATGAAAAGTCCCTGAAATCGGCATTCTGACACTTTTAGTATAAATTATTATATAAAAGAGTGTGTTCCTATGTCTTGCTTCAATTGTCAGATGTTTGCATTCTTACGATTTCAAAATGAAAAATAATTTGAATCCATATCAGAATCAGGTTTATCACCAGGTAGGTTGACACGAGGAATTTGACTTGGTGTTATGCTGCATACATGAAAGTAAAACAAAAATTAAAAACACTTTTAAGAAAACTATAATAACATTACAACATTTTATTTTAAAAATATAGCAGTGTTTACATTGAAATGGAATGGAATAAAATATGTGCAGCAATGAGAAAAGAAAGATATTGTGTACATTGTGTGTATCCACGTGTGTTTTAAAACAAAGTTGATGTTATTTGGGTGCACCTGAACACGTCTGCAGCGAGCGTGGGCTCCATGCTGGAGTTATGAAACTCGGGCGGCATGTAGACCTCCTGAAGTCTCTGCTGATAGGACGAAAGAGGCTCCGCCCCCTCGTGCCTGCGATACATTCTCAACCCGAAATCTGATAGATAAGATAAGATGGACCTTTATTATCCCCGTGGGGAAATCAGGCGTTTACAGCAGCAACAGGGTCAGAGTTCCAAACAGGATTCACACGGGGGTACAAATAGAATTAAAATAATAATACAGCCAAAATAAAGTGATAAAGTAACTTTTGAAATGTGTTAAAAAGCCTAACGATAATATATACAAGTTGAAAAACAGTGTCCCAACGCTAACAATTAAACCAAGTGCAATAAAAGGTAAAGAGTTGTGAAAAATAAATGGAGAATAGAGAAAACCCAAGAAAAGTAGAAACAAAGGAGAGCTGCTAAAAACAGGCGGCGCCCCACAGGACGGACCGCGCACATTTCAGCTCCATGTTCATTCATCCCTTTCTTAACTTTCCAAATAACCAAACATCCCCGGATAGTTTCATATTTGATGTTTAGACTTCACCTGTGATTTTGCAGACCCAGCGGTCGTCGATCACGCAGTTTACAGACTTCAGTCGGCCGTGACAGATCTTGTGTTGGTGGAGGTACGCCACGCCGCGCGCTATGTCTGTGGCGAAGGAAAACCTGCAGAGGAGAAACACGGAGGGTTAAATATACATTTAAACCTAAACACATGCATATAGAGACAGCAAGAAGGCATTAAGTACTCGTGCGTTGTAAGGTATTATTATTACTTTAAGATATTTGGGATATCAGTAGTCAAACCTAGTTTCATTTTACGTTTAAGAATTAAAACTAAAACATAGAAAACCTTAAATAAAGTCTAGGACGACGCCTCAACCTTAACATGAAATTAAATTATTAAAGAAGTAAAAATGTATAAAAATAATATGACTTCAAACTTTTGGAATCGTGCACCATATAAAAAACAAGGCTCCTGATTATTATTTACTCTCCTGATTATTCCAAACCCTCATTACCATGACACAAGAGAGCCCTCTGTGTGAAGTAATTTATGTAACCCTAATTAAGTCAGCATGCTGTTGCATTTCAATTAAAGTGTGTGTGTGTGTGTGTGTGTGTGTGTGTGTGCGTGCGTGTGTGTGTGTGTGTGTTTGTGTGTGTGTGCGTGTGTGTGTGTGCATTTGTGTGTGTGTGTTTGTACCTGAAGCCCCAGTTGAGTGGGATCTCCTCGTTAAGCAGAACGTCGTTAAGGCTTCCTTTGGGGCAGTACTCCGTCACTATGGCAACATTCGGCGGCTCAACGCAGCCTCCGATAAACTTGCACAGGTTCGGGTGGTCGAACTCCCTGAAGACGGAATAAATGTGAAAATACTAGATATAGAAATTGAATATGAAGGTGAAGCGTTATGTATTCGCATGTATAGCCGTTTGTACCTGATACAAGTTCAAATGAGGTTCAGATTAAGGTTTAGTTGTGTGTGTGTGTGTGTGTGCGTGCGTGCGTGTGTGCGTGCGTGTGTGTGTGCGTGCGTGTGTGTGTGCGTTAGGGCCGCACGATTTTGGGAAAAAATCGAATTGCGATTTTTCTGACAAATATTGCGATTCGATTTGCGATATTTATTTTTAAGCGACCCGATGGAAGTTTATTGTAAAATGCGGCCATAACTCCGGCTAGGAAGGTCGTATCAACGTGCTCCCGTCTCCAGCGCCCCGCAGCCCGAGCTACGAGTGAAAGAACTAAACTTACATGAAACTTCCGTTGCTTTAAAGTCGAGCTTCAGTTTAAGATTCACCCTGTGATAGAAACACGTGATGGAGCGTCTCTGACCTGACCCAGACGGTTTGGTTCACCAAAGCATCTGAAGCTCCGCTGGAAGCCGTCTGGAAAGGGCAGGCACTTTCAAAAGCACTTGGCAGGTGATTGGATCAATCTGTCTATCACCTTCTATCATGGGCCGCTTCTGATTGGTTAACAATGGCTGGTGCATGTGGAGCACAGCACTTCTGATTGGTTAACAATGGCTGCTACATGTGGAGCACAGCGCTCTGATTGGTTAACAATGGCTGGTGCATGTGGAGCACAGCACTTCTGATTGGTTAACAATGGCTGCTACATGTGGAGCACAGCGCTCTGATTGGTTAACAATGGCTGGTACATGTGGAGCACAGCACTTCTGATTGGTTAACAATGGCTGGTACATGTGGAGCACAGCACTTCTGATTGGTTAACAATGGCTGGTACATGTGGAGCACAGCACTTCTGATTGGTGTGGATGACTGACACACAAGAAGAAAGAAAAAATGTAAAAAAAAATCGCAGGCTTTGCGATTTGATAATCTTATCATCTCGAATCGCGATTTCGATTTAAAATCGATTAATCGTTCAGCCCTAGTGTGCGTGTGTGTGCGTGCGTGCGTGCATGTGTGTGTGTGTGTGTGTGTGTTTGGTACCTGACTTGTTTGACTTCCTGTCTGATGGTTTTGGACAGGGAGAAGGTCTTGGTCTGAATCCTCTTGATGGCCACCGTCCTGCCATCACTGGAAAGTACAAATCATATTTTGAATACAGGAAGTTGTCTCTCCTACTTTCACTTTTGACAACCTAGCTTTCTGTAGTCTGAAGCGAAACAAAGAAAGGCGTCCTCAGTGTTGCGTAGATGTTGTTAGAGCCAGTATTTCGTTTTTATAAGAAAGGCCACCTAGTCGTGACCTCTGTAGTCAACAGAGTATAAAAGACTACAATTCCCACGGCGCCTCCTCTAAAGAGACAGAGACGTCGAGCCTCAGTTTTTAACCGTTCTTTGCCCTTGAAATGATCAAGTGGCTTGATGGAAGACCAAGGAAGGACGCCACGACAGATGACGTTGGCTTTCACGTACTATATCCCGGTGCAGGTGAACGGGGTTTTCCGGCTCCCGGGTTGTCCGTTGTAGCAGCTGAGCGCCGTCACGCAGCTGGTGTTGCTGTCGCTGTTCCCCACCGGCGCACTCATCAGACTGCCCATCGTCATCCGGGCCTCCTGGTCTGTAACGGTTTAAAATAAGCTAAACAGCAATTCTAAATGCATGCTTTTCTATGACCATTAACTTTATAAAAGACAGCAAAGTTGTATTATTCTGTATATAATGACCTTCAAGTTAAACCAATGTGTGTTACCGCGCTTTATTGGAACACTTTGTCCTTTTCAGACCTTTCTAAAGCAGCGTAGACGAGATCTGTTCGGTGCAGTTTCAGACCTCTTGTGAACCAGTTCATAGACCAGTTTATAGACCAGTTCATAGACCAGTTTATAGACCAGTTCATAGACCAGTTCATAGACCAGTTTATAGACCAGTTTGTAGACCAGTTCATAGACCAGTTCATAGGCCAGTTCATAGACCAGTTTATAGACCAGTTCTTCACCATTTCTTAGACCAGTTCATAGACCAGTTTATAGACCAGTTCATAGACCAGTTCCTAGGCCAGTTCATAGGCCAGTTCATAGACCAGTTTATAGACCAGTTCATAGACCAGTTCCTAGGCCAGTTCATAGACCAGTTCATAGACCAGTTTATAGACCAGTTCATAGACCAGTTTAAGGACCAGTTCATAGACCAGTTTAAGGACAAGTTCATAGGCCAGTTCATAGACCAGTTCATAGACCAGTTTATAGACCAGTTCATAGGCCAGTTCATAGACCAGTTCATAGACCAGTTCATAGACCAGTTTATAGACCAGTTCATAGACCAGTTCCTAGGCCAGTTCATAGGCCAGTTCATAGACCAGTTTATAGACCAGTTCATAGACCAGTTTAAGGACCAGTTCATAGACCAGTTTAAGGACAAGTTCATAGGCCAGTTCATAGACCAGTTCATAGACCAGTTTATAGACCAGTTCATAGGCCAGTTCATAGACCAGTTCATAGACCAGTTTATAGACCAGTTCATAGACCAGTTCATAGACCAGTTCATATGCCAGTTCATAGACCAGTTTATAGACCAGTTCATAGACCAGTTTAAGGACCAGTTCATATACCAGTTTAAGGACCAGTTCATAGGCCAGTTCATAGACCAGTTCATAGACCAGTTTATAGACCAGTTCATAGGCCAGTTCATAGACCAGTTCATAGACCAGTTCATAGACCAGTTTATAGACCAGTTCATAGACCAGTTCATAGACCAGTTTATAGACCAGTTCATAGACCAGTTCATAGACCAGTTCATAGGCCAGTTCATAGACCAGTTCATAGACCAGTTTAAGGACCAGTTCATAGACCAGTTCATAGACCAGTTCATAGACCAGTTCATATACCAGTTCATATACCAGTTTATAGACCAGTTCATAGACCAGTTTATAGACCAGTTTATAGACCAGTTCCTCACCAGTTTAGACCAGTTTATAGACCAGTTTACAGACCAGTTCCTCACCAGTTTAGACCAGTTTATAGACCAGTTCCTCGCCAGTTTATAGACCAGTTCCTCACCAGTTTAGACCAGTTTACAGACCAGTTCATAGACCAGTTCATAGACCAGTTTATAGACCAGTTCATATACCAGTTTATAGACCAGTTCATAGACCAGTTCATAGACCAGTTTATAGACCAGTTTATAGACCAGTTCCTCACCAGTTTAGACCAGTTTATAGACCAGTTTACAGACCAGTTCCTCACCAGTTTAGACCAGTTTACAGACCAGTTCCTCGCCAGTTTATAGACCAGTTCCTCGCCAGTTTAGACCAGTTTACAGTCCAGTTCATCACCAGTTCATAGACCAGTTCCTCACCGGTTTAGACCAGTTTACAGACCAGCTCCTCACTAGTTCCTCACCAGTTCCTCACCAGTTCAGCCCAGTTTCAGAGCAGTCCCACCTGATGCTGCTGCTAGTACCTTGCTTTATCTTGGAGAAGTCGATGATCCAGCTCTCGTCCCACAGCAGCTTCTGCTTCTGGTACCGCAGCCACTGCACACACAGTGTATTGATTAGCTTTCACATCCTGCATTATCTCGTAGTGTTCCAGGGTTTCTGCGGTCAGGTCCTCACCACGGCGGTCAGCACGAAGCAGAGGCAGAGCAGGCTGAGCGGCAGGCCGATGGACAGTTTGGTGGTTGGAGTCATCGGGCATTCGCCACAATCCGCCGAACACGTAGAACAAAGCTCCGCCTCCTCACAGACGCCATCTCCACACACTTAGAAACCAGAAAGCAGGAGCTACTTGTTAATGGTTTAAGAGTAGGGAGGATACTTCGGGTAGTTGGACCGCTAAGGGTAGCCAAACCCCAGCCCCAACGGTACCTCCGAATACCGGCTGTACCCACAAACAAAGCTGTGTGATACTTGTCGTCTACGTGGTCACTCAGTAAATATCTATAACTGACCGACAGCCGGCTCCACGGTGCTCTTGGCCTCCAGAGCGACCTGCATGCGTCCGACTCGAATGTGAGCGATGAGCGAGGTCAAACCGGAGTGAACCAGAACCACCTGGGGGTCAGAGGTCAGAGGTCAGAACTGGAAGAGCTATCTGAGAGTTTGGTGTGTTTGGAAGAATAGAACATTAGAGATGTGTTTCATCCTCATGTGGAGATTATTTTCTGTACATTTAGAAACTACGACAGGTTTAAAGTAGTGTTTCGTCTGAGTCTAAAGAGATGAGCGCAGGATTACATTTAAGATATAGTGGATGTATAAAGTGGTGTATCATCTGGGGACAAATATTACTGTTAGGCTTTTTAGGAAAGCTTAGAGCAGGGGTGTCAAACTCAATTTCATCGCGGGCCACATCAGCATTATGGTTGCACTCAAAGGGCCGGTTGTAACTATACAAAATATACATATATATAAATATATAATATATATAAAATAATGTGTTATGTTACATTATTGCCTCTGAATTGCATTATTATCGGATAGGATAATGACTTAGTAATTAACTAAGTTTGAAAGCAAATAATTGCAAGTCTCTTCAGTGCGCATGTCACAAAACGAGATGCATTGTGGGACATGTAGTTTATGGGCAACCTGATTCTGTAAAGCGGCATTTAATCGTATAATAAACGTATTACATTCTTTGCAAGTTCTTGCGGGGCCACATAAAATGAAGTCGCGGGCCGGATGTGGCCCCCGGGCCTTGAGTTTGACCCCCCTGGCTTAGAGTATCATCCTCATGTTTAAAAATCAACAAATGTCATGTTTTAACATTTAGGTTGAACTGCAGAGAATAAGAAGTGAAAGATATTTGTACAATTGGGATGTAATGAGTTAATGTTGGACTTTATACTCATGTGTACGTGCTGCCGCCGCCCGTCTCTAGCTCCTATCACGCCTCTATGGACAGAAGGAGGACCAGACCCTGAGATACTCGATAAAGCTCCTTGTCACCTTGGAGGTCCAGTTGCTCTGCGTCATCTTCCCCGCGGTGGAGATGGTGTGCGTGAAGATCTTCCCGTCGTCCGGGATCCAGGGCCCGCAGATGCTCTCCGTCTGAAACAAAAAGCTGAGTGTCGCTGGGTTCCGAAGCTCAACCCTTCAGCAAAGGTTTCTAAAAACCGGGCTGCTGGCGGTTCTCTTCGTGCCGCTGGTAACAAACTAAAATGGTGACGATAACAGAAGGCAGATATAAAATACGGCTTCTTTAGAATGAGGAGTCCATTGCCCTGTGTTATATAACCAGCCTTTCATGCTATGCGTTATTTACGTTCTCAGTGAAATCATTGATTTGATTTCGATACGTTTTGTTGAACTGTTGGGGATTTGAGACCTTCGACATGTTGCGAGTCCTTGTCAAAGAAACGTTTCCTCTGAACTGGAGCGGAACGCGAAACTAACTAATAAAGAACGTGTTTTAAAGATGTCAGATATAGGGTTGGGTATCGAGAACCGGTTCCGGTACTAGTCCGGTAGCATGTATCATTTTGTTACCCTGCCACTCAAAGAACCGGAATCGAAAAGTAGAATCGGAATCGGAATCAGAATCGTGGAAATTCAAACAATACCCAACCCTAGTCAGATGTGTACCATGTGTCCCAGAGGGCAGGAGTGGATGTTGGCGTGGTGGATGCAGCAGTTCTCTCCGTCTGCGTCTTTCCAGTTGGTCGGACAGTCGATGTTTTCACAGAACCTCCGCGCTGCGTCTGCGTCCACGATGGCACTGGAGATTACAGAAGGGTTCGAACCAGGATCAAATCCAGTTTAGACCGAGTGTTGGAGCCAGTGTTCGTACGAAGCCGTGTGAGGGACTTCATTCTCTGATCTCCAATTCGTACATTCACGAACAACTGTCAGCGTATAATAATTAGGTTTAGACAACAAACGAAATCAAAGTGACTCATCTAAGAGAAAATGAAGCTTCAAAATCGGGACAACATTCCGGGAAATAACTCCAGGATCCACATCATTTTATAAAATAATTTTTCGTGCAAATATTTCACTTTTTAAATGTAGAGAATATTAAAACTCTTCGTTTTACATTTTTGACCTAACCAGGGTTCGAGTTATGATCTGAGTTTTGGGGGTCTTTAAAAGATAAATATATCAATAACAGCCGGGTAACAACGTAAATAACGGGTGATATTTACACGCCTTGGAGGTGGAGGCATGTTGCCATTCCAGAGAGAATACGATGCGTAGTTCTCTCCAGTCTCTCAGGACTTATGAGTCCGGACCTGAACCTGAACCTCTGGACTTGAGTCCGGACCTGAACCTGAACCTCTGGACTTGAGTCCGGACCTGAACCTCTGGACTTGAGTCCGGACCTGAACCTGAACCTCTGGACTTGAGTCCGGACCTGAACCTGAACCTCTGGACTTGAGTCCGAACCTGAACCTGAACCTCTGGACTTGAGTCCGGACCTGAACCTGAATCTCTGGACTTGAGTCCGGACCTGAACCTGAACCTCTGGACTTGAGTCCGAACCTGAACCTGAACCTCTGGACTTGAGTCCGGACCTGAACCTGAATCTCTGGACTTGAGTCCGGACCTGAACCTGAACCTCTGGACTTGAATCCGGACCTGAACCTGAACCTCTGGACTTGAGTCCGGACCTGAACCTGAACCTCTGGACTTGAATCCGGACCTGAACCTGAACCTCTGGACTTGAGTCCGGACCTGAACCTGAATGTGAGTCCAGGTACGCAGCACCACTCACCTGTGAGTGAAGATGTGGTTCTCGACGGCCCAGCGGTAGAACGCCTCTCCGGCGCTCACAGAGTACGAGACGCTGAACGGCTCTCCGCTCTTCACGGTGTCCGGAGGGCGGAGCAACCACGCCATCTCCAGACCTGAGAGGGGGGGGGACATCCGATGAAGAACACGTTTCACCAGCATCGCTTATCATTTAGTATTTATGGCCGACTCAACAGTTTGAGAGCAACGAGAGAACTCTCAGGAGAATCAACCCGTCTCTCAAAGAGTCGTGTAATAGCTGCGTTCGTCCACACGGCAACACGTAGCTGATCACGAATAACCCTCTCAGGACGCGACGTGGATACAATGTGTGTTGGCGAAGTCCCTCCCTTCCCGGAGCCTCCGTGGGACCCCGGAGGCGTAACATGATACATTGAAGTCAACGCAGAGAGAAAGGTTATCTTTTGATCCCGTTTGAATCGTGCCGTGAATGACACACACGATGTTTGTCAATTTAAAAGAATATTTTTCAAGTCAACAAAATAAAAATGTGTCGTAAAACTGTGAGGTTACACGTTCCTTTGTGTGAAGCCGCTGAGTGAACTCCAGGTCTCTGGTCCCGCACAACACGCGCCACCGTCACACAGACGGCGTCACGTTGGAACATTCACCCGTTGCTTTCAGAATGAGGCGAAAAGTATAAAACGAGGTGAACATCACGTCTGGACACGTTGAGAGCTGGACACACACGAAGGGGAGTTAGTCGGTTCTGTAGGAGCAGCGGGACCGGCTTCACAAGGTGTCGGTGAGTAACACGGGTGCAGTGTGTAACGTTAATGTCGTGGGGTGTAGTTGTGTAGTGTGAGGCCGGAGAGATGAGGCGTTGCCATGCGCTCAGTCTCTCTCCGGCGATCTGCGTGAGAGCTCTGACCTCCGCACTCCATCATGTTGGACTCGTTGGGTTCGTCCAGCGGCCAGCAGTCGAACTCGCTGTTATCCAGATCGTGCCAACCGCAGGTCGGGGACACACACACCTGACACACACACACACACACACACGTTATTGTACGCACACACACACACACACACGTTATTGTACGCACACACACAGACACACACACGCACGCACACACATGCACACACACACGTTATTGTACGCACGCACACACACACGTTATTGTACGCACACACACACACGCACGCACACGCATACACACACACGTTATTGTACGCACACGCACACACACGCACGCACACGCACGCACACACAGACACACACACGTTATTGTACGCATACACACACACGCACACACACGCACACACACACACACGCACACACACACACACACACACACACGCACACACACACGTTATTGTACGCACACACACACACACAGGCACACACACGCGTTATTGTACGCACGCACACACCAACACACACACGCACACACACGCACATACACACACGTTATTGTACACACACACCAGACAGATGCACACACACACACGTTATTGTACGCACACACACGCACACAAACACACACACATGTTATTGTACACACACACACACACACACACATGTTATTGTACGCACACACACACACACAAACACGTTTTTGTACGCACACACACACACACGTTATTGTACGCACACACACACACACGTTATTGTACGCACACACACACACGCACACACACATATGTTATTGTACGCACACACACACACAAACACACACACGTTATTGTACGCACACACACACACGCACACACACACATATGTTATTGTACGCACACACACACACACGTTATTGTACGCACACACCAGACAGACGCACACACACACACACACGTTATTGTACGCACACAAACACACACACATGTTATTGTACGCACACACACACGCGCACGCACACACACACATATGTTATTGTACGCACACACACACACACACACGCGTTATTGTACGCACACACCAGAGAGACGCACACACACACACACACACGTTATTGTACGCACACAAACACACACACATGTTATTGTACGCACACACAGGCACACGCACACACACACACAGGCACACGCACACACACACAAACACGTTATTGTACGCACACACACACACACACACGTTATTGTACGCACACACACAGGCACACGCACACACACACGCACACACACACGTTATTGTACGCACACACGCACACACACACGTTATTGTACGCACACGCACACACAAACACACACACATGTTATTGTACGCACACACACACACACATGTTATTGTACGCACACACACACACACACACGCACAAACACGTTATTGTACGCACATACACACACACGCACACACACACACATGTTATTGTACGCACACACACACACACGCACAAACACGTTATTGTACGCACATGCAGACACACACACACACACGTTATTGTACGCACACACACACACACACACACACACACACACACGTTATTGTACGCACACACACACACAGGCACACACACACACACGTTATTGTACGCACACACACAGGCACACCCGCACACACACACGTTATTGTACGCACACACACACAGGCACACACACACACGTTATTGTACGCACACACACACAGGCACACCCGCACACACACACGTTATTGTGCGCACACACACACAGGCACACACACACACGTTATTGTACGCACACGCCAGACAGATAACGCAGCCTAATGCATCCAAATGATTTTAAATCAAACTAAATATCCTCAGTTTATAATAATTAAGAATAAAGACAAGACAATGACATGATGTGAAATAACTGAGAACGTGTTCGTATGGCACGTCGGACTGGTCATCGAGATAAACAGCCTGCGTTTGCTCTCGGTCTTTGGAGTGGTTTGAAAAGGCTTTGCAGCTGCTGAAGAATCGCTTTCATATCACTCCAACAGAACTCTGAGCATCAATCATCCATCAGGTAACCGTCAGTTAACCATTAGGTACCTCAGGTACCATCAGGTAACCATTAGTTAACCATTCGGTAACCATTAGGTAACCATCAGGTAACCATTAGTTAACCATCAGGTAACCATTAGTTAACTATCAGGTAACCATTAGTTAACCATTAGTTAACCATCAGGTAACCATTAGTTAACCATCAGGTAACCATTCGTTAACCATCAGGTAACCATTCGTTAACCATTAGTTAACCATCAGGTAACCATTAGTTAACCATCAGGTAACCAGTTAGTTAACCATCAGGTAACCATTCAGTTAACAACCATCAGGTAACCATCAGTTAACCATTAGTTAACCATTAGTTAACCATTAGTTAACACTTTCAGACGAGTTCAAGTCCTTCAGATTAAGATGTGAAGACTCACCCAGAGCAGCAACCAAAAACTGTCCTTCATGATGCTGATCCACAGAGAGAGAGAGAGAGGGACAGAGAGGGCGAGAGAGAGAGAGGGAGAGAGGGGGGGGGGAGGGGGAGAGAGAGAGAGGGAGAGAGGGGAGAGAGAGAGAGGGGGAGGGAGAGGGGGGGGAGGGGGAGAGAGAGGGGGAGAGAGAGAGACAGAAAGAGAGCGAGCGAGCGAGAGAGAGAGAGAGAGACAGACAGGTGAGAGACACACAGGTAGAGAGACACACAGGTGAGTGACAGACAGACAGGTGAGAGAGAGAGGTGAGAGAGAGACAGGTGAGAGACAGACAGGTGAGAGACAGACAGGTGAGAGACAGACAGACAGGTGAGAGAGAGAGGTGAGAGAGAGACAGGTGAGAGACAGACAGGTGAGAGACAGACAGGTGAGAGACAGACAGGTGAGAGACAGACAGACAGGTGAGAGACAGACAGGTGAGAGACAGACAGACAGGTGAGAGACAGACAGGTGACAGACAGACAGGTGAGAGAGAGAGACAGGTGAGAGACAGACAGGCAGGTGAGAGAGAGAGACAGGTGAGAGACAGACAGGCAGGTGAGAGAGAGACGGCAGGTGAGAGAGAGAGACAGGTGAGAGAGAGAGACAGGTGAGAGACAGACAGGCAGGTCGAGAGGACATGTGTCTCCTCTGACGGGTGAATCCTCAGTGAGGAGCTCAGCCGGAGAGGAGGAGAAAACAAAAACAAATAAAGGAGTGTGTATGTCTCCCCTCTGCCGGCGAGAGGCTGCTACTGCACTCTGATCAGAACCAGGTTTGTCTCCATCATGTTCTCCCTGTATTCCTCAGGTCACGAACCACTTTAATCACGACCAGAATGAAACACGATATTCCTCACCCTCCATCTTCACTTATTTATATAGCACATTTAGAACAACCTGAGTGACCAACGAGCTGTACGGGGAACCGTTAGCACAATATAGAACAACACAATGGGAGTACAATAATAACACGATACATAGCCCACAATATTCCTCTGGACCTGCCTCGTGTGACCGGAAACAGCTGTTATGATGACGTCACAGCTTCATTAGCTTCCGGGCAGATCTCCAGCTGTTGACTGTCAACACTCAGGCAGCACGCTGACACACACACACACACACACACACACACACACTGTGTCTATGTCACAACATGGAGTGTGTTAGGAGGAACGCGATTAAACACTTCCTCTCAAGTGTTTACACATTTATAAATACACGTAATACATCAATAATAAATGCTTTAACTCAAACTGTATATCAAGAAGTAACATTTGCACTAAAGGCATTCTTAAGTAAAAAACACTTTATTTAAAACGAAAAGGAAAATCTGAAATATGTTTTCTTTCTGTTTCCCCCCGTTCTCTCCGGCACGCGCCAGCAGCCGTTGGGATCCTGAGAGCCAATCAGAGCGCGCGCGAGGACCCTCTCTCCCTATCTGCAGCAATAGGAACGTTCGGGCGAAGCGACGGGGTTCAACACCTTCAGAAACACAATAAGGATCACTTTAACGCCAGAAACCGTTGTTTTAAACACTTTCTCTCATTCACTTGTATCTATGGTAACGCTTTGGATCGTTCTAGAAGAGGATGTACCGTTATTTACACGGTAACAACTTGACAAGTGAATGTTTTTAACGTTTCAAACCGGTGGTTCGGACCCACGCTGCGGACCGGACGTCCTTTAAACCGCTAAAACACTCATTTCACAACCTTTAGTTTCTTTCGTCTCAAACCCAGTTGCTGCGCTTTCTCACATTTCATCTCTTTGTCCACCGTCTGTGAAGCGGCACCGGGATGAGTCTCCGGGCCAGGAGCGGATTGTAGCCCGTGTTTGTCCCGGGTTAAAGCGGGATCATGCTGGCCCGGTTCAGCCTGGTTCTGCTGCTGTGGTTCTGTGTGAGCAGCTGGGGACAGGAAGTGGACTACAACAGGTTCCTATCTCTCTATTGTCTCCTTATTATTGCTTTGTGTGGAATTAACGAACATGTGTTCTTTGTAGAGACTTTTCGAGACGTGCTGCAAAGTGATCTAACTCTGACGTGCATTCACTTGATGGTGTTTTAAATGTACACTAGTGTTCATATCGCTGGTCTCTTTAAAGACACACCTGCATACTAGAACAACATGAGAGTTATCCATTACACCACGTACTCTGCACCATGTCCTCCTCACTAACCATGTTCTGATCCTGCTGCCTGCCTGGAAGCTGCGTGGATGTGGGGTTAGGGTTACGGGTTATGGGTTACGGGTTATGGGTTATGGGTTACGGGTTATGGGTTACGGGTTATGGGTTATGGGTTACGGGTTATGGGTTATGGGGTTACGGGTTATGGGGTTACGGGTTATGGGTTACGGGTTACGGGTTATGGGTTACGGGTTATGGGTTATGGGGTTACGGGTTATGGGGTTACGGGTTATGGGTTATGGGGTTACGGGTTATGGGTTACGGGTTATGGGTTATGGGGTTATGGGTTACGGGTTATGGGGTTACGGGTTATGGGTTACGGGTTATGGGTTATGGGGTTATGGGTTACGGGTTATGGGGTTACGGGTTATGGGTTACGGGTTACGGGTTATGGGTTATGGGGTTACGGGTTATGGGTTACGGGTTATGGGTTACGGGTTATGGGTTATGGGGTTACGGGTTATGGGTTATGGGGTTACAGGTTATGGGTTACGGGTTATGGGTTACGGGTTATGGGTTATGGGTTATGGGTTACGGGTTATGGGGTTACGGGTTATGGGTTATGGGTTATGGGTTACGGGTTATGGGGTTACAGGTTATGGGTTACGGGTTATGGGTTATGGGGTTACGGGTTATGGGTTACGGGTTATGGGTTATGGGTTATGGGGTTACGGGTTATGGGTTATGGGTTATGGGTTACGGGTTATGGGGTTACAGGTTATGGGTTACGGGTTATGGGTTATGGGTTACGGGTTATGGGTTATGGGGTTACGGGTTATGGGTTACGGGTTACGGGTTATGGGTTATGGGTTATGGGTTATGGGTTACGGGTTATGGGTTACGGGTTATGGGTTACGGGTTATGGGTTATGGGGTTACGGGTTATGGGTTACGGGTTATGGGTTACGGGTTATGGGTTATGGGTTACGGGTTATGGGTTATGGGTTACGGGTTACGGGTTATGGGGTTACGGGGTACGGGTTATGGAGTTAAGGGTTATGGGTTATGGGTTACGGGTTATGGGTTACGGGTTATGGGTTACGGGTTATGGGTTATGGGTTACGGGTTATGGGTTATGGGTTACGGGTTATGGGTTACGGGTTATGGGTTACGGGTTACGGGTTACGGGTTACGGGTTACGGGTTACGGGTTACGGGTTACGGGTTACGGGTTATGGGTTACGGGTTACGGGTTATGGATTACGGGTTACGGGTTACGGGTTACGGGTTATGGGTTACGGGTTACGGGTTACGGGTTATGGGTTATGGGTTACGGGTTACGGGTTACGGGTTATGGATTACGGGTTATGGGGTATGGGTTACGGGTTATGGGTTATGGGTTATGGGTTACGGGTTACGG
>CM070481.1:42623603-42626103 GCA_036324585.1 Champsocephalus esox
ACAGAGGGTCTGAGGACAGAGGGTCTGAGGACAGAGGGTCTGAGGACAGAGGGTCTAAGGACAGAGGGTCTGAGGACAGAGGGTCTGAGGACAGAGGGTCTGAGGACAGAGGGTCTGAGGACAGAGTGTCTGAGGACAGAGGGTCTGAGGACAGAGGGTCTGAGGACAGAGGGTCTGAGGACAGAGGGTCTGAGGACAGAGGGTCTGAGGACAGAGGGTCTGAGGACAGAGGGTCTAAGGACAGAGGGTCTGAGGACAGAGGGTCTGAGGATAGAGGGTCTAAGGACAGAGGGTCTGAGGACAGAGGGTCTAAGGACAGAGGGTCTGAGGATAGAGGGTCTAAGGACAGAGGGTCTGAGGACAGAGGATCTAAGGACAGAGGGTCTGAGGACAGAGGGTCTGAGGACAGAGGATCTAAGGACAGAGGGTCTAAGGAGAGAGGATCTAAGGACAGAGGGTCTGAGGACAGAGGGTCTGAGGACAGAGGGTCTGAGGACAGAGGGTCTGAGGATAGAGGGTCTAAGGACAGAGGGTCTGAGGACAGAGGGTCTGAGGACAGAGGGTCTGAGGACAGAGGGTCTGAGGATAGAGGGTCTGAGGACAGAGGGTCTGAGGATAGAGGGTCTGAGGACAGAGGGTCTGAGGACAGAGGGATCTAAGGACAGAGGGTCTGAGGACAGAGGGTCTGAGGACAGAGGGTCTAAGGACAGAGGGTCTGAGGAGAGAGGGTCTAAGGACAGAGGGTCTAAGGACAGAGGGTCTGAGGACAGAGGATCTAAGGACAGAGGGTCTGAGGACAGAGGGTCTGAGGACAGAGGGTCTGAGGAGAGAAGGTCTAAGGACAGAGGGTCTGAGGATAGAGGGATCTAAGGACAGAGGGTCTAAGGAGAGAGGGTCTGAGGACAGAGGATCTAAGGACAGAGGGTCTGAGGACAGAGGGTCTGAGGGACAGAGGATCTAAGGACAGAGGGTCTAAGGAGAGAGGATCTAAGGACAGAGGGTCTAAGGACAGAGGGTCTGAGGACAGAGGGTCTGAGGACAGAGGATCTAAGGACAGAGGGTCTAATGAGAGAGGGTCTGAGGACAGAGGATCTAAGGACAGAGGGTCTGAGGACAGAGGGTCTGAGGACAGAGGGTCTGAGGACAGAGGGTCTATGGACAGAGGGTCTGAGGACAGAGGGTCTGAGGACAGAGGATCTAAGGACAGAGGATCTAAGGACAGAGGGTCTATGGACAGAGGGTCTGAGGACAGAGGGTCTGAGGACAGAGGGTCTATGGACAGAGGATCTAAGGAGAGAGGGTCTGAGGACAGAGGGTCTGAGGACAGAGGGTCTATGGACAGAGCGTCTAAGGAGAGAGGGTCTGAGGACAGAGGGTGTCGTATTGTCATACTGATATTCTGTAACATTTGTGATATTAGGCTATAAATAAACATTGATTTATTGACATCGATGTGTGTGTGTGTGTGTGTGTGTGTGTGTGTGTGATCCTGTCCCTCTCTCTCTGCAGACATCGATGAGTGTGTGTCGGCTGCAGGTGTGTGTCCGCGCCGCAGGAAGTGTGTGAACACGTTCGGGAGCTTCCTGTGTAAATGTCACCTCGGATTCAGACTGACGTACATCAACGGACGATACTCCTGCCTCGGTGAGGGCGTGTGTGTGTGTGTGTGTGTGTGTGTGCGTGTGTGTGTGTGCGTGTGTGTGTGTGTGTGTGTGTGTGTGTGTGCGTGTGTGCGTGTTAACTCCTCTGTGTGTGTCTCAGATAAAGACCCTCGTCCGTTCTGCTCTCTGAACCCTTCGTCTCCAAAGTGCCGCTGCTCGGACGGAAGCTGCAGAGGTAAACACTGGACTCCTTTGTTTACTTCAACATCGTGACATGATACATGACAGGCTAAGGGGCGGGACATCGCTAAGCTGTTGACCAATCACAACAGAGCCTATGAGAAAAATAAAGAGCATCAACTTATTAAATCGCTTTAGCTGACTTCAATCAAACTACTTCCTGTCTGTTTTCCTTCCAGCTGTTCTCAAAGTGACTCTGGAGCCACACAGACCCAGAACTACAACAACAACAACAGCAAGAACTACAACTCCCACCACCAGTGCTGCAACCACATATCCTCTAACAACTACTGCAAGCCCAACACCCGTAAAAACTACAACTCCCATCACCACCAGCATGGCCTCTACTACAATTAAAACTACAAACCCCACAAGTGTTTTGACTACAACTCCCATCACCCCCTCTGCTCCCACTACCATTCCTCCAACCACTGCTAGAACTACAACTCCCATCACCCCCTCTGCTCCCACTACCATTCCTCCAACCACTGCTAGAACTACAAATCCCATCACCCCCTCTGTTCCTACTACCATTCCTCCAACCACTGCTAGAACTACAACTCCCATCACCCCCCTCTGCTCCTACCACCATTCCTCCAACCACTGCTAGAACTACAACTCCCATCACCCCCTCTGCTCCCACTACCATTCCTCCAACC
>CM070481.1:42631103-42633603 GCA_036324585.1 Champsocephalus esox
GTATATAAGAGCTTTGTTAGTCTATAAGTGCTTTGTTAGTATATAAGAGCTTTGTTAGTATATAAGTGCTTTGTTAGTCTATAAGTGCTTTGTTAGTATATAAGAGCTTTGTTAGTATATAAGTGCTTTGTTAGTATATAAGAGCTTTGTTAGTCTATAAGTGCTTTGTTAGTATATAAGTGCTTTGTTAGTCTATAAGTGCTTTGTTAGTATATAAGAGCTTTGTTAGTATATAAGTGCTTTGTTAGTCTATAAGTGCTTTGTTAGTCTATAAGAGCTTTGTTAGTATATAAGTGCTTTGTTAGTATATAAGTGCTTTGTTAGTCTATACGTGCTTTGTTAGTATATAAGTGCTTTGTTAGTATATAAGTGCTTTGTTAGTATATAAGTGCTTTGTTAGTATATGAGTGCTTTGTTAGTCTATAAGTGCTTTGTTAGTCTATAAGAGCTTTGTTAGTATATAAGTGCTTTGTTAGTATATAAGTGCTTTGTTAGTCTATACGTGCTTTGTTAGTATATAAGTGCTTTGTTAGTATATAAGTGCTTTGTTAGTATATAAGTGCTTTGTTAGTATATAAGTGCTTTGTTAGTCTATACGTGCTTTGTTAGTATATAAGTGCTTTGTTAGTCTATACGTGCTTTGTTAGTATATAAGTGCTTTGTTAGTCTATAAGTGCTTTGTTAGTCTATAAGAGCTTTGTTAGTATATAAGTGCTTTGTTAGTATATAAGTGCTTTGTTAGTCTATACGTGCTTTGTTAGTATATAAGTGCTTTGTTAGTATATAAGTGCTTTGTTAGTATATAAGTGCTTTGTTAGTCTATAAGTGCTTTGTTAGTCTATAAGAGCTTTGTTAGTCTATAAGAGCTTTGTTAGTATATAAGTGCTTTGTTAGTATATAAGTGCTTTGTTAGTCTATAAGTGCTTTGTTAGTATATAAGTGCTTTGTTAGTATATAAGTGCTTTGTTAGTATATAAGTGCTTTGTTAGTCTATAAGTGCTTTGTTAGTCTATAAGAGCTTTGTTAGTATATAAGTGCTTTGTTAGTATATAAGTGCTTTGTTAGTATATAAGTGCTTTGTTAGTCTATAAGTGCTTTGTTAGTCTATAAGAGCTTTGTTAGTATATAAGAGCTTTGTTAGTATATAAGAGCTTTGTTAGTATATAAGAGCTTTGTTAGTCTATAAGTGCTTTGTTAGTCTATAAGAGCTTTGTTAGTCTATAAGAGCTTTGTTAGTATATAAGAGCTTTGTTAGTATATAAGTGCTTTGTTAGTATATAAGAGCTTTGTTAGTCTATAAGTGCTTTGTTAGTCTATAAGAGCTTTGTTAGTCTATAAGAGCTTTGTTAGTATATAAGAGCTTTGTTAGTATATAAGTGCTTTGTTAGTATATAAGTGCTTTGTTAGTATATAAGTGCTTTGTTAGTAGATAAGAGCTTTGTTAGTATATAAGAGCTTTGTTAGTATATAAGAGCTTGTGATAGTCTAAGTGCTCCAGGAAGTCCCCCAAGGCGCCTGGTGGACGGTAGAGAACAACAAGGGTTCATTGTATAGGATGGGTCACTGTGACGACATGGAGTTCAAAGGTGGAAGGAGTGAAGTTAGGAAGCTTGAAGAGGGAGAAGCTCCATTTGGGAGAGAGCAGGAGACCAGTGCCCCTCCTCTGCCAGAGGGTCTGGGTGTATGGGAGAAGGAGCATGCTGGAGAGAGCAGGAGACCAGTGCCCCTCCTCTGCCAGAGGGTCTGGGTGTATGGGAGAAGGAGCATGCTGGAGAGAGCAGGAGACCAGTGCCCCTCCTCTGCCAGAGGGTCTGGGTGTATGGGAGAAGGAGCATGCTGGAGAGAGCAGGAGACCAGTGCCCTCCTCTGCCAGAGGGTCTGGGTGTGTGGGAGAAGGAGCATGCTGTGGAGAGTGCTGCTGGGTGGATGTGTTGGATGGAGTAATCCAGGTCTCAGTGAGAGCAGAGTCTGCAGGGAGGCGGAGTCAGATATGGAGGCGGAGCCAGAGATGAAGTCGGCCTGAGGAACAGCTGACTGCAGTTCCACAGGCCGCCTGAAGCTAGGTGCTGGATGTCAGAGGAGCACGGGGGGATAGAGGAGAGCAGGCGGGTGTATCGATCAGGAGATACACGGGGCAGAGGTCCTGAGAGGAGACGCGTGGACAGGGCGGAGAAAACACACAGTTAAATAAGACACCAGCGACACTTGGCTCAATCAGAGGAGCGTGTGTCCTCTTTGCCTCCTCGGGACTCCCGCAGGACTCCTTTGTCTTCGTCTGTCTGGCGCTACAGCAAAGTGCTACCTAAAGATGGACGCCTGATCGCTGAGCTCATGTGGGCGAGCCTCCAGAGCAAGTCGGACACAATGACTACCCATCATGCAACGCACGTTGAACCACGACTGTCTGACGTCTGGTCTCTGATTGGCTCTCGCAGGTTTAGCTCCGCCCTCTGGACTCGGACAGGTGGACACGGGTGGAGACGCACACAGGTTACCTTGA
>CM070481.1:42636103-42683127 GCA_036324585.1 Champsocephalus esox
ACTGTAGTGAGTAGAAGTACACCATGTACCTCTGAACTGTAGAGAGTAGAAGTACACCATGTACCTCTGAACTGTAGAGAGTAGAAGTACACCATGTACCTCTGAACTGTAGAGAGTAGAAGTACACCATGTACCTCTGAACTGTAGAGAGTAGAAGTACACCATGTACCTCTGAACTGTAGAGAGTAGAAGTACACCATGTACCTCTGAACTGTAGAGAGTAGAAGTACACCATGTACCTCTGAACTGTAGAGAGTAGAAGTACACCATGTACCTCTGAACTGTAGAGGAGTAGAAGTACACCATGTACCTCTGAACTGTAGAGAGTAGAAGTACACCATGTACCTCTGAACTGTAGAGAGTAGAAGTACACCATGTACCTCTGAACTGTAGAGAGTAGAAGTACACCATGTACCTCTGAACTGTAGAGAGTAGAAGTACACCATGTACCTCTGAACTGTAGAGAGTAGAAGTACACCATGTACCTCTGAACTGTAGAGAGTAGAAGTACACCATGTACCTCTGAACTGTAGAGAGTAGAAGTACACCATGTACCTCTGAACTGTAGAGAGTAGAAGTACACCATGTACCTCTGAACTGTAGAGAGTAGAAGTACACCATGTACCTCTGAACTGTAGAGAGTAGAAGTACACCATGTACCTCTGAACTGTAGAGAGTAGAAGTACACCATGTACCTCTGAACTGTAGAGAGTAGAAGTACACCATGTACCTCTGAACTGTAGAGGAGTAGAAGTACACCATGTACCTCTGAACTGTAGAGGAGTAGAAGTACACCATGTACCTCTGAACTGTAGAGGAGTAGAAGTACACCATGTACCTCTGAACTGTAGAGGAGTAGAAGTACACCATGTACCTCTGAACTGTAGAGGAGTAGAAGTACACCATGTACCTCTGAACTGTAGAGGAGTAGAAGTACACCATGTACCTCTGAACTGTAGAGGAGTAGAAGTACACCATGTACCTCTGAACTGTAGAGAGTAGAAGTACACCATGTACCTCTGAACTGTAGAGAGTAGAAGTACACCATGTACCTCTGAACTGTAGAGAGTAGAAGTACACCATGTACCTCTGAACTGTAGAGAGTAGAAGTACACCATGTACCTCTGAACTGTAGAGAGTAGAAGTACACCATGTACCTCTGAACTGTAGAGGAGTAGAAGTACACCATGTACCTCTGAACTGTAGAGAGTAGAAGTACACCATGTACCTCTGAACTGTAGAGAGTAGAAGTACACCATGTACCTCTGAACTGTAGAGAGTAGAAGTACACCATGTACCTCTGAACTGTAGAGAGTAGAAGTACACCATGTACCTCTGAACTGTAGAGAGTAGAAGTACACCATGTACCTCTGAACTGTAGAGAGTAGAAGTACACCATGTACCTCTGAACTGTAGAGAGTAGAAGTACACCATGTACCTCTGAACTGTAGAGAGTAGAAGTACACCATGTACCTCTGAACTGTAGAGAGTAGAAGTACACCATGTACCTCTGAACTGTAGAGGAGTAGAAGTACACCATGTACCTCTGAACTGTAGAGAGTAGAAGTACACCATGTACCTCTGAACTGTAGAGAGTAGAAGTACACCATGTACCTCTGAACTGTAGAGAGTAGAAGTACACCATGTACCTCTGAACTGTAGAGAGTAGAAGTACACCATGTACCTCTGAACTGTAGAGAGTAGAAGTACACCATGTACCTCTGAACTGTAGAGAGTAGAAGTACACCATGTACCTCTGAACTGTAGAGAGTAGAAGTACACCATGTACCTCTGAACTGTAGAGAGTAGAAGTACACCATGTACCTCTGAACTGTAGAGGAGTAGAAGTACACCATGTACCTCTGAACTGTAGAGAGTAGAAGTACACCATGTACCTCTGAACTGTAGAGGAGTAGAAGTACACCATGTACCTCTGAACTGTAGAGAGTAGAAGTACACCATGTACCTCTGAACTGTAGAGAGTAGAAGTACACCATGTACCTCTGAACTGTAGAGGAGTAGAAGTACACCATGTACCTCTGAACTGTAGAGGAGTAGAAGTACACCATGTACCTCTGAACTGTAGAGGAGTAGAAGTACACCATGTACCTCTGAACTGTAGAGAGTAGAAGTACACCATGTACCTCTGAACTGTAGAGAGTAGAAGTACACCATGTACCTCTGAACTGTAGAGGAGTAGAAGTACACCATGTACCTCTGAACTGTAGAGGAGTAGAAGTACACCATGTACCTCTGAACTGTAGAGAGTAGAAGTACACCATGTACCTCTGAACTGTAGAGGAGTAGAAGTACACCATGTACCTCTGAACTGTAGAGAGTAGAAGTACACCATGTACCTCTGAACTGTAGAGGAGTAGAAGTACACCATGTACCTCTGAACTGTAGAGAGTAGAAGTACACCATGTACCTCTGAACTGTAGAGAGTAGAAGTACACCATGTACCTCTGAACTGTAGAGAGTAGAAGTACACCATGTACCTCTGAACTGTAGAGAGTAGAAGTACACCATGTACCTCTGAACTGTAGAGGAGTAGAAGTACACCATGTACCTCTGAACTGTAGAGGAGTAGAAGTACACCATGTACCTCTGAACTGTAGAGAGTAGAAGTACACCATGTACCTCTGAACTGTAGAGGAGTAGAAGTACACCATGTACCTCTGAACTGTAGAGAGTAGAAGTACACCATGTACCTCTGAACTGTAGAGAGTAGAAGTACACCATGTACCTCTGAACTGTAGAGAGTAGAAGTACACCATGTACCTCTGAACTGTAGAGGAGTAGAAGTACACCATGTACCTCTGAACTGTAGAGAGTAGAAGTACACCATGTACCTCTGAACTGTAGAGAGTAGAAGTACACCATGTACCTCTGAACTGTAGAGGAGTAGAAGTACACCATGTACCTCTGAACTGTAGAGAGTAGAAGTACACCATGTACCTCTGAACTGTAGAGAGTAGAAGTACACCATGTACCTCTGAACTGTAGAGAGTAGAAGTACACCATGTACCTCTGAACTGTAGAGAGTAGAAGTACACCATGTACCTCTGAACTGTAGAGAGTAGAAGTACACCATGTACCTCTGAACTGTAGAGAGTAGAAGTACACCATGTACCTCTGAACTGTAGAGAGTAGAAGTACACCATGTACCTCTGAACTGTAGAGAGTAGAAGTACACCATGTACCTCTGAACTGTAGAGAGTAGAAGTACACCATGTACCTCTGAACTGTAGAGGAGTAGAAGTACACCATGTACCTCTGAACTGTAGAGAGTAGAAGTACACCATGTACCTCTGAACTGTAGAGAGTAGAAGTACACCATGTACCTCTGAACTGTAGAGAGTAGAAGTACACCATGTACCTCTGAACTGTAGAGAGTAGAAGTACACCATGTACCTCTGAACTGTAGAGAGTAGAAGTACACCATGTACCTCTGAACTGTAGAGGAGTAGAAGTACACCATGTACCTCTGAACTGTAGAGAGTAGAAGTACACCATGTACCTCTGAACTGTAGAGAGTAGAAGTACACCATGTACCTCTGAACTGTAGAGAGTAGAAGTACACCATGTACCTCTGAACTGTAGAGAGTAGAAGTACACCATGTACCTCTGAACTGTAGAGAGTAGAAGTACACCATGTACCTCTGAACTGTAGAGGAGTAGAAGTACACCATGTACCTCTGAACTGTAGAGAGTAGAAGTACACCATGTACCTCTGAACTGTAGAGGAGTAGAAGTACACCATGTACCTCTGAACTGTAGAGAGTAGAAGTACACCATGTACCTCTGAACTGTAGAGAGTAGAAGTACACCATGTACCTCTGAACTGTAGAGAGTAGAAGTACACCATGTACCTCTGAACTGTAGAGGAGTAGAAGTACACCATGTACCTCTGAACTGTAGAGAGTAGAAGTACACCATGTACCTCTGAACTGTAGAGGAGTAGAAGTACACCATGTACCTCTGAACTGTAGAGGAGTAGAAGTACACCATGTACCTCTGAACTGTAGAGGAGTAGAAGTACACCATGTACCTCTGAACTGTAGAGGAGTAGAAGTACACCATGTACCTCTGAACTGTAGAGGAGTAGAAGTACACCATGTACCTCTGAACTGTAGAGGAGTAGAAGTACACCATGTACCTCTGAACTGTAGAGAGTAGAAGTACACCATGTACCTCTGAACTGTAGAGAGTAGAAGTACACCATGTACCTCTGAACTGTAGAGAGTAGAAGTACACCATGTACCTCTGAACTGTAGAGGAGTAGAAGTACACCATGTACCTCTGAACTGTAGAGAGTAGAAGTACACCATGTACCTCTGAACTGTAGAGAGTAGAAGTACACCATGTACCTCTGAACTGTAGAGAGTAGAAGTACACCATGTACCTCTGAACTGTAGAGGAGTAGAAGTACACCATGTACCTCTGAACTGTAGAGAGTAGAAGTACACCATGTACCTCTGAACTGTAGAGGAGTAGAAGTACACCATGTACCTCTGAACTGTAGAGGAGTAGAAGTACACCATGTACCTCTGAACTGTAGAGGAGTAGAAGTACACCATGTACCTCTGAACTGTAGAGGAGTAGAAGTACACCATGTACCTCTGAACTGTAGAGAGTAGAAGTACACCATGTACCTCTGAACTGTAGAGAGTAGAAGTACACCATGTACCTCTGAACTGTAGAGAGTAGAAGTACACCATGTACCTCTGAACTGTAGAGAGTAGAAGTACACCATGTACCTCTGAACTGTAGAGGAGTAGAAGTACACCATGTACCTCTGAACTGTAGAGAGTAGAAGTACACCATGTACCTCTGAACTGTAGAGAGTAGAAGTACACCATGTACCTCTGAACTGTAGAGAGTAGAAGTACACCATGTACCTCTGAACTGTAGAGAGTAGAAGTACACCATGTACCTCTGAACTGTAGAGAGTAGAAGTACACCATGTACCTCTGAACTGTAGAGAGTAGAAGTACACCATGTACCTCTGAACTGTAGAGGAGTAGAAGTACACCATGTACCTCTGAACTGTAGAGAGTAGAAGTACACCATGTACCTCTGAACTGTAGAGAGTAGAAGTACACCATGTACCTCTGAACTGTAGAGAGTAGAAGTACACCATGTACCTCTGAACTGTAGAGGAGTAGAAGTACACCATGTACCTCTGAACTGTAGAGGAGTAGAAGTACACCATGTACCTCTGAACTGTAGAGAGTAGAAGTACACCATGTACCTCTGAACTGTAGAGGAGTAGAAGTACACCATGTACCTCTGAACTGTAGAGGAGTAGAAGTACACCATGTACCTCTGAACTGTAGAGGAGTAGAAGTACACCATGTACCTCTGAACTGTAGAGAGTAGAAGTACACCATGTACCTCTGAACTGTAGAGAGTAGAAGTACACCATGTACCTCTGAACTGTAGAGGAGTAGAAGTACACCATGTACCTCTGAACTGTAGAGGAGTAGAAGTACACCATGTACCTCTGAACTGTAGAGAGTAGAAGTACACCATGTACCTCTGAACTGTAGAGAGTAGAAGTACACCATGTACCTCTGAACTGTAGAGAGTAGAAGTACACCATGTACCTCTGAACTGTAGAGGAGTAGAAGTACACCATGTACCTCTGAACTGTAGAGGAGTAGAAGTACACCATGTACCTCTGAACTGTAGAGGAGTAGAAGTACACCATGTACCTCTGAACTGTAGAGAGTAGAAGTACACCATGTACCTCTGAACTGTAGAGAGTAGAAGTACACCATGTACCTCTGAACTGTAGAGAGTAGAAGTACACCATGTACCTCTGAACTGTAGAGGAGTAGAAGTACACCATGTACCTCTGAACTGTAGAGGAGTAGAAGTACACCATGTACCTCTGAACTGTAGAGAGTAGAAGTACACCATGTACCTCTGAACTGTAGAGGAGTAGAAGTACACCATGTACCTCTGAACTGTAGAGAGTAGAAGTACACCATGTACCTCTGAACTGTAGAGGAGTAGAAGTACACCATGTACCTCTGAACTGTAGAGGAGTAGAAGTACACCATGTACCTCTGAACTGTAGAGGAGTAGAAGTACACCATGTACCTCTGAACTGTAGAGAGTAGAAGTACACCATGTACCTCTGAACTGTAGAGAGTAGAAGTACACCATGTACCTCTGAACTGTAGAGGAGTAGAAGTACACCATGTACCTCTGAACTGTAGAGAGTAGAAGTACACCATGTACCTCTGAACTGTAGAGAGTAGAAGTACACCATGTACCTCTGAACTGTAGAGGAGTAGAAGTACACCATGTACCTCTGAACTGTAGAGGAGTAGAAGTACACCATGTACCTCTGAACTGTAGAGAGTAGAAGTACACCATGTACCTCTGAACTGTAGAGAGTAGAAGTACACCATGTACCTCTGAACTGTAGAGAGTAGAAGTACACCATGTACCTCTGAACTGTAGAGAGTAGAAGTACACCATGTACCTCTGAACTGTAGAGGAGTAGAAGTACACCATGTACCTCTGAACTGTAGAGAGTAGAAGTACACCATGTACCTCTGAACTGTAGAGGAGTAGAAGTACACCATGTACCTCTGAACTGTAGAGAGTAGAAGTACACCATGTACCTCTGAACTGTAGAGAGTAGAAGTACACCATGTACCTCTGAACTGTAGAGAGTAGAAGTACACCATGTACCTCTGAACTGTAGAGAGTAGAAGTACACCATGTACCTCTGAACTGTAGAGGAGTAGAAGTACACCATGTACCTCTGAACTGTAGAGGAGTAGAAGTACACCATGTACCTCTGAACTGTAGAGAGTAGAAGTACACCATGTACCTCTGAACTGTAGAGGAGTAGAAGTACACCATGTACCTCTGAACTGTAGAGAGTAGAAGTACACCATGTACCTCTGAACTGTAGAGGAGTAGAAGTACACCATGTACCTCTGAACTGTAGAGGAGTAGAAGTACACCATGTACCTCTGAACTGTAGAGAGTAGAAGTACACCATGTACCTCTGAACTGTAGAGGAGTAGAAGTACACCATGTACCTCTGAACTGTAGAGAGTAGAAGTACACCATGTACCTCTGAACTGTAGAGGAGTAGAAGTACACCATGTACCTCTGAACTGTAGAGAGTAGAAGTACACCATGTACCTCTGAACTGTAGAGAGTAGAAGTACACCATGTACCTCTGAACTGTAGAGGAGTAGAAGTACACCATGTACCTCTGAACTGTAGAGGAGTAGAAGTACACCATGTACCTCTGAACTGTAGAGGAGTAGAAGTACACCATGTACCTCTGAACTGTAGAGGAGTAGAAGTACACCATGTACCTCTGAACTGTAGAGGAGTAGAAGTACACCATGTACCTCTGAACTGTAGAGGAGTAGAAGTACACCATGTACCTCTGAACTGTAGAGAGTAGAAGTACACCATGTACCTCTGAACTGTAGAGAGTAGAAGTACACCATGTACCTCTGAACTGTAGAGGAGTAGAAGTACACCATGTACCTCTGAACTGTAGAGAGTAGAAGTACACCATGTACCTCTGAACTGTAGAGGAGTAGAAGTACACCATGTACCTCTGAACTGTAGAGAGTAGAAGTACACCATGTACCTCTGAACTGTAGAGGAGTAGAAGTACACCATGTACCTCTGAACTGTAGAGAGTAGAAGTACACCATGTACCTCTGAACTGTAGAGAGTAGAAGTACACCATGTACCTCTGAACTGTAGAGGAGTAGAAGTACACCATGTACCTCTGAACTGTAGAGGAGTAGAAGTACACCATGTACCTCTGAACTGTAGAGAGTAGAAGTACACCATGTACCTCTGAACTGTAGAGAGTAGAAGTACACCATGTACCTCTGAACTGTAGAGAGTAGAAGTACACCATGTACCTCTGAACTGTAGAGGAGTAGAAGTACACCATGTACCTCTGAACTGTAGAGAGTAGAAGTACACCATGTACCTCTGAACTGTAGAGGAGTAGAAGTACACCATGTACCTCTGAACTGTAGAGAGTAGAAGTACACCATGTACCTCTGAACTGTAGAGAGTAGAAGTACACCATGTACCTCTGAACTGTAGAGAGTAGAAGTACACCATGTACCTCTGAACTGTAGAGGAGTAGAAGTACACCATGTACCTCTGAACTGTAGAGGAGTAGAAGTACACCATGTACCTCTGAACTGTAGAGGAGTAGAAGTACACCATGTACCTCTGAACTGTAGAGGAGTAGAAGTACACCATGTACCTCTGAACTGTAGAGAGTAGAAGTACACCATGTACCTCTGAACTGTAGAGGAGTAGAAGTACACCATGTACCTCTGAACTGTAGAGAGTAGAAGTACACCATGTACCTCTGAACTGTAGAGGAGTAGAAGTACACCATGTACCTCTGAACTGTAGAGGAGTAGAAGTACACCATGTACCTCTGAACTGTAGAGAGTAGAAGTACACCATGTACCTCTGAACTGTAGAGAGTAGAAGTACACCATGTACCTCTGAACTGTAGAGAGTAGAAGTACACCATGTACCTCTGAACTGTAGAGGAGTAGAAGTACACCATGTACCTCTGAACTGTAGAGGAGTAGAAGTACACCATGTACCTCTGAACTGTAGAGAGTAGAAGTACACCATGTACCTCTGAACTGTAGAGAGTAGAAGTACACCATGTACCTCTGAACTGTAGAGAGTAGAAGTACACCATGTACCTCTGAACTGTAGAGAGTAGAAGTACACCATGTACCTCTGAACTGTAGAGGAGTAGAAGTACACCATGTACCTCTGAACTGTAGAGGAGTAGAAGTACACCATGTACCTCTGAACTGTAGAGAGTAGAAGTACACCATGTACCTCTGAACTGTAGAGAGTAGAAGTACACCATGTACCTCTGAACTGTAGAGAGTAGAAGTACACCATGTACCTCTGAACTGTAGAGAGTAGAAGTACACCATGTACCTCTGAACTGTAGAGAGTAGAAGTACACCATGTACCTCTGAACTGTAGAGAGTAGAAGTACACCATGTACCTCTGAACTGTAGAGAGTAGAAGTACACCATGTACCTCTGAACTGTAGAGAGTAGAAGTACACCATGTACCTCTGAACTGTAGAGAGTAGAAGTACACCATGTACCTCTGAACTGTAGAGGAGTAGAAGTACACCATGTACCTCTGAACTGTAGAGGAGTAGAAGTACACCATGTACCTCTGAACTGTAGAGAGTAGAAGTACACCATGTACCTCTGAACTGTAGAGAGTAGAAGTACACCATGTACCTCTGAACTGTAGAGGAGTAGAAGTACACCATGTACCTCTGAACTGTAGAGAGTAGAAGTACACCATGTACCTCTGAACTGTAGAGGAGTAGAAGTACACCATGTACCTCTGAACTGTAGAGAGTAGAAGTACACCATGTACCTCTGAACTGTAGAGAGTAGAAGTACACCATGTACCTCTGAACTGTAGAGAGTAGAAGTACACCATGTACCTCTGAACTGTAGAGAGTAGAAGTACACCATGTACCTCTGAACTGTAGAGAGTAGAAGTACACCATGTACCTCTGAACTGTAGAGGAGTAGAAGTACACCATGTACCTCTGAACTGTAGAGAGTAGAAGTACACCATGTACCTCTGAACTGTAGAGGAGTAGAAGTACACCATGTACCTCTGAACTGTAGAGAGTAGAAGTACACCATGTACCTCTGAACTGTAGAGAGTAGAAGTACACCATGTACCTCTGAACTGTAGAGAGTAGAAGTACACCATGTACCTCTGAACTGTAGAGAGTAGAAGTACACCATGTACCTCTGAACTGTAGAGAGTAGAAGTACACCATGTACCTCTGAACTGTAGAGAGTAGAAGTACACCATGTACCTCTGAACTGTAGAGAGTAGAAGTACACCATGTACCTCTGAACTGTAGAGAGTAGAAGTACACCATGTACCTCTGAACTGTAGAGAGTAGAAGTACACCATGTACCTCTGAACTGTAGAGAGTAGAAGTACACCATGTACCTCTGAACTGTAGAGAGTAGAAGTACACCATGTACCTCTGAACTGTAGAGAGTAGAAGTACACCATGTACCTCTGAACTGTAGAGAGTAGAAGTACACCATGTACCTCTGAACTGTAGAGGTAGAAGTACACCATGTACCTCTGAACTGTTAGAGGAGTAGAAGTACACCATGTACCTCTGAACTGTAGAGAGTAGAAGTACACCATGTACCTCTGAACTGTAGAGGAGTAGAAGTACACCATGTACCTCTGAACTGTAGAGGAGTAGAAGTACACCATGTACCTCTGAACTGTAGAGAGTAGAAGTACACCATGTACCTCTGAACTGTAGAGAGTAGAAGTACACCATGTACCTCTGAACTGTAGAGAGTAGAAGTACACCATGTACCTCTGAACTGTAGATGAGTAGAAGTACACCATGTACCTCTGAACTGTAGAGAGTAGAAGTACACCATGTACCTCTGAACTGTAGAGAGTAGAAGTACACCATGTACCTCTGAACTGTAGAGAGTAGAAGTACACCATGTACCTCTGAACTGTAGAGAGTAGAAGTACACCATGTACCTCTGAACTGTAGAGAGTAGAAGTACACCATGTACCTCTGAACTGTAGAGAGTAGAAGTACACCATGTACCTCTGAACTGTAGAGGAGTAGAAGTACACCATGTACCTCTGAACTGTAGAGAGTAGAAGTACACCATGTACCTCTGAACTGTAGAGAGTAGAAGTACACCATGTACCTCTGAACTGTAGAGTAGTAGAAGTACACCATGTACCTCTGAACTGTAGAGAGTAGAAGTACACCATGTACCTCTGAACTGTAGAGAGTAGAAGTACACCATGTACCTCTGAACTGTAGAGGAGTAGAAGTACACCATGTACCTCTGAACTGTAGAGAGTAGAAGTACACCATGTACCTCTGAACTGTAGAGAGTAGAAGTACACCATGTACCTCTGACTGTAGAGAGTAGAAGTACACCATGTACCTCTGAACTGTAGAGAGTAGAAGTACACCATGTACCTCTGAACTGTAGAGAGTAGAAGTACACCATGTACCTCTGAACTGTAGAGAGTAGAAGTACACCATGTACCTCTGAACTGTAGAGAGTAGAAGTACACCATGTACCTCTGAACTGTAGAGGAGTAGAAGTACACCATGTACCTCTGAACTGTAGAGAGTAGAAGTACACCATGTACCTCTGAACTGTAGAGGAGTATGAAGTATCCACCATGTACCTCTGAACTGTAGAGAGTAGAAGTACACCATGTACCTCTGAACTGTAGAGGAGTAGAAGTACACCATGTACCTCTGAACTGTAGAGGTAGAAGTACACCATGTACCTCTGAACTGTAGAGGAGTAGAAGTACACCATGTACCTCTGAACTGTAGAGAGTAGAAGTACACCATGTACCTCTGAACTGTAGAGAGTAGAAGTACACCATGTACCTCTGAACTGTAGAGGAGTAGAAGTACACCATGTACCTCTGAACTGTAGAGGAGTAGAAGTACACCATGTACCTCTGAACTGTAGAGAGTAGAAGTACACCATGTACCTCTGAACTGTAGAGAGTAGAAGTACACCATGTACCTCTGAACTGTAGAGAGTAGAAGTACACCATGTACCTCTGAACTGTAGAGAGTAGAAGTACACCATGTACCTCTGAACTGTAGAGAGTAGAAGTACACCATGTACCTCTGAACTGTAGAGAGTAGAAGTACACCATGTACCTCTGAACTGTAGAGGAGTAGAAGTACACCATGTACCTCTGAACTGTAGAGGAGTAGAAGTACACCATGTACCTCTGAGACTGTCAGAGAGAGTAGAAGTACACCATGTACCTCTGAACTGTAGAGGAGTAGAAGTACACCATGTACCTCTGAAACTGTAGAGAGTAGAAGTACACCATGTACCTCTGAACATGTAGAGCAGTAGAAGTTACAACCATGTACCTCTGAACTGTAGAGGAGTAGAAGTACACCATGTACCTCTGAGCTGCAGATGAGTAGAAGTTACACCATGTACCTCTGACTGAGAGGTAGAAGTACACCATGTACCTCTGAACTGTAGAGGAGTAGAAGTACACCATGTACCTCTGAACTGTAGAGAGTAGAAGTACACCATGTACCTCTGAACTGTAGAGAGTAGAAGTACCCATGTACCTCTGAACTGAGAGAGAAGTACACCATGTACCTCTGAACTGTAGTAGAGTCAAGTACTCTGACAGTAGTCACCATGTACCTCTGAACTGTAGAGAGTAGAAGTACACCATGTACCTCTGAACTGTAGAGAGTAGAAGTACACCATGTACCTCTGAACTGTAGAGAGTAGAAGTACACCATGTACCTCTGAACTGTAGAGAGTAGAAGTACACCATGTACCTCTGAACTGTAGAGAGTAGAAGTACACCATGTACCTCTGAACTGTAGAGAGTAGAAGTACACCATGTACCTCTGAACTGTAGTGAGTAGAAGTACACCATGTACCTCTGAACTGTAGAGAGTAGAAGTACACCATGTACCTCTGAACTGTAGAGAGTAGAAGTACACCATGTACCTCTGAACTGTAGAGAGTAGAAGTACACCATGTACCTCTGAACTGTAGAGGAGTAGAAGTACACCATGTACCTCTGAACTGTAGAGTAGAAGTACACCATGTACCTCTGAACTGTAGAGAGTAGAAGTACACCATGTACCTCTGAACTGTAGAGAGTAGAAGTACACCATGTACCTCTGAACTGTAGAGGAGTAGAAGTACACCATGTACCTCTGAACTGTAGAGGAGTAGAAGTACACCATGTACATCTGAGCTGCAGAGGAGTAGAAGTACACCATGTACCTCTGAGCTGCAGAGGAGTAGAAGTACACCATGTACCTCTGAACTGAGAGGAGTAGAAGTACACCATGTACCTCTGAACTGTAGAGAGTAGAAGTACACCATGTACCTCTGAACT
The DNA here is from genome assembly GCA_036324585.1 of Champsocephalus esox. Classification (NCBI taxonomy): domain Eukaryota; kingdom Metazoa; phylum Chordata; class Actinopteri; order Perciformes; family Channichthyidae; genus Champsocephalus; species Champsocephalus esox. The sequence continues at coordinate 42,649,091 of CM070481.1, forward strand.
GTAGAGAGTAGAAGTACACCATGTACCTCTGAACTGTAGAGAGTAGAAGTACACCATGTACCTCTGAACTGTAGAGAGTAGAAGTACACCATGTACCTCTGAACTGTAGAGAGTAGAAGTACACCATGTACCTCTGAACTGTAGAGGAGTAGAAGTACACCATGTACCTCTGAGCTGCAGATGAGTAGAAGTACACCATGTACCTCTGAACTGTAGAGGAGTAGAAGTACACCATGTACCTCTGAACTGTAGAGAGTAGAAGTACACCATGTACCTCTGAACTGTAGAGAGTAGAAGTACACCATGTACCTCTGAACTGTAGAGAGTAGAAGTACACCATGTACCTCTGAACTGCAGAGGAGTAGAAGTACAACCATGTACCTCTGAACTGTAGTGGAGTAGAAGTACACCATGTACCTCTGAACTGTAGAGAGTAGAAGTACACCATGTACCTCTGAACTGTAGTGAGTAGAAGTACACCATGTACCTCTGAACTGTAGAGGAGTAGAAGTACACCATGTACCTCTGAACTGTAGAGAGTAGAAGTACACCATGTACCTCTGAACTGTAGAGAGTAGAAGTACACCATGTACCTCTGAACTGTAGAGAGTAGAAGTACACCATGTACCTCTGAACTGTAGTGAGTAGAAGTACACCATGTACCTCTGAACTGTAGAGAGTAGAAGTACACCATGTACCTCTGAACTGTAGAGGAGTAGAAGTACACCATGTACCTCTGAACTGTAGTGAGTAGAAGTACACCATGTACCTCTGAACTGTAGAGAGTAGAAGTACACCATGTACCTCTGAACTGTAGTGAGTAGAAGTACACCATGTACCTCTGAACTGTAGAGAGTAGAAGTACACCATGTACCTCTGAACTGTAGAGGAGTAGAAGTACACCATGTACCTCTGAACTGTAGAGAGTAGAAGTACACCATGTACCTCTGAACTGTAGAGGAGTAGAAGTACACCATGTACCTCTGAACTGTAGAGGAGGAAAAGTACAAAGTAGCAAAACATGTAAATAAACACTCAAGTAAAGTACAAGTACCTCTAAAGTATACTTAAGTACAGTACTTGACCAATGTGCTTCCAATAATCACGCAACCCCTTGTATTACGACACCACAGCTCGTGCTCTTCTCTTTGAGTGTATGCTCAGGAAAAACATAAACACTACTTTACTTTTCCAAAATGTGAATTATTTTATGTTAAAGCACAAATCTGTAATCTTTAAAAGGTGGAAAAAAGTACTAAAACATTCCTGATGTTAAACACATGACAGCCATTCCCAGTTGAGAATGAATACACTGATGATGATGCAGACGTCAGAAGTGGAGTCCACGCCTCACTGCCTCTGAAGGATCTGAACCCACTCGAGGATTCAGTCTCAAATAATCAGGAATGACGTGGAAACAATAACTCAGACGAACTCATTACCACATTCTGGATATACAGTACCTGTTCCAAAGAACACTATCACTAAAGGGACACGTATGGATTAAACAATAAGATGAACTCTACTTTGAGGAAGGAGTATGTAATCCAAAGGCTCTGAGAGGGAAGGACCCACACTGACATACAGGTGTTCCCGTGAGGCGGGTTTCTTTAAAGCACCTGCAACACGAGGCGATTCAAAGTGCGTCACTCAGCTGAAGACGTGAAGACGTGAAGCAGCAGGTCGTCCAGAGGCAGAGGCACTCAAACCACACGAGACCAGCTGATAGAGAGCAGCTCCGGTCCGCACCACATGAAGAACAGCTGCCGCATCGCTCGGTGCAGAGCCGACAGGAAGTCTCCAGTCTGGGTCTAAAAGGCCCGCAGGTTCCTTTGGTCCAGATACTTGGAGAGTAGTCACTAAGATAATGAGCAAGAGTTTAATGTCACTGTGAACTGGGCTCAGCTTCCACTCGTCAATAAGTCAAGAGATCCTGGAGCTGATGTCTCTCAAATAAACAATGTTCCAACTTCTGCATGTGGTGATGTGCATTTAATACATAACTCCCTGTTGAAGTGTTTGGGATAACTCCCTGTTGAAGTGTTTGGGATAACTCCCTGTTGAAGTGTTTGGATAACTCCCTGTTGAAGTGTTTGGGATAACTCCCGAATGAATTCACCGACTTTAGAAGTTTAGTTTTCCTGAAATGTGAAAATACAACTTTCTAATTGTTTAACTTCAGTGTTCTCTGTGTCTGCAGATCTTATTCGCACTGAGCATTAGCTGCTAATGCTCATTGCGGTGGCGTTTTAATCCTTGTCTACAATTTAATAGCCTCTCTTTGTTTTCAAACAATTCAGCGGAGATCGTAGTTGAATCAGACGCGCTTTATTCCTGGATCCACACGACACATCCAGGAGGACACATGTCTTCGCTTCAAAGCAACTCAACGTTCATCTCCAACAGAACAAAAAGAACACGGTCAACAGGCTCTTCCATTTCCCCATCTCATCAACATCAGCTGTGTCCTACCAGCCGACCATATATAGGCATACAGCCGTGCACGTGATACTGACGCACCTAACACATAATCAGTGAGCCTTCAATTAATACATTTTAAACCATAGTATGACTCACAAGGATACCTTTAGACGGTGAGTTTAATCTAATTCATATCATCATCAGGCCTAAACTATCAGACAGTAATAAGTCAATGGAAATGGCTCCAACACTAACAGACCACAGCTTCAGAAATAAAGGGAATAATATTGCATGTGCACGATATCAGTCAATACATGATTACACTGAGTTAAAAACATGGCGTTCCTCAGGGAAGCGTTCTGGGTCCTCCACTGTTTCAGAACTGATGCTCCGTGGTGACAGCAGACATGACATCATCGTAGTCATCGTCCAATCCCTGCTCAGCGTGGGTGGGCGGAGTTGGGTCACTTCCTGTTGTCACAAGGAAAATGTAGAAAAGGTATTAAGAGTTTTGGTGGATGTTAAATCCCTTTAGATCCGGGGGGTCCAAACTGTTTTCACGAGGGCCGCATACAGAAAGATATACGAAGGGGGGGCCGCTCTCTCGAGGTTCATTCCCTCGTAGGTTCAGTCAGTAAAACCAATGAATGTAGGTAAATGGTGCTGTGAGGGTTGGCTCATCCCTGAAAGCAGACCCTCAGAGTGATCACAACAAGAGGAAATATGAAGGTTTATTTCAAGCTTGTTACGGAAATAAGTTATTGGGCTTTTTTCTTATCAACTAAGATTTGTTAGAAAATGTTTCCAACTTGAATTGACTGAATCTATTTGAAAAGTGGTCTCATTAACACATGAATACTACCGTGTACGATATGTTCACATTTATATTTAAGAAGTACGACATAAGACAAGCACACGTTTCATTTGTGGGCAATATTCCATTATACTATTTTTATTTGCTGAGGGCCGATTCAAAAAGGCCCCCGGGCCGCATTTGGCCCCCGGGCCGTAGTTTGGACACCCCTGAGTTAGATGTGCAAGCTGAGCGAGGTTACCTCTGGCCCTCTCTCGATATATAGACACCATGAGGAAAGTGAGACGCAGTACGGGCAGAAGACCACCAGGTGGCAGATCACCCTGAACACAAGGTGGAGGGAGGAGGCAGGAGGACTCGTAGTGGTGGGGGGTTTCTCTAAAAAGGAAAAACAAATAATGAAAAGAACAGAAATAAACATTTCACCGTCCGTCTTCATTTCTTTAGTATTTGTGTTTCAGGTTGAAACTCATGGACAGTAATTCCTCAGATTAGGCTTTACATGGTGGAGGGGTCACTGCTGCCTTCAGGGTCCGGTACAGAAATACGATGATCCTGAACCCAAAGCACAGCTCCTCACCTGAGACAGACAGCCGGCTCCATGGAGACGCTTCACCCTGGACGCTACACGTGTAGAGGCCTTCATCAGACCTGGAGACATGGTGGAGGGTCATGTGACCATCAGACCCATTCCTGATGGAGGCGCCATCTTTGAAGAATTCAGCAGAGGGGGGTCGGCCATCTTTGTTCTGCAGGTCAGAGTGACGTCATCTCCCTCCGTCACGGGAGGGCAGGACTCTGCAGGATCACCGATCCACCTGAACACGGAGCCAGGTGCAGAATGGAGGTGATCAGTAACTTACACATGCAGAGATGATGAATGAACCCACTACCTGCCAAGTGAGGCTGTGGCGTAGCTAACTGAAAAGCTAACGTTAGCATGCTGAAGTCTGAAACGCCCCGTAGAACAATGGACTTTACTCACGTTCAAATACACTTGACAAAACAACGCAACAAACCTCACAAAGTATCTGTTATAAGGACGTTGGACAATGTGACTATAATGGCGTCAGTTAGCTTAGCATACGTAGATCCTTTCCTCAATCTGAACTTCATCCACTCTGAAGCTCTCCATCCAGACCGTCACCAATGATTAGTAACACTCTAATGAAGTGCTTTGGATAATAATACCCATCATCATTCATCAGTAGGAAAGAGGAGGGATTTTAAGCCGTTCCACACGGTTCAGAGACTTTATCATATACATGAGTCCTGTGAGAAGAACGATCATTCATCGTCTTGCCATCCAAAGCTCACTCTATGTCTCTGATACTATAGAAGGAAATAAACTGTTTAAATCTGTGTTTCCTAACCCTAGAGAGTGAGACTGTACTGAGGAGTATCTAGTGGATGATAGTGTGTGAGAGAATGTGTGTTCTGCAGCCTGTGGTGAGCACCAGCTAGCAGCTCTGCGGTCGTCCAGCTTCCTCTGCCTGATGAACTTCTTAGAGTGTGTTTAGTATTGATGAGGAAACAGAGAGGCTGATCTCACCGGAGACGGTGATGGTGACGGTGTTACTGGTGGATCCCCCTGTGGACTCACACCAGTACTCTCCACTGTCCCTGGGTCCATGTGGTTGATGGTACAGGAGGAACCAGCAGGTGTTCCCCAGACTCCACACTCAGTTCTGTTCCCCCTGCTGGTGTTTCTCCACACGGTCCATCCCTCAGAGGCGTCCTCACATCTCAGAGAGACACGTTCATCTTCAAACACCTGAGAGCTGCTGGGAGTCCACCGTCAGACGAGCTGCAGGGAGGAAGAGTTATAAAACACTGAAGAAGAAGAAGAAGAAGAAGAAGAAGAAGAAGAAGAAGAAGAAGAAGAAGAAGAAGAAGAAGAAGAAGAAGAAGACAGTGACTCTGACACTAGGTGATGCATCAGGTGGACAGAGACTCAGCTCTGAGTGGAGAGACAGAGGAAGTGTACTGACCTTGGTGAGTGGAGAGACGGAGGAAGTGTACTGACCTTGGTGAGTGGAGAGACGGAGGAAGTGTACTGACCTTGGTGAGTGGAGAGACGGAGGAAGTGTACTGACCTTGGTGAGTGGAGCCGCTCAGCAGGGAGGTGAGCACTGAGGAAGTGTACTGACCTTGGTGAGTGGAGCCGCTCAGCAGGGAGGTGAGCACGGAGGAAGTGTACTGACCTTGGTGAGTGGAGAGACGAGGAAGTGTACTGACCTTGGTGAGTGGAGAGACGGAGGAAGTGTACTGACCTTGGTGAGTGGAGAGACGGAGGAAGTGTACTGACCTTGGTGAGTGGAGAGAGACGGAGGAAGTGTACTGACCTTGGTGAGTGGAGAGACGGAGGAAGTGTACTGACCTTGGTGAGTGGAGAGACGGAGGAAGTGTACTGACCTTGGTGAGTGGAGCCGCTCAGCAGGAGGTGAGCATGGAGGAAGTGTACTGACCTTGGTGAGTGGAGAGACGGAGGAAGTGTACTGACCTTGGTGAGTGGAGAGACGGAGGAAGTGTACTGACCTTGGTGAGTGGAGAGACGGAGGAAGTGTACTGACCTTGGTGAGTGGAGAGACGGAGGAAGTGTACTGACCTTGGTGAGTGGAGCCGCTCAGCAGGGAGGTGAGCACTGAGGAGAAACCACAGGGTGAGCTTACTGCGACACACAGGACACTTCCACAGGTCTGGGTGCTGCTCTTAGAACACATGCATGGAGTGCAAAGTGAGCACGAGTCAGACTGGACAGAAGTTGAGGAAATACCAGACTTTCTTTCAGCACTTGAATGCACCACAACAATCATCTCAGTGCCGTTCCTCCTGAACGGAGCAGACGGTGAGGAGAGGTCCGTCTCTCCGGACGCTGGATGCTTGCTGTGCAGCTCAGGGAGCTCTCACATGTGTTCTGATGTCTGAACGTCTTCCCTCATGCTCACAGTATACAGATTGTACTTACAGACGAGGCGTTGAAGACTTGTTGGATCCATTGTACCTCTTTGTGATGTGGCATCAAACTGTTTCTCTGACAGTCGCCCACACAGCGCTTCCTTCCTGTCACCGCTTCCTTCAACCACTCTGAACACCTTTTGAAACACATCTAGAACCCTTCAGGTTGTCAGTGGTACTCTTAGCTGCAGGGCTTCTGCGGTTAATACAAATAGATAGTTTCCACTCAAACTAGACTCAGAGAATGCTCTCTCAGTCGGAGTGAACACGACAACACAAGAGGCACAACTCAACAGGGAAGCGTTTATTGAAGCAAACTAAGATTCTCTTCATGTTCCTGTTTGATGATAGACGTTAAATAATTGTAATAATGGTGTCGGCCTCTTCCCCACAGGGTGACCACCTCTGTCTCTGACTGGGCTGCAACATGGGAACTGTAGTCCTTTATTCACCGTGCAGTGCACGAGGTCGCCACTAGATGGCGATATGACTTTGACCAGAACAAAAGCCTGGCTCTCACACTTCCTCTTATTATAATAATGTAAAATGATCTTAATAATAAACAACAATACACTTTTCATGTTAAGATTGTTTGTGTATAAATAAGTCTTAACAACATTCAGGGTTCATTCATTGTATTTTGTAAATGGTACATGAATCTATTTGTATATGTAACCAATATCATTTAGTTTGTATGGTATATAATATTTTGATATATATTTGAATACAGCGACTTGAAATGCACACTGAGACTGATGATTTAACGGGATGCATAACTATGGGAATGGAAAGGGAGAGAAATGCTGTTGTGACTTGTGCATGTAGAGCACCAGCATCACATGTAGAGATTTGTAAAGATAGCTTAGGAGTATGGATGGATGGCCGAAAGGAGAATATTATTATTTGCGGGGATTTTAACATCGACCTTCTAAATGAATCCAAACACAAAACAACTTCTGATGTCCTGGATGCATTGCACAGCAGGGGGCTTCATCCCCGAATCACCAGCCCAGTAGAATAACAGCAACCTGTGCGACATTGATCCACCATATCTTTACTAAGGTCATGGAAAACAGTGCTCAGAGTGGGCTGATGAGAAATGACATAAGCGAACATTTACCTGTATGTGTAGCATTAGATTGCAATTAAAGAAAAAGCTCAGTAGATATGTCCAGGTAAGGACTGACCTCTCAAAGGAGGAGAGGGAAGGACTCTCAGTAGATATGTCCGGGTAAGGACTGACCTCTCAAAGGAGGAAGGGAGGACTCTCAGTAGATATGTCCAGTAAGGACTGACCTCTCAAAGGAGGAGAGGGAAGGGACTCCCAGTAGATATGTCCAGGTAAGGACTGACCTCTCAAAGGAGGAGAGGAAGGGACTCCCAGTAGATATGTCCGGTAAGGACTGACCTCTCAAAGGAGGAGAGGAAGGGACTCCCAGTAGATATGTCCGGGTAAGGACTGACCTCTCAAAGGAGGAGAGGGAAGGGACTCCCAGTAGATATGTCCGGGTAAGGACTGACCTCTCAAAGGAGGAGAGGAGAGGGACTCCCAGTAGATATGTCCGGGTAAGGACTGACCTCTCAAAGGAGGAGAGGAAGGGACTCCCAGTAGATATGTCCGGGTAAGGACTGACCTCTCAAAGGAGGAGAGGGACTCCCAGTAGATATGTCCGGGTAAGAGTGACCTCTCAAAGGAGGAGAGGAGAGGGACTCCCAGTAGATATGTCCGGGTAAGGACTGACCTCTCAAAGGAGGAGAGGAAGGGACTCCCAGTAGATATGTCCGGGTAAGGAGTGACCTCTCAAAGGAGGAGGGAGGGACTCCCAGTAGATATGTCCGGGTAAGGACTGACCTCTCAAAGGAGGAGAGGAAGGGACTCCCAGTAGATATGTCCGGGTAAGGACTGACCTCTCAAAGGAGGAGAGGAAGGGACTCCCAGTAGATATGTCCGGGTAAGGACTGACCTCTCAAAGGAGGAGAGGAGAGGGACTCCCAGTAGATATGTCCGGGTAAGGACTGACCTCTCAAAGGAGGAGAGGGAAGGGACTCCCAGTAGATATGTCCGGGTAAGGACTGACCTCTCAAAGGAGGAGAGGAAGGGACTCCCAGTAGATATGTCCGGGTAAGGACTGACCTCTCAAAGGAGGAGAGGGAAGGGACTCCCAGTAGATATGTCCGGGTAAGGACTGACCTCTCAAAGGAGGAGAGGGAAGGGACTCCAGTAGATATGTCCGGGTAAGGACTGACCTCTCAAAGGAGGAGAGGGAAGGGACTCCCAGTAGATATGTCCGGTAAGGACTGACCTCTCAAAGGAGGAGAGAGGACTCCAGTAGATACTGTCCTCGAGAAGGATGTGACATCTCCAAAGGAGGAGAGGGAAGGGACTCCCAGTAGATATGTCCAGGTAAGGACTGACCTCTCAAAGGAGGAGAGGGAAGGACTCCCAGTAGATATGTCCGTAGGTAAGAGTGACCTCTCAAAGGAGGAGGGAGGGACTCCCAGTAGATATGTCCGGGTAAGTAGTGACCTCTCAAAGGAGGAGAGGAAGGGACTCCCAGTAGATATGTCCGGGTAAGGACTGACCTCTCAAAGGAGGAGAGGGAAGACTCCCAGTAGATATGTCCGGGTAAGGACTGACCTCTCAAAGGAGGAGAGGGAAGGGACTCCCAGTAGATATGTCCGGGTAAGGAGTGACCTCTCAAAGGAGGAGAGGAGAGGGACTCCCAGTAGATATGTCCGGGTAAGGAGTGACCTCTCAAAGGAGGAGAGGAAGGGACTCCCAGTAGATATGTCCGGGTAAGGACTGACCTCTCAAAGGAGGAGAGGAGAGGGACTCCCAGTAGATATGTCCGGGTAAGGACTGACCTCTCAAAGGAGGAGAGGGAAGGGACTCCCAGTAGATATGTCCGGGTAAGGACTGACCTCTCAAAGGAGGAGAGGAAGGGACTCCCAGTAGATATGTCCGGGTAAGGATGACCTCTCAAAGGAGGAGAGGGAAGGGACTCCCAGTAGATATGTCCGGGTAAGGACTGACCTCTCAAAGGAGGAGAGGAAGGGACTCCCAGTAGATATGTCCGGGTAAGGACTGACCTCTCAAAGGAGGAGAGGGAAGGGACTCCCAGTAGATATGTCCGGGTAAGGACTGACCTCTCAAAGGAGGAGAGGGAAGGGACTCCCAGTAGATATGTCCGGGTAAGGACTGACCTCTCAAAGGAGGAGAGGAAGGGACTCCCAGTAGATATGTCCGGGTAAGGAGTGACCTCTCAAAGGAGGAGAGGGAAGGGACTCCCAGTAGATATGTCCGGGTAAGGACTGACCTCTCAAAGGAGGAGAGGAAGGGACTCCCAGTAGATATGTCCGGGTAAGGACTGACCTCTCAAAGGAGGAGAGGGAAGGGACTCCCAGTAGATATGTCCGGGTAAGGACTGACCTCTCAAAGGAGGAGAGGAGAGGGACTCCCAGTAGATATGTCCGGGTAAGGAGTGACCTCTCAAAGGAGGAGAGGGACTCCCAGTAGATATGTCCGGGTAAGGACTGACCTCTCAAAGGAGGAGAGGAAGGGACTCCCAGTAGATATGTCCGGGTAAGGAGTGACCTCTCAAAGGAGGAGAGGAAGGGACTCCCAGTAGATATGTCCGGGTAAGGACTGACCTCTCAAAGGAGGAGAGGGAAGGGACTCCCAGTAGATATGTCCGGGTAAGGAGTGACCTCTCAAAGGAGGAGAGGAAGGGACTCCCAGTAGATATGTCCGGGTAAGGACTGACCTCTCAAAGGAGGAGAGGGAAGGGACTCTCAGTAGATATGTCCGGGTAAGGACTGACCTCTCAAAGGAGGAGAGGGAAGGGACTCCCAGTAGATATGTCCGGGTAAGGACTGACCTCTCAAAGGAGGAGAGGGAAGGGACTCCCAGTAGATATGTCCGGGTAAGGACTGACCTCTCAAAGGAGGAGAGGGAAGGGACTCCCAGTAGATATGTCCGGGTAAGGAGTGACCTCTCAAAGGAGGAGAGGAGAGGGACTCACAGTAGATATGTCCGGGTAAGGACTGACCTCTCAAAGGAGGAGAGGAGAGGGGTTTATGTAGAAGATGTAAATGCTGCATATGAGTCTTTCCTAAACACCTACAATGATACACATTGTCCCACTGTACTCTGTACATATGAAGGTACTTCTTAGAAAAAGCCTTGGATAACAACGGGCTTACAAAGGGCTTGCAAGAAGAAAAATAACCTTTATAAAGACTTCATGACATTGAGGACAAAGGCAGTTGGAAAGCAATACAAGTTATAATGAGACAAGCACAAAGAGAATATTATAATAACATGTTAAAAGAAAAGAAAAATGATATCAAGGGCACATCTTAAATAATGTTGTTGGAAATACATCTGGATCCCCTGGCCAGTCGCTTCATTACTGACAACAATAAGGCGGTCAAAACATGAACGAAGTGGTTCATGGATTAACTCTTCTTTTGTAAATGTTGGACCTAATCTAACAAAGACTATTCCAGAACAACACGATGGGCAAAGAGAGGGTGGCTGGGATGGGCAAAGAGAGGGTGGCTGGGATGGGCAAAGAGAGGGTGGCTGGGATGGGCGAAGAGAGGGTGGCTGGGATGGCGAAGAGAGGGTGGCTGGGATGGGCAAAGAGAGGGTGGCTGGGATGGGCAAAGAGAGGGTGGCTGGGATGGGCAAAGATAGGGTGGCTGGGGGCAGTGAAGTGTGCAGTCAGTGTTTCTGGGAGAGATCAACAAAATAGAAATTAGATCCATTGTAGACAAATGCTAAAATAAGACTTTGACTGATAGTGATGGGATCGTCATGACAACCTGTATAGTGAAAACGACTGTATAATTAAGACTTGCTTTCACACTTTACTGACTACAGACCAGTGTCCTTGCTTTCACACTTTACTGACTACAGACCAGTGTCCTTGCTTTCACAGTTTACTAACTACAGACCAGTGTCCTTGCTTTCACACTTTACTAACTACAGACCAGTGTCCTTGCTTTCACACTTTACTAACTACAGACCAGAGTCCTTGCTTTCACACTTTACTAACTACAGACCAGTGTCCTTGCTTTCACACTTTACTAACTACAGACCAGAGTCCTTGCTTTCACACGTTTACTAACTACAGACCAGAGTCCTTGCTTTCACACTTTACTAACTACAGACCAGAGTCCTTGCTTTCACACTTTACTGACCACAGACCAGTGTCCTTGCTTTCACAGTTTTCAAAGGTCCTTGAGAAATTGTTTGTGAAAGAAACGAGTTATTGAGTCAGAGTCAGTATGGATTTAGGAGAAATCGATCTACAGCTTTAATGAAAATAACAGAAGAAATTACAACAGCTATAGAAAGAAAGAAATACACAATAGGTGTATTTATTGACTTCAAAAAAGCATTTGACACCATAGACCATAACCTATTAATTTATAAATGACATACATACAATATGGTGTGAGAGGAGTAGTTCTAGATTGGTTAAAAAGTTATTTAGTTAACAGACAACAATATGTACAATTTGCTGGTAGTACATCGGAGTGTATGAACATATAATGTGGCGTCCCACAGGGCTCGGTTTTAGGGCCTACATTTTTTATTTTGTACATCAATGACATATGAAACGTCAACATTATTGCAATTTGTGTTGTTTGCAGACGACACCAATTGTTTTAGTTCAGGAGACGATTTAAACATTTTAGCAAAGTGTATTGGACACGAAATGGTCAAACTTAAAAGATGGTTTGATGAAAATAAGTTTACCCTAAATTTGAATGAAAACGAAGTTTATGGTTTTTGCGAATAGAAAAAAAGATGAAAACATTTCACTGTCCATTGATGGAGTTTTTATTGAAAGGGTTTCTGAATATCGATGTTTAGGTGTGACGCTGGATGAAAACCTGACATGGAAATCACACACTTAAAACCAAAGTGTGTAGGAATACTTCCGTTCGAAAGCACAAGGCATTGAGGAGGTTGTACTGTTCACTCATGTTGCCATGTTGTATTTACTGTGTGGGGCAACACGCACACGAGCAACATCTAGCCATTGTCAATATTACAGAAAAGAGCAGTAAGAATAATTCATAAAGCTGACTCAAGAGAACACACCAACAGACTGGTTTTGAAGTCAGGACTCTTGAAAGTCAAAGACAGAGCTGAGCTGCAGACATCATCAGTAATGCTCAGGGCAGAATGTTACCAGCATGTTTACAACAGTTGTTTGTTTTTGGATCAGGCAAGGAAGACCACAGAAGGACATTTCATTGAAAGCATCCTTATGCAAGGACTGCTCTAAAGCAAATGTGTATTTTGGTGGTTGGTGTAAAATGGTGGAATCCTCAACAGAAGGATCTAAAGAATTGTATTTGTATTTTTGAGTTCAAGAAATTGTATAAATGAAGAAAGATGGGACGATATGAAGCAGAATGTGAATACGTCTGTGGACTCTGGTCCTGCATTGCTAAATATTGTTGTCTTTGATGTGATGTCTGTTCTTTCTTTGCAGGTCCCATTGCTATCGTTATTATTATTATTATTATTATTATTATGATGCGCCGCTTTCCACCTTCTTCTCCAGTAGGACTCGGGTGAGGGTGTTGCACTTTTCCTTTTCCTCATACATGTGATGTGTTGGAGTTTTTCTTTAACCGTCAAGTGGGAAAGAAGTATTTTTTGAGACTGTTACGTTTGGCTGTGAATAAGAAATATAAAGGGCAGACCATCTATTTGTATTTATTTTGTTTCTTTAGAAAGGGGCAGGTCACATACGATTGTTTTCTTCTCCCTGCTCCTTTTCGCCCAATGACGTTTGTAGAGACATGTTTTGTAGGCAATTATCGTACATTGGGTTTCGCATACCACGAGCGGAACAAATACAAATGAAAATAATGGAAATGAAATACTTAGTCAAGCAAATTGTGTGACAGAATTAAAATATATATTTTTATATATCTTTAGAGTCGCTTTAGAGTCGCTTTAGAGTCACTTTAGAGTCGCTATAGAGCCGCTTTAGAGTCACTACAGAGTCACTTTAGAGTCGCTTTAGAGTCACTTTAGAGTCACTTTAGAGTCACTTTAGAGTCACTTTAGAGTCGCTTTAGAGTCGCTTTAGAGTCACTTTAGAGTCACTTTAGAGTCACTTTAGAGTCGCTTTAGAGTCACTTTAGAGTCGCTTTAGAGTCGCTTTAGAGTCACTTTAGAGTCACTTTAGAGTCACTTTAGAGTCGCTTTAGAGTCACTTTAGAGTCACTACAGAGTCGCTTTAGAGTCACTATAGAGTCACTACAGAGTCGCTACAGAGTCACTTTAGAGTCACTACAGAGTCACTATAGAGTCACTACAGAGTCGCTACAGAGTCGCTACAGAGTCACTTTAGAGTCGCTACAGAGTCACTTTAGAGTCACTACAGAGTCACTACAGAGTCACTACAGAGTCACTACAGAGTCGCTACAGAGTCACTTTAGAGTCGCTTTAGAGTCGCTTTAGAGTCGCTTTAGAGTCACTACAGAGTCACTTTAGAGTCGCTTTAGAGTCACTTTAGAGTCGCTACAGAGTCGCTACAGAGTCGCTTTAGAGTCGCTTTAGAGTCACTACAGAGTCACTTTAGAGTCGCTACAGAGTCGCTACAGAGTCGCTTTAGAGTCGCTTAAGAGTCGCTTTAGAGTCGCTTTAGAGTCACTTTAGAGTCGCTACAGAGTCGCTTAAGAGTCGCTTTAGAGTCGCTTTAGAGTCACTTTAGAGTCGCTACAGAGTCGCTTAAGAGTCGCTTTAGAGTCGCTTTAGAGTCACTTTAGAGTCGCTACAGAGTCGCTACAGAGTCGCTTTAGAGTCGCTTTAGAGTCACTACAGAGTCACTACAGAGTCACTACAGAGTCACTATAGAGTCACTACAGAGTCGCTTTAGAGTCGCTTTAGAGTCGCTTTAGAGTCACTACAGAGTCACTACAGAGTCACTACAGAGTCACTATAGAGTCACTACAGAGTCGCTTTAGAGTCGCTTTAGAGTCACTACAGAGTCGCTTTAGAGTCACTATAGAGTCACTACAGAGTCGCTACAGAGTCACTTTAGAGTCACTACAGAGTCACTATAGAGTCACTACAGAGTCGCTACAGAGTCGCTACAGAGTCACTTTAGAGTCGCTACAGAGTCACTTTAGAGTCACTACAGAGTCACTACAGAGTCACTACAGAGTCGCTACAGAGTCACTTTAGAGTCGCTTTAGAGTCGCTTAAGAGTCGCTTTAGAGTCGCTTTAGAGTCACTACAGAGTCACTTTAGAGTCGCTTTATAGTCACTACAGAGTCACTTTAGAGTCGCTTTAGAGTCACTTTAGAGTCGCTACAGAGTCTCTACAGAGTCGCTTTAGAGTCGCTTTAGAGTCACTACAGAGTCACTTTAGAGTCGCTACAGAGTCGCTACAGAGTCGCTTTAGAGTCGCTTAAGAGTCGCTTTAGAGTCGCTTTAGAGTCACTACAGAGTCACTACAGTACGGCTTCCTGGGCCGAAGCTTGAGCTCTGTAAACCACATGGCGTGCAATGCACCAGTGGTTTCCAACAAAAGAAAACGGTCGTCGTCAGGAGCGTGTTGTATCGCTGTGTGGCTGCACACATGGTTTTTATACAAAGAGGGAAGAAGTACATTTCCATAGGCTGCCACTAACGGATGAGAAGCCGCTCGAAGCATGGGCTATCTCCACGAAACGGTCCGATCCGCCGCTCAATCAGTACGCACGTGTGTGCAGCGAACACTTTACAAATGACGATTATGTCTGGATGCCAGGTTCAATACAACAATAATAATTCCTTACATTTATTATAGCGCTTTTTCCAGATGCTCAAAGCGCTTTACAGATACACATTACACATATTTCACATACATGCAATGATCACTGTGGACAATACCCACAGGAGCACACTGCACAGCAGTGCAGGTGAAGTGTCTTGCCCAAGGACACAGCGGCTTTACAGACGCGGGTTTCACCCCTTGATCGGATGATCATTGCACAGCGCACTGCGCCACTGCATCTTCACGCCTCAAAGTCATCGAGGCGCTTTTACAAGTACACATTGGTATTATACATGTACTGTGGAGAATACCCACAGGAGCAGATCCGGGTGAAGTGCCTTGCCCAAGGACACAACGGCCTGACGCAGTGGTGGCAGGAGCGGGTTTCGAACTGGAGTTCCCCAGCACCCCCCTTGATCTGATGATCAGATGCACAGACCACTGCGCCACCCGTCCCTGTACAACACCTCGGATTTGAAGCCAGGATCTGTTCCCACAACATTCGATTTCTCATCGTATGCAGTCGGGAACACCGACCGTCCCAGCACGTCGGCCGCGCAAGACAATGACACCAGTGTCAACAAACGTGAAGTTGGAGCCACCATACGAGCTGCTTCAGCTGCCGAGAGAGAGGTAATACTGCAGCACGACCAGATTACTAGCTCACACGTATTTACTGACACAGTGTGACCTTATTAATTTATGTATATTATATATATATATTATGTAATAATGTACTGGAACTGGTTATCCCACTCGGCGAATTCAGAACCGTCGGTACTTCCGGCGGATTCCGGATCGTATGCCACTCTAGTATTCGACCGAATCGGTTCATAAGCATAGGCCATGGGAAGGCTGGTAACTGTAGATGCTTCCACATCAATGCCATCTCCCGACGAATAGTCAAATTCATCGTTCAAAACGTCGATCTCATTGTAAAATTCCTCCATCGCTGCCATATCTGCCACGTTGTGTTGACTTCCGGTATGGATACCCGGAGCGAGGACCCACCCAGTGACGTCCCCATTTGGGACTCCCCTGATGGCGGCGGCCTGGTCCCGGAATTCCCCACCCGGCCGGCGGATAATTAATTTTGTTTGGCGAGTAATATCATATACAATAAATATTACGATCAATATCCATTGTAGAATGAATAAACTACCGGAATATTATAGCTGTAATGGTGTTTCCTTTCCCCTTTGAAACAAGACGTACCGCAAACATGCCGCGAGCTCACCCATCGCCGGCTATGACTCCCCCTCCGCACTGAGCTCGCTTTAATGTGCATAACTTTGGGCAAGGTTCATAGTTTTAAATATTGTAAAGTGTCGAGCCGATGACTGCAGTCGGAGGCGGCGTGTTGAGTACGTTGAGTATGAAGTTATTTTCCATTAGTTTACAGAAAGGTAGGAACAACTTCATCACGCCTCAAACTGAGGGCACTTGTCTCAATAGCATGTTTTAGATGGAAGTTGTCTGAGGTCCGGACCCCCAGCTGCTCTTGCAGTAATAAGCAGCACCTTTCTGACTGTCCTGATGGGCTGGATGTAGGGACTGCTTTTCCTCTCTTGTTTTCTTAGTTGTGTTCTCTGTATTGTATATGTCTGTGTTCTGTGTCACGCTGCTGCCTTCTTGGCCAGGTCAGGTTGCAAATGAGATTCTATCTCAATGCTTGTATCTGGTTAAATAAAGGTTACATACAAATAGAAAACATGCTACTCAAGCTAGAATGATAAGAAACCACAGGTGCGCTACCTAACAGGTCCGTGGCGCAACACACTCTCTAACACTGCGAATGATGCCCCGTAATGTTCCACCACTAAAGCAAGCAACCGCCGGACTTCCGCTCTACAAGTACTCACAGTATAAAAGCACGCTGAAGTCAATCAATATAAAGTCAGCCTGTGATTTCCATGGCTGTACCCTAACACCAGTGAAGGCACGTGTTTACAAATTGACAGCTGTGTTTACGTTGCTCGTTGTAACGGCAAATGTGAGCTCTGCTTTTTCAAACAATGCGTCTTGTGATAACCCGTAACCATGACGAACACTTGATGACATTACATCACTTTAATAACTGTCACCTTGTAGAGATCTCCTCGGATCAGAACCAGCTTGCTCCTCCGATGCGGGAAGAAAAGATGGTGGACCACATCTTGACCATTAAAGTGCCATATTGTTCAAGTTCAATTACGAAACTATTAAAAGTAGGGTTTTGAGTCCGACCATTTTCATTTGTGAATACAATATTTGTCAATAATTAGAAGCTGAGTAATCGGCTGCAGAGCAAGCTGCTGACGTGTGTGCTCAGTGGGCGGAGTCACAGAGACAAACATAATAATAATAATAATAATAATATATTGGATTTATATAGCGCTTTTATAGTACCCAAAGACGCTTTACAATATGAGTAGATAGACAACAGACTAAGAAAAACAACAAAAACAACAAAACAAAACAAAGTGGCAGTCAGGAGGAGGTCGAACATGAGTGGGGGATTTTACGGATAGAGAGAGGTGAAAAGGTGGAGTTTGAGGCGGGACTGGAACAGAGTGAGGGACTCGGACTCACGGAGGTCTTGGGGGAGGGAGCTCCAGAGCTTTGGGGCGGCCACAGAGAAGGCTCTGTCTCCGAAGCTCCGGAGATTGCCAATGGGGGTTAGGGTTAACCATTCAAGTCAAGCATTTATTCAAACGTCAAAGTCAACTTTAATGTCAATTTCTCGTGTTTGTACAGACGGAGAGATCGCAATAACGTTTCCAACAATCTGAATACAAAATACATTAATACAAATATGTATAACATATGAATAACATATGTATATATATATATATATATACACATTCAACAGACACATTTACACATATGCACACATTAAGATGAAACAAAACAATCAATGTACAAAATAACAGTCCCTTCGATATCTGAGGGAATGCACGTCGAGCATTGAAGCAAACTAAGATGTTCTGGATGTTTCTGTTGGATGATAACTTTAAAGAACTGGTCAGTTGTGTTTGAGCGGCCTCTTCCCCACAGGTTGACTCTGTCTCTCAATGGGCTGCAACATGGGAACTGTAGTCCTTTATTATCCATGCAGTGCACGAGGTCGCCACTAGATGGCAATATGACTTTGACCAAAACAAAACCCTGTCTCTCACACTTCCTCTTATTATATGTTGTAAAAGTATCTTAATAATAAACTACAAAACACTTTTCATGTAAAAATGTTTTTTGTATATAAATATTAACAAAAATCACGTTTCTTAATTTAATTTTGGCAAATTTCTCAGGAAAAAAAACGTTTGCAGAAAAATGATTTTCAGAATAATAACTATGAGTTTGTGAATCCACAATAATGTATCTTATTCATGACTTGAGTTATATTTTGTATGAACAATATGAACTTGCAAAGTAGAGAAGTAATAGTATAAAGTAGCAAAACATGGGAATACTAGCGTAACGTGCAGGTACCTCCCAACTGCACTCTGGCGCAGTACTCGAGTAAATCTAGTCACTGGTTTGAGGGAAAGTTTAGTTTTTCATCCAGCAGAGGGCGGTGACGCAGCACTTTGGATTCCTCTGTACTCGCATATGTACTTGTGTACCTTGTACTTTTACTTCAGTAAAGTATCTGAGTACTTCTTCCACCATGATTTGATGGACACAATATCAACTGCACACAGTGTGTGTCCTCTGTTATCAGGTGTGTTTCTGTTCTCGGTTAGCCGCGACCAAACCAGAACCAATGGAGCTGTTTGTCAGCGAAGGGAAACCCACAGAACCACAGCAGCAGAGCAGCCTTTAGTCCTCTGCTCAAGAGTCACTACAGAGTCACTTTAGAGTCACTTTAGAGTCACTACAGAGTCACTACAGAGTCACTACAGAGTCACTTTAGAGTCACTACAGAGTCACTACAGAGTCACTATAGAGTCACTTTAGAGTCACTAAAGAGTGACTACAGAGTCACTATAGAGTCACTACAGAGTCACTATAGAGTCACTACAGAGTCACTACAGAGTCACTATAGAGTCACTTTAGAGTCACTACAGAGTCACTACAGAGTCACTACAGAGTCACTATAGAGTCACTTTAGAGTCACTACAGAGTCACTACAGAGTCACTATAGAGTCACTTTAGAGTCACTTTAGAGTCACTACAGAGTCACTACAGAGTCACTATAGAGTCACTTTAGAGTCACTACAGAGTCACTACAGAGTCACTATAGAGTCACTTTAGAGTCACTTTAGAGTCACTACAGAGTCACTACAGAGTCACTACAGAGTCACTAAAGAGTCATTACAGAGTCACTATAGAGTCACTTTAGAGTCACTACAGAGTCACTACAGAGTCACTATAGAGTCACTTTAGAGTCACTACAGAGTCACTTTAGAGTCACTACAGAGTCACTACAGAGTCACTACAGAGTCACTATAGAGTCACTACAGAGTCACTTTAGAGTCACTTTAGAGTCACTATAGAGTCACTTTAGAGTCACTACAGAGTCACTACAGAGTCACTATAGAGTCACTTTAGAGTCACTATAGAGTCACTTTAGAGTCACTACAGAGTCACTACAGAGTCACTATAGAGTCACTTTAGAGTCGCTTTAGAGTCGCTTTAGAGTCGCTTTAGAGTCACTTTAGAGTCACTTTAGAGTCACTTTAGAGTCGCTTTAGAGTCACTTTAGAGTCACTACAGAGTCACTACAGAGTCGCTACAGAGTCACTTTAGAGTCGCTTTAGAGTCGCTTTAGAGTCACTACAGAGTCGCTTTAGAGTCACTATAGAGTCACTACAGAGTCGCTACAGAGTCACTTTAGAGTCACTACAGAGTCACTATAGAGTCACTACAGAGTCGCTACAGAGTCGCTACAGAGTCACTTTAGAGTCGCTTTAGAGTCACTTTAGAGTCGCTACAGAGTCGCTACAGAGTCGCTTTAGAGTCGCTTTAGAGTCACTACAGAGTCACTTTAGAGTCGCTACAGAGTCGCTACAGAGTCGCTTTAGAGTCGCTTAAGAGTCGCTTTAGAGTCGCTTTAGAGTCACTTTAGAGTCGCTACAGAGTCGCTTAAGAGTCGCTTTAGAGTCGCTTTAGAGTCACTACAGAGTCACTTTAGAGTCACGATAGAGTCACTACAGAGTCGCTACAGAGTCACTATAGAGTCACTACAGAGTCACTATAGAGTCACTACAGAGTCACTACAGAGTCGCTACAGAGTCACTTTAGAGTCGCTACAGAGTCACTTTAGAGTCACTACAGAGTCACTATAGAGTCACTACAGAGTCGCTACAGAGTCGCTACAGAGTCACTTTAGAGTCGCTTTAGAGTCGCTTTAGAGTCACTACAGAGTCGCTTTAGAGTCACTATAGAGTCACTACAGAGTCGCTACAGAGTCACTACAGAGTCACTATAGAGTCACTACAGAGTCGCTACAGAGTCACTTTAGAGTCGCTACAGAGTCACTACAGAGTCACTACAGAGTCGCTACAGAGTCACTTTAGAGTCACTTTAGAGTCACTACAGAGTCACTACAGAGTCACTACAGAGTCACTATAGAGTCACTACAGAGTCACTACAGAGTCACTATAGAGTCACTACAGAGTCACTACAGAGTCACTATAGAGTCACTACAGAGTCACTACAGAGTCACTTTAGAGTCACTTTAGAGTCACTATAGAGTCACTATAGAGTCACTACAGAGTCACTACAGAGTCACTACAGAGTCACTACAGAGTCACTATAGAGTCACTACAGAGTCACTACAGAGTCACTACAGAGTCACTATAGAGTCACTATAGAGTCACTACAGAGTCACTATAGAGTCACTACAGAGTCACTACAGAGTCACTTTAGAGTCACTTTAGAGTCACTATAGAGTCACTATAGAGTCACTACAGAGTCACTACAGAGTCACTACAGAGTCACTATAGAGTCACTACAGAGTCACTACAGAGTCACTACAGAGTCACTATAGAGTCACTATAGAGTCACTACAGAGTCACTATAGAGTCACTACAGAGTCACTACAGAGTCACTATAGAGTCACTATAGAGTCACTATAGAGTCACTACAGAGTCACTACAGTACGGCTTCCTGGGCTGAAGCTCGAGCTCTGCAAACCACATGGCGTGCAATGCACCAGTGGTTTCCAACAAAAGAAAACGGTCGTCGTCAGGAGCGTGTTGTATCGCTGTGTGGCTGCACACATGGTTTTTATACAAAGAGGGAAGAAGTACATTTCCATAGGCTGCCACTAACGGATGAGAAGCCGCTCGAAGCATGGGCTATCTCCACGAAACGGTCCGATCCGCCGCTCAATCAGTACGCACGTGTGTGCAGCGAACACTTTACAAATGACGATTATGTCCACAAAATGAGGTTTGATGAGTCTGGATGCCGGGTTCAATACAACAATAATAATTCCTTACATTTATTATAGCGCTTTTTCCAGATGCTCAAAGCGCTTTACAGATACACATTACACACATACATGCAATGGTCACTGTGGACAATACCCACAGGAGCACACTGCACAGCAGTGCAGGTGAAGTGTCTTGCCCAAGGACACAGCGGCTTTACAGACGCAGGTTTCACCCCTTGATCGGATGATCATTGCACAGCGCACTGCGCCACTGCATCTTCACGCCTCAAAGTCATCGAGGCGCTTTTACAAGTACACATTGGTATTATACATGTACTGTGGAGAATACCCACAGGAGCAAATCCGGGTGAAGTGCCTTGCCCAAGGACACAACGGCCTGACGCAGTGGTGGCAGGAGCGGGTTTCGAACTGGAGTTCCCCAGCAGCCCCCCTTGATCTGATGATCAGATGCACAGACCACTGCGCCACCCTGTACAACACCTTGGATTTGAAGCCAGGATCTGTTCCCACAACATTCGATTTCTCATCGTATGCAGTCGGGAACACCGACCGTCCCAGCACGTCGGCCGCGCAAGACAATGACACCAGTGTCAACAAACGTGAAGTTGGAGCCACCATACGAGCTGCTTCAGCTGCCGAGAGAGAGGTAATACTGCAGCACGACCAGATTACTAGCTCACACGTATTTACTGACACAGTGTGACCTTATTAATTTATGTATATTATATATATATATTATGTAATAATGTACTGGAACTGGTTATCCCACTCGGCGAATTCAGAACCGTCGGTACTTCCGGCGGATTCCGGATCGTATGCCACTCTATTCGACCGAATCGGTTCATAAGCATAGGCCATGGGAAGGCTGGTAACTGTAGATGCTTCCACATCAATGCCATCTCCCGACGAATAGTCAAATTCATCGTTCAAAACGTCGATCTCATTGCAAAATTCCTCCATCGCTGCCATATCTGCCACGTTGTGTTGACTTCCGGTATGGATACCCGGAGCGAGGACCCACCCAGTGACGTCCCCATTTGGGACTCCCCTGATGGCGGCGGCCTGGTCCCGGAATTCCCCACCCGGCCGGCGGATAATTAATTTTGTTTGGCGAGTAATATCATATACAATAAATATTACGATCAATATCCATTGTAGAATGAATAAACTACCGGAGTATTATAGCTGTAATGGTGTTTCCTTTCCCCTTTGAAACAAGACGTACCGCAAACATGCCGCGAGCTCACCCATCGCCGGCTATGACTCCCCCTCCGCACTGAGCTCGCTTTAATGTGCATAACTTTGGGCAAGGTTCATAGTTTTAAATATTGTAAAGTGTCGAGCCGATGACTGCAGTCGGAGGCGGCGTGTTGAGTACGTTGAGTATGAAGTTATTTTCCATTAGTTTACAGAAAGGTAGGAACAACTTCATCACGCCTCAAACTGAGGGCACTCGTCTCAATAGCATGTTTTAGATGGAAGTTGTCTGAGGTCCGGACCCCCAGCTGCTCTTGCAGTAATAAGCAGCACCTTTCTGACTGTCCTGATGGGCTGGATGTAGGACTGCTTTTCCTCTCTTGTTTTCTTAGTTGTGTTCTCTGTATTGTATATGTCTGTGTTCTGTGTCACGCTGCTGCCTTCTTGGCCAGGTCAGGTTGCAAATGAGATTCTATCTCAATGCTTGTATCTGGTTAAATAAAGGTTACATACAAATAGAAAACATGCTACTCAAGCTAGAATGATAAGAAACCACAGGTGCGCTACCTAACAGGTCCGTGGCGCAACACACTCTCTAACACTGCGAATGATGCCCCGTAATGTTCCACCACTAAAGCAAGCAACTGCCGGACTTCCGCTCTACAAGTACTCACAGTATAAAAACACGCTGAAGTCAATCAATATAAAGTCAGCCTGTGATTTCCATGGCTGTACCCTAACACCAGTGAAGGCACATGTTTACAAATTGACAGCTGTGTTTACGTTGCTCGTTGTAACGGCAAATGTGAACTCTGCTTTTTCAAACAATGCGTCTTGTGATAACCCGTAACCATGACGAACACTTGATGACATTACATCACTTTAATAACTTTCACCTTGTAGAGATCTCCTCGGATCAGAACCAGCTTGCTCCTCCGATGCGGGAAGAAAAGATGGTGGACCACATCTTGTCCATTAAAGTGCCATATTGCTCAAGTTCAATTACGAAACTATTAAAAGTAGGGTTTTGAGTCCGACCATTTTCATTTGTGAATACAATATTTGTCAATAATTAGAAGCTGAGTAATCGGCTGCAGAGCAAGCTGCTGACGTGTGTGCTCAGTGGGCGGAGTCACAGAGACAAACATAACTCTTTTCTTATTTCTTCACATGATTGAGACTTGTAGAACGCACACCCCTCAAGATGAACACAGTTCTACGGGATGGATTCACGTTTCCATGAGAAACATTCTGTCTCATATATTAACTTCATATTTGCAAATTGAACAACCCCACTTTCCCCTTTTGTTCAGTGTACAAGGCTTCTGCGATTAATCCAAATAAAAGTGTCCACACAAATTAGACTCAGAGAATGCTCTCTCCGTCAGTCAGCACGACAAGAGGCACACCTCCACACAAGCGTTTATTCAAACGTCAAAGTCAACTTTAATGTCAATTTCTCGTGTTTGTACAGACGGAGAGATCGCAATAACGTTTCCAACAATCTGAATACAAAATACATTAATACAAATATGTATACAATATGTACAACATATGAATATATATATACATTCAACAGACACATTTACACATATGCACACATTAAGATGAAACAAAACAATCAATGTACAAAATAACAGTCCCTTCGATATCTGAGGGAATGCACGTCGAGCATTGAAGCAAACTAAGATGTTCTGGATGTTTCTGTTGGATGATAACTTTAAAGAACTGGTCAGTTGTGTTTGAGCGGCCTCTTCCCCACAGGTTGACTCTGTCTCTCAATGGGCTGCAACATGGGAATTGTAGTCCTTTATTATCCATGCAGTGCACGAGGTCGCCACTAGATGGCAATATGACTTTGTCCAAAACAAAACCCTGTCTCTCACACTTCCTCTTATTATAATATTGTAAAAGTATCTTAATAATAAACTACAAAACACTTTTCATGTAAAAATGTTTTTTGTATATAAATATTAACAAAAATCACGTTTCTTAATTTAATTTTGGCAAATTTCTCAGGAAAAAAAACGTTTGCAGAAAAATGATTTTCAGAATAATATGTATCACTGGTTACTCATTCATGGGAACATAATTTAAACATTGAATACTATGAGTTTGTGAATCCACAATAATGTATCTTATTCATGACTTGAGTTATATTTTGTATGAACAATATGAACTTGCAAAGTAGAGAAGTAATAGTATAAAGTAGCAAAACATGGGAATACTAGCGTAACGTGCAGGTACCTCCCAACTGCACTCTGGCGCAGTACTCGAGTAAATCTAGTAACTGGTTTGAGGGAAAGTTTAGTTTTTCATCCAGCAGAGGGCGGTGACGCAGCACTTTGGATTCCTCTGTACTCGCATATGTACTTGTGTACCTTGTACTTTTACTTCAGTAAAGTATCTGAGTACTTCTTCCACCATGATTTGATGGACACAATATCAACTGCACACAGTGTGTGTCCTCTGTTATCAGGTGTGTTTCTGTTCTCGGTTAGCCGCGACCAAACCAGAACCAATGGAGCTGTTTGTCAGCGAAGGGAAACCCACAGAACCACAGCAGCAGAACAGCCTTTAGTCCTCTGCTCAAGAGTCACTACAGAGTCACTAAAGAGTCACTACAGAGTCACTACAGAGTCACTACAGAGTCACTACAGAGTCACTACAGAGTCACTATAGAGTCACTTTAGAGTCACTACAGAGTCACTACAGAGTCACTATAGAGTCACTTTAGAGTCACTTTAGAGTCACTACAGAGTCACTACAGAGTCACTACAGAGTCACTAAAGAGTCACTACAGAGTCACTACAGAGTCACTAAAGAGTCACTACAGAGTCACTATAGAGTCACTACGGAGTCACTACAGAGTCACTACAGAGTCACTATAGAGTCGCTTTAGAGTCACTATAGAGTCACTACAGAGTCACTACAGAGTCACTACAGAGTCGCTTTAGAGTCACTACAGAGTCACTATAGAGTCACTATAGAGTCACTACAGAGTCACTACAGAGTCACTACAGAGTCGCTTTAGAGTCACTTTAGAGTCACTACAGAGTCACTACAGAGTCACTTTAGAGTCACTATAGAGTCGCTTTAGAGTCACTATAGTCACTACAGAGTCACTACAGAGTCACTACAGAGTCGCTTTAGAGTCACTACAGAGTCACTATAGAGTCACTATAGAGTCACTACAGAGTCACTACAGAGTCACTACAGAGTCGCTTTAGAGTCACTATAGAGTCACTACAGAGTCACTACAGAGTCACTATAGAGTCACTACAGAGTCACTACAGAGTCGCTTTAGAGTCATTACAGAGTCACTACAGAGTCACTATAGAGTCACTACAGAGTCACTATAGAGTCACTATAGAGTCACTACAGAGTCACTACAGAGTCACTATAGAGTCACTACAGAGTCACTATAGAGTCACTACAGAGTCACTATTGAGTCACTTTAGAGTCAGAGTCACTACAGAGTCACTACAAAGTCACTACAGAGTCACTATAGAGTCACTACAGAGTCACTACAGAGTCACTACAGAGTCACTATAGAGTCACTACAGAGTCACTACAGAGTCACTATAGAGTCACTACAGAGTCACTACAGAGTCACTACAGAGTCACTACAGAGTCACCATAGAGTCACTATAGAGTCACTATAGAGTCACTACAGAGTCACTATAGAGTCACTACAGAGTCACTATAGAGTCACTTTAGAGTCAGAGTCACTACAGAGTCACTACAGAGTCACTATAGAGTCACTACAGTACGGCTTCCTGGGCCGAAGCTCGAGCTCTGTAAACCACATGGCGTGCAATGCACCAGTGGTTTCCAACAAAAGAAAACGGTCGTCGTCAGGAGCGTGTTGTGTCGCTGTGTGGCTGCACACATGGTTTTTATACAAAGAGGGAAGAAGTACATTTCCATAGGCTGCCACTAACGGATGAGAAGCCGCTCGAAGCATGGGCTATCTCCACGAAACGGTCCGATCCGCCGCTCAATCAGTACGCACGTGTGTGCAGCGAACACTTTACAAATGACGATTATGTCTGGATGACTGGTTCAATACAACACGTCGGATTTGAAGCCAGGATCTGTTCCCACAACATTCGATTTCTCATCGTATGCAGTCGGGAACACCGACCGTCCCAGCACGTCGGCCGCGCAAGACAATGACACCAGTGTCAACAAACGTGAAGTTGGAGCCACCATACGAGCTGCTTCAGCTGCCGAGAGAGAGGTAATACTGCAGCACGACCAGATTACTAGCTCACACGTATTTACTGACACAGTGTGACCTTATTAATTTATGTATATTATATATATATATTATGTAATAATGTACTGGAACTGGTGATCCCACTCGGCGAATTCAGAACCGTCGGTACTTCCGGCGAATTCCGGATCGTATGCCACTCTATTCGACCGAATCGGTTCATAAGCATAGGCCATGGGAAGGCTGGTAACTGTAGATGCTTCCACATCAATGCCATCTCCCGACGAATAGTCAAATTCATCGTTCAAAACGTCGATCTCATTGTAAAATTCCTCCATCGCTGCCATATCTGCCACGTTGTGTTGACTTCCGGTATGGATACCCGGAGCGAGGACCCACCCAGTGACGTCAGCATTTGGGACTCCCCTGATGGCGGCGGCCTGGTCCCGGAATTCCCCACCCGGCCGGCGGATAATTAATTTTCTTTTGGCGAGTAATATCATGTACAATAAATATTACGATCAATATCCATTGTAGAATGAATAAACTACCGGAGTATTATAGCTGTAATGGTGTTTCCTTTCCCCTTTGAAACAAGACGTAACGCAAACATGCCGCGAGCTCACCCATCGCCGGCTATGACTCCCCCTCCGCACTGAGCTCGCTTTAATGTGCATAACTTTGGGCAAGGTTCATAGTTTTAAATATTGTAAAGTGTCGAGCCGATGACTGCAGTCGGAGGCGGCGTGTTGAGTACGTTGAGTATGAAGTTATTTTCCATTAGTTTACAGAAAGGTAGGAACAACTTCATCACGCCTCAAACTGAGGGCACTCGTCTCAATAGCATGTTTTAGATGGAAGTTGTCTGAGGTCCGGACCCCCAGCTGCTCTTGCAGTAATAAGCAGCACCTTTCTGACTGTCCTGATGGGCTGGATGTAGGGACTGCTTTTCCTCTCTTGTTTTCTTAGTTGTGTTCTCTGTATTGTATATGTCTGTGTTCTGTGTCACGCTGCTGCCTTCTTGGCCAGGTCAGGTTGCAAATGAGATTCTATCTCAATGCTTGTATCTGGTTAAATAAAGGTTACATACAAATAGAAAACATGCTACTCAAGCTAGAATGATAAGAAACCACAGGTGCGCTACCTAACAGGTCCGTGGCGCAACACACTCTCTAACACTGCGAATGATGCCCCGTAATGTTCCACCACTAAAGCAAGCAACCGCCGGACTTCCGCTCTACAAGTACTCACAGTATAAAATCACGCTGAAGTCAATCAATATAAAGTCAGCCTGTGATTTCCATGGCTGTACCCTAACACCAGTGAAGGCACATGTTTACAAATTGACAGCTGTGTTTACGTTGCTCGTTGTAACGGCAAATGTGAGCTCTGCTTTTTCAAACAATGCGTCTTGTGATAACCCGTAACCATGACGAACACTTGATGACATTACATCACTTTAATAACTGTCACCTTGTAGAGATCTCCTCGGATCAGAACCAGCTTGCTCCTCCGATGCGGGAAGAAAAGATGGTGGACCACATCTTGACCATTAAAGTGCCATATTGCTCAAGTTCAATTACGAAACTATTAAAAGTAGGGTTTTGAGTCCGACCATTTTCATTTGTGAATACAATATTTGTCAATAATTAGAAGCTGAGTAATCGGCTGCAGAGCAAGCTGCTGACGTGTGTGCTCAGTGGGCGGAGTCACAGAGACAAACATAATAATAATAATAATAATATATTGGATTTATAAAGCGCTTTTATAGTACCCAAAGACGCTTTACAATATGAGGGGGGGGGGTAGATAGACTGGGGCAGGTAGACAACAGACTAAGAAAAACAACAAAAACAACAAAACAAAACACAGTGGCAGTCAGGAGGAGGTCGAACATGAGTGGGGGATTTTACGGATAGAGAGAGGTGAAAAGGTGGGGTTTGAGGCGGGACTGGAACAGAGTGAGGGACTCGGACTCACGGAGGTCTTGGGGGAGGGAGCTCCAGAGCTTTGGGGCGGCCACAGAGAAGGCTCTGTCTCCGAAGCTCCGGAGATTGCCAATGGGGGTGGAACTCTTTTCTTATTTCTTCACATGATTGAGACTTGTAGAACGCACACCCCTCAAGATGAACACAGTTCTACGGGATGGATTCACGTTTCCATGAGAAACATTCTGTCTCATATATTAACTTCATATTTGCAAATTGAACAACCCCACTTTCCCCTTTTGTTCAGTGTACAAGGCTTCTGCGATTAATCCAAATAAAAGTGTCCACACAAATTAGACTCAGAGAATGCTGTCTCCGTCAGTCAGCACGACAAGAGGCACACCTCCACACAAGCGTTTATTCAAACGTCAAAGTCAACTTTAATGTCAATTTCTCGTGTTTGTACAGACGGAGAGATCGCAATAACGTTTCCAACAATCTGAATACAAAATACATTAATACAAATATGTATAACATATGTATAACATATGTATATATATATATATATACACATTCAACAGACACATTTACACATATGCACACATTAAGATGAAACAAAACAATCAATGTACAAAATAACAGTCCCTTCGATATCTGAGGGAATGCACGTCGAGCATTGAAGCAAACTAAGATGTTCTGGATGTTTCTGTTGGATGATAACTTTAAAGAACTGGTCAGTTGTGTTTGAGCGGCCTCTTCCCCACAGGTTGACTCTGTCTCTCAATGGGCTGCAACATGGGAACTGTAGTCCTTTATTATCCATGCAGTGCACACGGTCGCCACTAGATGGCAATATGACTTTGACCAAAACAAAACCCTGTCTCTCACACTTCCTCTTATTATAATGTTGTAAAAGTATCTTAATAATAAACTACAAAACACTTTTCATGTAAAAATGTTTTTTGTATATAAATATTAACAAAAATCACGTTTCTTAATTTAATTTTGGCAAATTTCTCAGGAAAAAAAACGTTTGCAGAAAAATGATTTTCAGAATAATATGTATCACTGGTTACTCATTCATGGGAACATAATTTAAACATTGAATACTATGAGTTTGTGAATCCACAATAATGTATCTTATTCATGACTTGAGTTATATTTTGTATGAACAATATGAACTTGCAAAGTAGAGAAGTAATAGTATAAAGTAGCAAAACATGGGAATACTAGCGTAACGTGCAGGTACCTCCCAACTGCACTCTGGCGCAGTACTCGAGTAAATCTAGTAACTGGTTTGAGGGAAAGTTTAGTTTTTCATCCAGCAGAGGGCGGTGACGCAGCACTTTGGATTCCTCTGTACTCGCATATGTACTTGTGTACCTTGTACTTTTACTTCAGTAAAGTATCTGAGTACTTCTTCCACCATGATTTGATGGACACAATATCAACTGCACACAGTGTGTGTCCTCTGTTATCAGGTGTGTTTCTGTTCTCGGTTAGCCGCGACCAAACCAGAACCAATGGAGCTGTTTGTCAGCGAAGGGAAACCCACAGAACCACAGCAGCAGAGCAGCCTTTAGTCCTCTGCTCAAGAGTCACTACAGAGTCACTTTAGAGTCACTTTAGAGTCACTACAGAGTCACTACAGAGTCACTACAGAGTCACTTTAGAGTCACTACAGAGTCACTACAGAGTCACTATAGAGTCACTTTAGAGTCACTAAGAGTCACTACAGAGTCACTATAGAGTCACTACAGAGTCACTATAGAGTCACTACAGAGTCACTACAGAGTCACTATAGAGTCACTTTAGAGTCACTACAGAGTCACTACAGAGTCACTACAGAGTCACTATAGAGTCACTTTAGAGTCACTACAGAGTCACTACAGAGTCACTATAGAGTCACTTTAGAGTCACTTTAGAGTCACTACAGAGTCACTACAAAGTCACTATAGAGTCACTTTAGAGTCACTACAGAGTCACTACAGAGTCACTATAGAGTCACTTTAGAGTCACTTTAGAGTCACTACAGAGTCACTACAGAGTCACTACAGAGTCACTAAAGAGTCATTACAGAGTCACTATAGAGTCACTTTAGAGTCACTACAGAGTCACTACAGAGTCACTATAGAGTCACTTTAGAGTCACTACAGAGTCACTTTAGAGTCACTACAGAGTCACTACAGAGTCACTACAGAGTCACTTTAGAGTCACTATAGAGTCACTACAGAGTCACTTTAGAGTCACTTTAGAGTCACTATAGAGTCACTTTAGAGTCACTACAGAGTCACTACAGAGTCACTATAGAGTCACTTTAGAGTCACTATAGAGTCACTTTAGAGTCACTACAGAGTCACTACAGAGTCACTATAGAGTCACTTTAGAGTCACTACAGAGTCACTTTAGAGTCACTACAGAGTCACTACAGAGTCACTATAGAGTCACTTTAGAGTCACTATAGAGTCACTACAGAGTCACTTTAGAGTCACTTTAGAGTCACTACAGAGTCACAACAGAGTCACTATAGAGTCACTTTAGAGTCACTACAGAGTCACTACAGAGTCACTCAAGAGTCACTCTAGAGTCACTTTAGAGTCACTACAGAGTCACTACAGAGTCACTTTAGAGTCACTATAGAGTCACTTTAGAGTCACTACAGAGTCACTACAGAGTCACTACAGAGTCACTAAAGAGTCACTTTAGAGTCACTATAGAGTCACTTTAGAGTCACTACAGAGTCACTACAGAGTCACTACAGAGTCACTAAAGAGTCACTTTAGAGTCACTTTAGAGTCACTACAGAGTCACTTTAAAGTCACTATAGAGTCACTTTAGAGTCACTTTAGAGTCACTACAGAGTCACTACAGAGTCACTATAGAGTCACTTTAGAGTCACTACAGAGTCACTACAGAGTCACTACAGAGTCACTTTAGAGTCACTACAGAGTCACTTTAGAGTCACTACAGAGTCACTACAGAGTCACTACAGAGTCACTTTAGAGTCACTTTAGAGTCACTTTAGAGTCACTACAGAGTCACTTTAGAGTCACTATAGAGTCACTACAGAGTCACTTTAGAGTCACTACAGAGTCACTACAGAGTCACTATAGAGTCACTTTAGAGTCACTACAGAGTCACTACAGAGTCACTACAGAGTCACTTTAGAGTCACTACAGAGTCACTTTAGAGTCACTTTAGAGTCACTTTAGAGTCACTACAGAGTCACTTTAGAGTCACTATAGAGTCACTTTAGAGTCACTTTAGAGTCACTACAGAGTCACTATAGAGTCACTTTAGAGTCACTACAGAGTCACTACAGAGTCACTACAGAGTCACTTTAGAGTCACTTTAGAGTCACTACAGAGTCACTACAGAGTCACTATAGAGTCACTTTAGAGTCACTACAGAGTCACTTTAGAGTCACTACAGAGTCACTACAGAGTCACTACAGAGTCACTTTAGAGTCACTACAGAGTCACTATTGAGTCACTTTAGAGTCACTTTAGAGTCACTTTAGAGTCACTACAGAGTCACTAAGAGTCACTAAAGAGTCACTTTAGAGTCACTTTAGAGTCACTACAGAGTCACTACAGAGTCACTACAGAGTCACTACAGAGTCACTAAAGAGTGACTTTAGAGTCACT
Source organism: Champsocephalus esox (assembly GCA_036324585.1). Classification (NCBI taxonomy): domain Eukaryota; kingdom Metazoa; phylum Chordata; class Actinopteri; order Perciformes; family Channichthyidae; genus Champsocephalus; species Champsocephalus esox. The sequence continues at coordinate 42,681,449 of CM070481.1, forward strand.
ATAGAGTCACTTTAGAGTCACTACAGAGTCACTACAGAGTCACTATAGAGTCACTTTAGAGTCACTACAGAGTCACTTTAGAGTCACTACAGAGTCACTACAGAGTCACTACAGAGTCACTATAGAGTTACTTTAGAGTCACTACAGAGTCACTGTAGAGTCACTTTAGAGTCACTACAGAGTCACTACAGAGTCACTACAGAGTCACTTTAGAGTCACTTTAGAGTCACTTTAGAGTCACTTTAGAGTCACTACAGAGTCACTTTAGAGTCACTACAGAGTCACTAAAGAGTCACTTTAGAGTCACTTTAGAGTCACTACAGAGTCACTTTAGAGTCACTATAGAGTCACTACAGAGTCACTTTAGAGTCACTACAGAGTCACTACAGAGTCACTATAGAGTCACTTTAGAGTCACTACAGAGTCACTACAGAGTCACTACAGAGTCACTTTAGAGTCACTACAGAGTCACTTTAGAGTCACTTTAGAGTCACTTTAGAGTCACTACAGAGTCACTTTAGAGTCACTATAGAGTCACTTTAGAGTCACTTTAGAGTCACTACAGAGTCACTATAGAGTCACTTTAGAGTCACTACAGAGTCACTACAGAGTCACTACAGAGTCACTTTAGAGTCACTTTAGAGTCACTACAGAGTCACTACAGAGTCACTATAGAGTCACTTTAGAGTCACTACAGAGTCACTTTAGAGTCACTACAGAGTCACTACAGAGTCACTACAGAGTCACTTTAGAGTCACTACAGAGTCACTATTGAGTCACTTTAGAGTCACTTTAGAGTCACTTTAGAGTCACTACAGAGTCACTAAAGAGTCACTAAAGAGTCACTTTAGAGTCACTTTAGAGTCACTACAGAGTCACTACAGAGTCACTACAGAGTCACTACAGAGTCACTAAAGAGTGACTTTAGAGTCACTATAGAGTCACTTTAGAGTCACTACAGAGTCACTACAGAGTCACTATAGAGTCACTTTAGAGTCACTACAGAGTCACTTTAGAGTCACTACAGAGTCACTACAGAGTCACTACAGAGTCACTATAGAGTTACTTTAGAGTCACTACAGAGTCACTGTAGAGTCACTTTAGAGTCACTACAGAGTCACTACAGAGTCACTACAGAGTCACTTTAGAGTCACTTTAGAGTCACTTTAGAGTCACTTTAGAGTCACTACAGAGTCACTTTAGAGTCACTACAGAGTCACTAAAGAGTCACTTTAGAGTCACTACAGAGTCACTTTAGAGTCACTTTAGAGTCACTTTAGAGTCACTACAGAGTCACTACAGAGTCACTACAGAGTCACTTTAGAGTCACTTTAGAGTCACTTTAGAGTCACTTTAGAGTCACTACAGAGTCACTACAGAGTCACTATAGAGTCACTTTAGAGTCACTACAGAGTCACTACAGAGTCACTACAGAGTCACTTTAGAGTCACTTTAGAGTCACTTTAGAGTCACTTTAGAGTCACGACAGAGTCACTACAGAGTCACTATAGAGTCACTTTAGAGTCACTACAGAGTCACTTTAGAGTCACTAGTAAAACAAAATAAAAAGATGTCCAGAGGAGTTCTTCTTCAGGTTTACCTCAGAGACGAGTACAGGACGTCCGGCTCGGGGACGATCTCTGCTAAATACAGGAGAAAGTTTATTAAATAATAATATT
>CM070481.1:42693099-42722105 GCA_036324585.1 Champsocephalus esox
TGAACTGTAGAGGAGTAGAAGTACACCATGTACCTCTGAACTGTAGAGGAGTAGAAGTACACCATGTACCTCTGAACTGTAGAGGAGTAGAAGTACACCATGTACCTCTGAACTGTAGAGGAGTAGAAGTACACCATGTACCTCTGAACTGTAGAGGAGTAGAAGTACACCATGTACCTCTGAACTGTAGAGGAGTAGAAGTACACCATGTACCTCTGAACTGTAGAGAGTAGAAGTACACCATGTACCTCTGAACTGTAGAGGAGTAGAAGTACACCATGTACCTCTGAACTGTAGAGGAGTAGAAGTACACCATGTACCTCTGAACTGTAGAGGAGTAGAAGTACACCATGTACCTCTGAACTGTAGTGAGTAGAAGTACACCATGTACCTCTGAACTGTAGAGAGTAGAAGTACACCATGTACCTCTGAACTGTAGAGGAGTAGAAGTACACCATGTACCTCTGAACTGTAGTGAGTAGAAGTACACCATGTACCTCTGAACTGTAGAGGAGTAGAAGTACACCATGTACCTCTGAACTGTAGAGAGTAGAAGTACACCATGTACCTCTGAACTGTAGAGGAGTAGAAGTACACCATGTACCTCTGAACTGTAGAGGAGTAGAAGTACACCATGTACCTCTGAACTGTAGAGGAGTAGAAGTACACCATGTACCTCTGAACTGTAGAGGAGTAGAAGTACACCATGTACCTCTGAACTGTAGAGAGTAGAAGTACACCATGTACCTCTGAACTGTAGAGGAGTAGAAGTACACCATGTACCTCTGAACTGTAGAGGAGTAGAAGTACACCATGTACCTCTGAACTGTAGAGAGTAGAAGTACACCATGTACCTCTGAACTGTAGAGGAGTAGAAGTACACCATGTACCTCTGAACTGTAGAGGAGTAGAAGTACACCATGTACCTCTGAACTGTAGAGAGTAGAAGTACACCATGTACCTCTGAACTGTAGAGGAGTAGAAGTACACCATGTACCTCTGAACTGTAGTGAGTAGAAGTACACCATGTACCTCTGAACTGTAGAGGAGTAGAAGTACACCATGTACCTCTGAACTGTAGTGAGTAGAAGTACACCATGTACCTCTGAACTGTAGAGGAGTAGAAGTACACCATGTACCTCTGAACTGTAGAGAGTAGAAGTACACCATGTACCTCTGAACTGTAGAGGAGTAGAAGTACACCATGTACCTCTGAACTGTAGAGAGTAGAAGTACACCATGTACCTCTGAACTGTAGAGGAGTAGAAGTACACCATGTACCTCTGAACTGTAGAGGAGTAGAAGTACACCATGTACCTCTGAACTGTAGAGGAGTAGAAGTACACCATGTACCTCTGAACTGTAGAGAGTAGAAGTACACCATGTACCTCTGAACTGTAGAGAGTAGAAGTACACCATGTACCTCTGAACTGTAGAGGAGTAGAAGTACACCATGTACCTCTGAACTGTAGAGAGTAGAAGTACACCATGTACCTCTGAACTGTAGAGAGTAGAAGTACACCATGTACCTCTGAACTGTAGAGGAGTAGAAGTACACCATGTACCTCTGAACTGTAGAGGAGTAGAAGTACACCATGTACCTCTGAACTGTAGAGGAGTAGAAGTACACCATGTACCTCTGAACTGTAGAGGAGTAGAAGTACACCATGTACCTCTGAACTGTAGAGGAGTAGAAGTACACCATGTACCTCTGAACTGTAGAGGAGTAGAAGTACACCATGTACCTCTGAACTGTAGAGGAGTAGAAGTACACCATGTACCTCTGAACTGTAGAGAGTAGAAGTACACCATGTACCTCTGAACTGTAGAGAGTAGAAGTACACCATGTACCTCTGAACTGTAGAGGAGTAGAAGTACACCATGTACCTCTGAACTGTAGAGGAGTAGAAGTACACCATGTACCTCTGAACTGTAGAGGAGTAGAAGTACACCATGTACCTCTGAACTGTAGAGAGTAGAAGTACACCATGTACCTCTGAACTGTAGAGGAGTAGAAGTACACCATGTACCTCTGAACTGTAGAGGAGTAGAAGTACACCATGTACCTCTGAACTGTAGAGGAGTAGAAGTACACCATGTACCTCTGAACTGTAGAGGAGTAGAAGTACACCATGTACCTCTGAACTGTAGAGGAGTAGAAGTACACCATGTACCTCTGAACTGTAGAGAGTAGAAGTACACCATGTACCTCTGAACTGTAGAGGAGTAGAAGTACACCATGTACCTCTGAACTGTAGAGGAGTAGAAGTACACCATGTACCTCTGAACTGTAGAGGAGTAGAAGTACACCATGTACCTCTGAACTGTAGAGAGTAGAAGTACACCATGTACCTCTGAACTGTAGAGGAGTAGAAGTACACCATGTACCTCTGAACTGTAGAGAGTAGAAGTACACCATGTACCTCTGAACTGTAGAGGAGTAGAAGTACACCATGTACCTCTGAACTGTAGAGGAGTAGAAGTACACCATGTACCTCTGAACTGTAGAGGAGTAGAAGTACACCATGTACCTCTGAACTGTAGAGGAGTAGAAGTACACCATGTACCTCTGAACTGTAGAGGAGTAGAAGTACACCATGTACCTCTGAACTGTAGAGGAGTAGAAGTACACCATGTACCTCTGAACTGTAGAGGAGTAGAAGTACACCATGTACCTCTGAACTGTAGAGGAGTAGAAGTACACCATGTACCTCTGAACTGTAGAGGAGTAGAAGTACACCATGTACCTCTGAACTGTAGAGGAGTAGAAGTACACCATGTACCTCTGAACTGTAGAGAGTAGAAGTACACCATGTACCTCTGAACTGTAGAGAGTAGAAGTACACCATGTACCTCTGAACTGTAGAGGAGTAGAAGTACACCATGTACCTCTGAACTGTAGAGGAGTAGAAGTACACCATGTACCTCTGAACTGTAGAGGAGTAGAAGTACACCATGTACCTCTGAACTGTAGAGAGTAGAAGTACACCATGTACCTCTGAACTGTAGAGGAGTAGAAGTACACCATGTACCTCTGAACTGTAGAGGAGTAGAAGTACACCATGTACCTCTGAACTGTAGAGGAGTAGAAGTACACCATGTACCTCTGAACTGTAGAGGAGTAGAAGTACACCATGTACCTCTGAACTGTAGTGGAGTAGAAGTACACCATGTACCTCTGAACTGTAGAGAGTAGAAGTACACCATGTACCTCTGAACTGTAGAGGAGTAGAAGTACACCATGTACCTCTGAACTGTAGAGGAGTAGAAGTACACCATGTACCTCTGAACTGTAGAGGAGTAGAAGTACACCATGTACCTCTGAACTGTAGAGGAGTAGAAGTACACCATGTACCTCTGAACTGTAGAGAGTAGAAGTACACCATGTACCTCTGAACTGTAGAGAGTAGAAGTACACCATGTACCTCTGAACTGTAGAGGAGTAGAAGTACACCATGTACCTCTGAACTGTAGAGGAGTAGAAGTACACCATGTACCTCTGAACTGTAGAGAGTAGAAGTACACCATGTACCTCTGAACTGTAGAGGAGTAGAAGTACACCATGTACCTCTGAACTGTAGAGGAGTAGAAGTACACCATGTACCTCTGAACTGTAGAGAGTAGAAGTACACCATGTACCTCTGAACTGTAGAGAGTAGAAGTACACCATGTACCTCTGAACTGTAGAGGAGTAGAAGTACACCATGTACCTCTGAACTGTAGAGAGTAGAAGTACACCATGTACCTCTGAACTGTAGAGAGTAGAAGTACACCATGTACCTCTGAACTGTAGAGGAGTAGAAGTACACCATGTACCTCTGAACTGTAGAGGAGTAGAAGTACACCATGTACCTCTGAACTGTAGAGGAGTAGAAGTACACCATGTACCTCTGAACTGTAGAGGAGTAGAAGTACACCATGTACCTCTGAACTGTAGAGAGTAGAAGTACACCATGTACCTCTGAACTGTAGAGAGTAGAAGTACACCATGTACCTCTGAACTGTAGAGAGTAGAAGTACACCATGTACCTCTGAACTGTAGAGGAGTAGAAGTACACCATGTACCTCTGAACTGTAGAGGAGTAGAAGTACACCATGTACCTCTGAACTGTAGAGAGTAGAAGTACACCATGTACCTCTGAACTGTAGAGGAGTAGAAGTACACCATGTACCTCTGAACTGTAGAGAGTAGAAGTACACCATGTACCTCTGAACTGTAGAGAGTAGAAGTACACCATGTACCTCTGAACTGTAGGAGTAGAAGTACACCATGTACCTCTGAACTGTAGAGGAGTAGAAGTACACCATGTACCTCTGAACTGTAGAGGAGTAGAAGTACACCATGTACCTCTGAACTGTAGAGGAGTAGAAGTACACCATGTACCTCTGAACTGTAGAGAGTAGAAGTACACCATGTACCTCTGAACTGTAGAGGAGTAGAAGTACACCATGTACCTCTGAACTGTAGAGGAGTAGAAGTACACCATGTACCTCTGAACTGTAGAGGAGTAGAAGTACACCATGTACCTCTGAACTGTAGAGGAGTAGAAGTACACCATGTACCTCTGAACTGTAGAGAGTAGAAGTACACCATGTACCTCTGAACTGTAGAGGAGTAGAAGTACACCATGTACCTCTGAACTGTAGAGAGTAGAAGTACACCATGTACCTCTGAACTGTAGAGGAGTAGAAGTACACCATGTACCTCTGAACTGTAGAGAGTAGAAGTACACCATGTACCTCTGAACTGTAGGGAGTAGAAGTACACCATGTACCTCTGAACTGTAGAGAGTAGAAGTACACCATGTACCTCTGAACGTGGAGTAGAAGTACACCATGTACCTCTGAACTGTAGAGAGAAGTACACCATGTACCTCTGAACTGTAGAGAGTAGAAGTACACCATGTACCTCTGAACTGTAGAGAGTAGAAGTACACCATGTACCTCTGAACTGTAGAGGAGTAGAAGTACACCATGTACCTCTGAACTGTAGAGGAGTAGAAGTACACCATGTACCTCTGAACTGTAGAGAGTAGAAGTACACCATGTACCTCTGAACTGTAGAGAGTAGAAGTACACCATGTACCTCTGAACTGTAGAGGAGTAGAAGTACACCATGTACCTCTGAACTGTAGAGAGTAGAAGTACACCATGTACCTCTGAACTGTAGAGGAGTAGAAGTACACCATGTACCTCTGAACTGTAGAGAGTAGAAGTACACCATGTACCTCTGAACTGTAGAGAGTAGAAGTACACCATGTACCTCTGAACTGTAGAGGAGTAGAAGTACACCATGTACCTCTGAACTGTAGAGAGTAGAAGTACACCATGTACCTCTGAACTGTAGAGAGTAGAAGTACACCATGTACCTCTGAACTGTAGAGGAGTAGAAGTACACCATGTACCTCTGAACTGTAGAGAGTAGAAGTACACCATGTACCTCTGAACTGTAGAGGAGTAGAAGTACACCATGTACCTCTGAACTGTAGAGGAGTAGAAGTACACCATGTACCTCTGAACTGTAGAGAGTAGAAGTACACCATGTACCTCTGAACTGTAGAGAGTAGAAGTACACCATGTACCTCTGAACTGTAGAGAGTAGAAGTACACCATGTACCTCTGAACTGTAGAGGAGTAGAAGTACACCATGTACCTCTGAACTGTAGAGAGTAGAAGTACACCATGTACCTCTGAACTGTAGAGAGTAGAAGTACACCATGTACCTCTGAACTGTAGAGGAGTAGAAGTACACCATGTACCTCTGAACTGTAGAGGAGTAGAAGTACACCATGTACCTCTGAACTGTAGAGGAGTAGAAGTACACCATGTACCTCTGAACTGTAGAGGAGTAGAAGTACACCATGTACCTCTGAACTGTAGAGGAGTAGAAGTACACCATGTACCTCTGAACTGTAGAGAGTAGAAGTACACCATGTACCTCTGAACTGTAGAGAGTAGAAGTACACCATGTACCTCTGAACTGTAGAGAGTAGAAGTACACCATGTACCTCTGAACTGTAGAGGAGTAGAAGTACACCATGTACCTCTGAACTGTAGAGGAGTAGAAGTACACCATGTACCTCTGAACTGTAGAGAGTAGAAGTACACCATGTACCTCTGAACTGTAGAGAGTAGAAGTACACCATGTACCTCTGAACTGTAGAGAGTAGAAGTACACCATGTACCTCTGAACTGTAGAGGAGTAGAAGTACACCATGTACCTCTGAACTGTAGAGAGTAGAAGTACACCATGTACCTCTGAACTGTAGAGAGTAGAAGTACACCATGTACCTCTGAACTGTAGAGGAGTAGAAGTACACCATGTACCTCTGAACTGTAGAGGAGTAGAAGTACACCATGTACCTCTGAACTGTAGAGGAGTAGAAGTACACCATGTACCTCTGAACTGTAGAGGAGTAGAAGTACACCATGTACCTCTGAACTGTAGAGGAGTAGAAGTACACCATGTACCTCTGAACTGTAGAGAGTAGAAGTACACCATGTACCTCTGAACTGTAGAGAGTAGAAGTACACCATGTACCTCTGAACTGTAGAGGAGTAGAAGTACACCATGTACCTCTGAACTGTAGAGAGTAGAAGTACACCATGTACCTCTGAACTGTAGAGGAGTAGAAGTACACCATGTACCTCTGAACTGTAGAGGAGTAGAAGTACACCATGTACCTCTGAACTGTAGAGAGTAGAAGTACACCATGTACCTCTGAACTGTAGAGGAGTAGAAGTACACCATGTACCTCTGAACTGTAGAGAGTAGAAGTACACCATGTACCTCTGAACTGTAGAGGAGTAGAAGTACACCATGTACCTCTGAACTGTAGAGGAGTAGAAGTACACCATGTACCTCTGAACTGTAGAGGAGTAGAAGTACACCATGTACCTCTGAACTGTAGAGAGTAGAAGTACACCATGTACCTCTGAACTGTAGAGAGTAGAAGTACACCATGTACCTCTGAACTGTAGAGGAGTAGAAGTACACCATGTACCTCTGAACTGTAGAGAGTAGAAGTACACCATGTACCTCTGAACTGTAGAGAGTAGAAGTACACCATGTACCTCTGAACTGTAGAGGAGTAGAAGTACACCATGTACCTCTGAACTGTAGAGAGTAGAAGTACACCATGTACCTCTGAACTGTAGAGAGTAGAAGTACACCATGTACCTCTGAACTGTAGAGAGTAGAAGTACACCATGTACCTCTGAACTGTAGAGGAGTAGAAGTACACCATGTACCTCTGAACTGTAGAGAGTAGAAGTACACCATGTACCTCTGAACTGTAGAGAGTAGAAGTACACCATGTACCTCTGAACTGTAGAGGAGTAGAAGTACACCATGTACCTCTGAACTGTAGAGAGTAGAAGTACACCATGTACCTCTGAACTGTAGAGGAGTAGAAGTACACCATGTACCTCTGAACTGTAGAGAGTAGAAGTACACCATGTACCTCTGAACTGTAGAGAGTAGAAGTACACCATGTACCTCTGAACTGTAGAGAGTAGAAGTACACCATGTACCTCTGAACTGTAGAGAGTAGAAGTACACCATGTACCTCTGAACTGTAGAGAGTAGAAGTACACCATGTACCTCTGAACTGTAGAGGAGTAGAAGTACACCATGTACCTCTGAACTGTAGAGGAGTAGAAGTACACCATGTACCTCTGAACTGTAGAGAGTAGAAGTACACCATGTACCTCTGAACTGTAGAGAGTAGAAGTACACCATGTACCTCTGAACTGTAGAGGAGTAGAAGTACACCATGTACCTCTGAACTGTAGAGAGTAGAAGTACACCATGTACCTCTGAACTGTAGAGAGTAGAAGTACACCATGTACCTCTGAACTGTAGAGGAGTAGAAGTACACCATGTACCTCTGAACTGTAGAGAGTAGAAGTACACCATGTACCTCTGAACTGTAGAGAGTAGAAGTACACCATGTACCTCTGAACTGTAGAGAGTAGAAGTACACCATGTACCTCTGAACTGTAGAGGAGTAGAAGTACACCATGTACCTCTGAACTGTAGAGGAGTAGAAGTACACCATGTACCTCTGAACTGTAGAGAGTAGAAGTACACCATGTACCTCTGAACTGTAGAGGAGTAGAAGTACACCATGTACCTCTGAACTGTAGAGGAGTAGAAGTACACCATGTACCTCTGAACTGTAGAGGAGTAGAAGTACACCATGTACCTCTGAACTGTAGAGAGTAGAAGTACACCATGTACCTCTGAACTGTAGAGAGTAGAAGTACACCATGTACCTCTGAACTGTAGAGGAGTAGAAGTACACCATGTACCTCTGAACTGTAGAGGAGTAGAAGTACACCATGTACCTCTGAACTGTAGAGGAGTAGAAGTACACCATGTACCTCTGAACTGTAGAGGAGTAGAAGTACACCATGTACCTCTGAACTGTAGAGAGTAGAAGTACACCATGTACCTCTGAACTGTAGAGAGTAGAAGTACACCATGTACCTCTGAACTGTAGAGAGTAGAAGTACACCATGTACCTCTGAACTGTAGAGAGTAGAAGTACACCATGTACCTCTGAACTGTAGAGGAGTAGAAGTACACCATGTACCTCTGAACTGTAGAGAGTAGAAGTACACCATGTACCTCTGAACTGTAGAGGAGTAGAAGTACACCATGTACCTCTGAACTGTAGAGGAGTAGAAGTACACCATGTACCTCTGAACTGTAGAGAGTAGAAGTACACCATGTACCTCTGAACTGTAGAGAGTAGAAGTACACCATGTACCTCTGAACTGTAGAGGAGTAGAAGTACACCATGTACCTCTGAACTGTAGAGAGTAGAAGTACACCATGTACCTCTGAACTGTAGAGGAGTAGAAGTACACCATGTACCTCTGAACTGTAGAGAGTAGAAGTACACCATGTACCTCTGAACTGTAGAGGAGTAGAAGTACACCATGTACCTCTGAACTGTAGAGAGTAGAAGTACACCATGTACCTCTGAACTGTAGAGGAGTAGAAGTACACCATGTACCTCTGAACTGTAGAGAGTAGAAGTACACCATGTACCTCTGAACTGTAGAGAGTAGAAGTACACCATGTACCTCTGAACTGTAGTGAGTAGAAGTACACCATGTACCTCTGAACTGTAGAGGAGTAGAAGTACACCATGTACCTCTGAACTGTAGAGGAGTAGAAGTACACCATGTACCTCTGAACTGTAGAGAGTAGAAGTACACCATGTACCTCTGAACTGTAGAGAGTAGAAGTACACCATGTACCTCTGAACTGTAGAGGAGTAGAAGTACACCATGTACCTCTGAACTGTAGAGAGTAGAAGTACACCATGTACCTCTGAACTGTAGAGGAGTAGAAGTACACCATGTACCTCTGAACTGTAGAGAGTAGAAGTACACCATGTACCTCTGAACTGTAGAGAGTAGAAGTACACCATGTACCTCTGAACTGTAGAGGAGTAGAAGTACACCATGTACCTCTGAACTGTAGAGAGTAGAAGTACACCATGTACCTCTGAACTGTAGAGAGTAGAAGTACACCATGTACCTCTGAACTGTAGAGAGTAGAAGTACACCATGTACCTCTGAACTGTAGAGGAGTAGAAGTACACCATGTACCTCTGAACTGTAGAGAGTAGAAGTACACCATGTACCTCTGAACTGTAGAGAGTAGAAGTACACCATGTACCTCTGAACTGTAGAGAGTAGAAGTACACCATGTACCTCTGAACTGTAGAGAGTAGAAGTACACCATGTACCTCTGAACTGTAGAGAGTAGAAGTACACCATGTACCTCTGAACTGTAGAGAGTAGAAGTACACCATGTACCTCTGAACTGTAGAGAGTAGAAGTACACCATGTACCTCTGAACTGTAGAGAGTAGAAGTACACCATGTACCTCTGAACTGTAGAGAGTAGAAGTACACCATGTACCTCTGAACTGTAGAGGAGTAGAAGTACACCATGTACCTCTGAACTGTAGAGAGTAGAAGTACACCATGTACCTCTGAACTGTAGAGAGTAGAAGTACACCATGTACCTCTGAACTGTAGAGAGTAGAAGTACACCATGTACCTCTGAACTGTAGAGAGTAGAAGTACACCATGTACCTCTGAACTGTAGAGAGTAGAAGTACACCATGTACCTCTGAACTGTAGAGAGTAGAAGTACACCATGTACCTCTGAACTGTAGAGGAGTAGAAGTACACCATGTACCTCTGAACTGTAGAGAGTAGAAGTACACCATGTACCTCTGAACTGTAGAGAGTAGAAGTACACCATGTACCTCTGAACTGTAGAGAGTAGAAGTACACCATGTACCTCTGAACTGTAGAGAGTAGAAGTACACCATGTACCTCTGAACTGTAGAGAGTAGAAGTACACCATGTACCTCTGAACTGTAGAGAGTAGAAGTACACCATGTACCTCTGAACTGTAGAGAGTAGAAGTACACCATGTACCTCTGAACTGTAGAGGAGTAGAAGTACACCATGTACCTCTGAACTGTAGAGAGTAGAAGTACACCATGTACCTCTGAACTGTAGAGGAGTAGAAGTACACCATGTACCTCTGAACTGTAGAGAGTAGAAGTACACCATGTACCTCTGAACTGTAGAGAGTAGAAGTACACCATGTACCTCTGAACTGTAGAGAGTAGAAGTACACCATGTACCTCTGAACTGTAGAGAGTAGAAGTACACCATGTACCTCTGAACTGTAGAGAGTAGAAGTACACCATGTACCTCTGAACTGTAGAGAGTAGAAGTACACCATGTACCTCTGAACTGTAGAGGAGTAGAAGTACACCATGTACCTCTGAACTGTAGAGAGTAGAAGTACACCATGTACCTCTGAACTGTAGAGAGTAGAAGTACACCATGTACCTCTGAACTGTAGAGAGTAGAAGTACACCATGTACCTCTGAACTGTAGAGAGTAGAAGTACACCATGTACCTCTGAACTGTAGAGAGTAGAAGTACACCATGTACCTCTGAACTGTAGAGGAGTAGAAGTACACCATGTACCTCTGAACTGTAGAGAGTAGAAGTACACCATGTACCTCTGAACTGTAGAGAGTAGAAGTACACCATGTACCTCTGAACTGTAGAGAGTAGAAGTACACCATGTACCTCTGAACTGTAGAGAGTAGAAGTACACCATGTACCTCTGAACTGTAGAGAGTAGAAGTACACCATGTACCTCTGAACTGTAGAGAGTAGAAGTACACCATGTACCTCTGAACTGTAGAGAGTAGAAGTACACCATGTACCTCTGAACTGTAGAGGAGTAGAAGTACACCATGTACCTCTGAACTGTAGAGAGTAGAAGTACACCATGTACCTCTGAACTGTAGAGGAGTAGAAGTACACCATGTACCTCTGAACTGTAGAGAGTAGAAGTACACCATGTACCTCTGAACTGTAGAGAGTAGAAGTACACCATGTACCTCTGAACTGTAGAGAGTAGAAGTACACCATGTACCTCTGAACTGTAGAGAGTAGAAGTACACCATGTACCTCTGAACTGTAGAGAGTAGAAGTACACCATGTACCTCTGAACTGTAGAGAGTAGAAGTACACCATGTACCTCTGAACTGTAGAGGAGTAGAAGTACACCATGTACCTCTGAACTGTAGAGGAGTAGAAGTACACCATGTACCTCTGAACTGTAGAGAGTAGAAGTACACCATGTACCTCTGAACTGTAGAGAGTAGAAGTACACCATGTACCTCTGAACTGTAGAGAGTAGAAGTACACCATGTACCTCTGAACTGTAGAGAGTAGAAGTACACCATGTACCTCTGAACTGTAGAGAGTAGAAGTACACCATGTACCTCTGAACTGTAGAGAGTAGAAGTACACCATGTACCTCTGAACTGTAGAGAGTAGAAGTACACCATGTACCTCTGAACTGTAGAGAGTAGAAGTACACCATGTACCTCTGAACTGTAGAGAGTAGAAGTACACCATGTACCTCTGAACTGTAGAGAGTAGAAGTACACCATGTACCTCTGAACTGTAGAGAGTAGAAGTACACCATGTACCTCTGAACTGTAGAGAGTAGAAGTACACCATGTACCTCTGAACTGTAGAGAGTAGAAGTACACCATGTACCTCTGAACTGTAGAGAGTAGAAGTACACCATGTACCTCTGAACTGTAGAGAGTAGAAGTACACCATGTACCTCTGAACTGTAGAGAGTAGAAGTACACCATGTACCTCTGAACTGTAGAGAGTAGAAGTACACCATGTACCTCTGAACTGTAGAGAGTAGAAGTACACCATGTACCTCTGAACTGTAGAGAGTAGAAGTACACCATGTACCTCTGAACTGTAGAGGAGTAGAAGTACACCATGTACCTCTGAACTGTAGAGAGTAGAAGTACACCATGTACCTCTGAACTGTAGAGGAGTAGAAGTACACCATGTACCTCTGAACTGTAGAGAGTAGAAGTACACCATGTACCTCTGAACTGTAGAGAGTAGAAGTACACCATGTACCTCTGAACTGTAGAGGAGTAGAAGTACACCATGTACCTCTGAACTGTAGAGAGTAGAAGTACACCATGTACCTCTGAACTGTAGAGGAGTAGAAGTACACCATGTACCTCTGAACTGTAGAGAGTAGAAGTACACCATGTACCTCTGAACTGTAGAGAGTAGAAGTACACCATGTACCTCTGAACTGTAGAGTAGAAGTACACCATGTACCTCTGAACTGTAGAGAGTAGAAGTACACCATGTACCTCTGAACTGTAGAGGAGTAGAAGTACACCATGTACCTCTGAACTGTAGAGAGTAGAAGTACACCATGTACCTCTGAACTGTAGAGGAGTAGAAGTACACCATGTACCTCTGAACTGTAGAGAGTAGAAGTACACCATGTACCTCTGAACTGTAGAGAGTAGAAGTACACCATGTACCTCTGAACTGTAGAGGAGTAGAAGTACACCATGTACCTCTGAACTGTAGAGAGTAGAAGTACACCATGTACCTCTGAACTGTAGAGAGTAGAAGTACACCATGTACCTCTGAACTGTAGAGAGTAGAAGTACACCATGTACCTCTGAACTGTAGAGAGTAGAAGTACACCATGTACCTCTGAACTGTAGAGAGTAGAAGTACACCATGTACCTCTGAACTGTAGAGAGTAGAAGTACACCATGTACCTCTGAACTGTAGAGAGTAGAAGTACACCATGTACCTCTGAACTGTAGAGAGTAGAAGTACACCATGTACCTCTGAACTGTAGAGAGTAGAAGTACACCATGTACCTCTGAACTGTAGAGAGTAGAAGTACACCATGTACCTCTGAACTGTAGAGAGTAGAAGTACACCATGTACCTCTGAACTGTAGAGGAGTAGAAGTACACCATGTACCTCTGAACTGTAGAGGAGTAGAAGTACACCATGTACCTCTGAACTGTAGAGAGTAGAAGTACACCATGTACCTCTGAACTGTAGAGAGTAGAAGTACACCATGTACCTCTGAACTGTAGAGAGTAGAAGTACACCATGTACCTCTGAACTGTAGAGAGTAGAAGTACAACCATGTACCTCTGAACTGTAGAGAGTAGAAGTACACCATGTACCTCTGAACTGTAGAGAGTAGAAGTACACCATGTACCTCTGAACTGTAGAGAGTAGAAGTACACCATGTACCTCTGAACTGTAGAGAGTAGAAGTACACCATGTACCTCTGAACTGTAGAGAGTAGAAGTACACCATGTACCTCTGAACTGTAGAGAGTAGAAGTACACCATGTACCTCTGAACTGTAGAGAGTAGAAGTACACCATGTACCTCTGAACTGTAGAGAGTAGAAGTACACCATGTACCTCTGAACTGTAGAGAGTAGAAGTACACCATGTACCTCTGAACTGTAGAGAGTAGAAGTACACCATGTACCTCTGAACTGTAGAGAGTAGAAGTACACCATGTACCTCTGAACTGTAGAGGAGTAGAAGTACACCATGTACCTCTGAACTGTAGAGGAGTAGAAGTACACCATGTACCTCTGAACTGTAGAGGAGTAGAAGTACACCATGTACCTCTGAACTGTAGAGAGTAGAAGTACACCATGTACCTCTGAACTGTAGAGAGTAGAAGTACACCATGTACCTCTGAACTGTAGAGAGTAGAAGTACACCATGTACCTCTGAACTGTAGAGAGTAGAAGTACACCATGTACCTCTGAACTGTAGAGAGTAGAAGTACACCATGTACCTCTGAACTGTAGAGAGTAGAAGTACACCATGTACCTCTGAACTGTAGAGGAGTAGAAGTACACCATGTACCTCTGAACTGTAGAGGAGTAGAAGTACACCATGTACCTCTGAACTGTAGAGAGTAGAAGTACACCATGTACCTCTGAACTGTAGAGAGTAGAAGTACACCATGTACCTCTGAACTGTAGAGAGTAGAAGTACACCATGTACCTCTGAACTGTAGAGAGTAGAAGTACACCATGTACCTCTGAACTGTAGAGAGTAGAAGTACACCATGTACCTCTGAACTGTAGAGGAGTAGAAGTACACCATGTACCTCTGAACTGTAGAGGAGTAGAAGTACACCATGTACCTCTGAACTGTAGAGAGTAGAAGTACACCATGTACCTCTGAACTGTAGGAGTAGAAGTACACCATGTACCTCTGAACTGTAGAGAGTAGAAGTACACCATGTACCTCTGAACTGTAGAGAGTAGAAGTACACCATGTACCTCTGAACTGTAGAGAGTAGAAGTACACCATGTACCTCTGAACTGTAGAGAGTAGAAGTACACCATGTACCTCTGAACTGTAGAGAGTAGAAGTACACCATGTACCTCTGAACTGTAGAGAGTAGAAGTACACCATGTACCTCTGAACTGTAGAGGAGTAGAAGTACACCATGTACCTCTGAACTGTAGAGAGTAGAAGTACACCATGTACCTCTGAACTGTAGAGAGTAGAAGTACACCATGTACCTCTGAACTGTAGAGATGACGTAGAAGTACACCATGTACCTCTGAACTGTAGAGAGTAGAAGTACACCATGTACCTCTGAACTGTAGAGGAGTAGAAGTACACCATGTACCTCTGAACTGTAGAGAGTAGAAGTACACCATGTACCTCTGAACTGTAGAGGAGTAGAAGTACACCATGTACCTCTGAACTGTAGAGGAGGAAAAGTACTAAGTAGCAAAACATGTAATAAACACTCAAGTAAAGTACAAGTACCTCTAAAGTATACTTAAGTACAGTACTTGACCAAATGTGCTTCCAATAATCACGCAACCCCTTGTATAACGACACCACAGCTCGTGCTCTTCTCTTGAGTGTATGCTCAGGAAAAACATAAACACTACTTTACTTTTCCAAAATGTGAATTATTTTATGTTAAAGCACAAATCTGTAATCTTTAAAAGTGGAAAAAAGTACTAAAACATTCCCTGATGTTAAACACATGACAGCCATTCCCAGTTGAGAATGAACACTGATGATTGATGCAGACGTCAGAAGTGGAGTCCACGCCTCACTGCCTCTGAGATCTGAACCCACTCGAGGATTCAGTCTCAAATAATCAGGAATGACGTGGAAACAATAACTCAGACGAACTCATTACCCACATTCTGGATATACAGTACCTTGTTTCCAAAGAACACTATCACTAAAGGACACGTATGGATTAAACAATAAGATGAACTCTACTTTGAGGAAGGAGTATGTAATCCAAGGCTCTGAGAGGGAAGGACCCACACTGACATACAGGTGTTCCCGTGAGGCGGGTTTCTTTAAAGCACCTGCAACACGAGGCGATTCAAAGTGCGTCACTACAGCTGAAGACGTGAAGACGTGAAGCAGCAGGTCGTCCAGAGGCAGAGGCACTCAAACCACACGAGACCAGCTGATAGAGAGCAGCTCCGGTCCCGCACCACATGAAGAACAGCTGCCGCATCGCTCGGTGCAGAGCCGACAGGAAGTCTCCAGTCTGGGTCTAAAAGGCCCGGCAGGTTCCTTTGGTCCAGATACTTGGAGAGTAGTCACTAAGATAATGAGCAAGAGTTTAATGTCACTGTGAACTGGGCTCAGCTTCCACTCGTCAATAAGTCAAGAGATCCTGGAGCTGATGTCTCTCAAATAAACAATGTTCCAACTTCTGCATGTGTGATGTGCATTTAATACATAACTCCCTGTTGAAGTGTTTGGGATAACTCCCTGTTGAAGTGTTTGGGATAACTCCCTGTTGAAGTGTTTTGGGATAACTCCCTGTTGAAGTGTTGGGATAACTCCCGAATAGAATTCACCGACTTTAGAAGTTTAGTTTTCCTGAAATGTGAAAATACAACTTTCTAATTGTTTAACTTCAGTGTTCTCTGTGTCTGCAGATCTTATTCGCACTGAGCATTAGCTGCTAATGCTCATTGCGTGTGCGTTTTAATCCTTGTCTACAATTTAATAGCCTCTCTTTGTTTTCAAACAATCAGCGGAGATCGTAGTGAATCAGACGCGCTTTATTCCTGGATCCACACGACACATCCAGGAGGACACATGTCTTCGTCTTCAAAGCAACTCAACGTTCATCTCCAACAGAACAAAAAGAACACGGTCAACAGGCTCTTCCATTTCCCCATCTCATCAACATCAGCTGTGTCCTACCAGCCGACCATATATAGGCATACAGCCGTGCACGTGATACTGACGCACCTAACACATAATCAGTGAGCCTTCAATTAATACATTTTAAACCATAGTATGACTCACAAGGATACCTTTAGACGGTGAGTTTAATCTAATTCATATCATCATCAGGCCTAAACTATCAGACAGTAATAAGTCAATGGAAATGGCTCCAACACTAACAGACCACAGCTTCAGAAATAAAGGGAATAATATTGCATGTGCACGATATCAGTCAATACATGATTACACTGAGTTAAAAACATGGCGTTCCTCAGGGAAGCGTTCTGGGTCCTCCACTGTTTCAGAACTGATGCTCCGTGGTGACAGCAGACATGACATCATCGTAGTCATCGTCCAATCCCTGCTCAGCGTGGGTGGGCGGAGTTGGGTCACTTCCTGTTGTCACAAGGAAAATGTAGAAAAGGTATTAAGAGTTTTGGTGGATGTTGAATCCCTTTAGATCCGGGGGGTCCAAACTGTTTTCACGAGGGCCGCATACAGAAAGATATACGAAGGGTGGGCCGCTCTCTCGAGTTCATTCCCTCGTAGGTTCAGTCAGTAAAACCAATGAAATGTAGGTACATGGTGCTGTGAGGGTTGGCTCATCCCTGAAAGCAGACCCTCAGAGTGATCACAACAAGAGGAAATATGAAGGTTTATTTCAAGCTTGTTACGGAAATAAGTTATTGGGCTTTTTTCTTATCAACTAAGATTTGTTAGAAAATGTTTCCAACTTGAATTGACTGAATCTATTTGAAAAGTGGTCTCATTAACACATGAATACTACCGTGTACGATATGTTCACATTTATATTTAAGAAGTACGACATAAGACAAGCACACGTTTCATTTGTGGGCAATATTCCATTATATTTAATTGCTGAGGGCCGATTCAAAAAGGCCCCCGGGCCGCATTTGGCCCCCGGGCCGTAGTTTGGACACCCCTGAGTGAGATGTGCAAGCTGAGCGAGGTTACCTCTGGCCCTCTCTCGATATATAGACACCATGAGGAAAGTGGAGATGCAGTACGGGCAGAAGACCACCAGGTGGCAGATCACCCTGAACACAAGGTGGAGGGAGGAGGCAGAGGAGGACTCGTAGTGGTGGGGGGTTTCTCTAAAAGGGAAAAACAAATAATGAAAAGAACAGAAATAAACATTTCACCGTCCGTCTTCATTTCTTTAGTATTTGTGTTTCAGGTTGAAACTCATGGACAGTAATTCCTCATATTAGGCTTTACATGGTGGAGGGGTCACTGCTGCCTTCAGGGTCCGGTACAGAAATACGATGATCCTGAACCCAAAGCACAGCTCCTCACCTGAGACAGACAGCCGGCTCCATGGAGACTCTTTACCCTGGACGCTACACGCGTAGAGGCCTTCATCAGACCTGGAGACATGGAGGAGGGTCATGTGACCATCAGACCCATTCCTGATGGAGACGCCATCTTTGAAGAATTCAGCAGAGGGAGGGTCGGCCATCTTTGTTCTGCAGGTCAGAGTGACGTCATCTCCCTCCGTCACGGGGAGGGCAGGACTCTGCAGGAACACCGCTGTATGTGAACACGGAGCCAGGTGCAGAATGGAGGTGATCAGTAACTTACACATGGCAGAGATGGTGAATGAACCCACTACCTGCCAAGTGAGGCTGTGGCGTAGCTAACTGAAAAGCTAACGTTAGCATGCTGAAGTCTGAAACGCCCCGTAGAACAATGGACTTTACTCACGTTCAAATGCACTTGACAAAACAACGCAACAAACCTCACAAAGTATCTGTTATAAGGACGTTGGACAATGTGACTATATGGCGTCAGTTAGCTTAGCATACGTAGATCCTTTCCTCAATCTGAACTTCATCCACTCTGAAGCTCTCCATCCAGACCGTCACCAATGATTAGTAACACTCTAATGAAGTGCTTTGGATAATAATACCCATCATCATTCATCAGTAGGAAAGAGGAGGGATTTTAAGCCGTTCCACACGGTTCAGAGACTTTATCATATACATGAGTCCTGTGAGAAGAACGATCATTCATCGTCTTGCCATCCAAAGCTCACTCTATGTCTCTGATACTATAGAAGGAAATAAACTGTTTAAATCTGTGTTTCCTAACCCTAGAGAGTGAGACTGTACTGAGGAGTATCTAGTGGATGATAGTGTGTGAGAGAATGTGTGTTCTGCACTCTGTGGTGAGCACCAGCTAGCAGCTCTGCGGTCGTCCAGCTTCCTCTGCCTGATGAACTTCTTAGAGTGTGTTTAGTATTGATGAGGAAACAGAGAGGCTGATCTCACCGGAGACGGTGATGGTGACGGTGTTACTGGTGGATCCCCCCTGTGGACTCACACCAGTACTCTCCACTGTCCAGAGGCACCATGGAGCTGATGGTACAGGAGGAACCAGCAGGTGTTCCCCAGACTCCACACTCAGCTCTGTTCCCCCTGCTGGTGTTTCTCCTCACGGTCCATCCCTCAGAGGCGTCCTCACATCTCAGAGAGACACGTTCATCTTCAAACACCTGAGAGCTGCTGGGAGTCACCGTCAGACGAGCTGCAGGGAGGAAGAGTTATAAAACACTGAAGAAGAAGAAGAAGAAGAAGAAGAAGAAGAAGAAGAAGAAGAAGAAGAAGAAGAAGAAGAAGAAGAAGACAGTGACTCTGACACTAGGTGATGCATCAGGTGGACAGAGACTCAGCTCTGAGTGGAGAGACAGAGGAAGTGTACTGACCTTGTGAGTGGAGAGACGGAGGAAGTGTACTGACCTTGGTGAGTGGAGAGACGGAGGAAGTGTACTGACCTTGGTGAGTGGAGAGACGGAGGAAGTGTACTGACCTTGGTGAGTGGAGCCGCTCAGCAGGGAGGTGAGCACTGAGGAAGTGTACTGACCTTGGTGAGTGGAGCCGCTCAGCAGGGAGGTGAGCACGGAGGAAGTGTACTGACCTTGGTGAGTGGAGAGACGGAGGAAGTGTACTGACCTTGGTGAGTGGAGAGACGGAGGAAGTGTACTGACCTTGGTGAGTGGAGAGACGGAGGAAGTGTACTGACCTTGGTGAGTGGAGAGAGACCGAGGAAGTGTACTGACCTTGGTGAGTGGAGAGACGGAGGAAGTGTACTGACCTTGGTGAGTGGAGAGACGGAGGAAGTGTACTGACCTTGGTGAGTGGAGCCGCTCAGCAGGGAGGTGAGCATGGAGGAAGTGTACTGACCTTGGTGAGTGGAGAGACGGAGGAAGTGTACTGACCTTGGTGAGTGGAGAGACGGAGGAAGTGTACTGACCTTGGTGAGTGGAGAGACGGAGGAAGTGTACTGACCTTGGTGAGTGGAGAGACGGAGAAGTGTACTGACCTTGGTGAGTGGAGCCGCTCAGCAGGGAGGTGAGCACTGAGGAGAAACCACAGGGTGAGCTTACTGCGACACACAGGACACTTCCACAGGTCTGGGTGCTGCTCTTAGAACACATGCATGGAGTGCAAAGTGAGCACGAGTCAGACTGGACAGAAGTTGAGGAAATACCAGACTTTCTTTCAGCACTTGAATGCACCACAACAATCATCTCAGTGCCGTTCCTCCTGAACGGAGCAGACGGTGAGGAGAGGTCCGTCTCTCCGGACGCTGGATGCTTGCTGTGCAGCTCAGGGAGCTCTCACATGTGTTCTGATGTCTGAACGTCTTCCCTCATGCTCACAGTATACAGATTGTACTTACAGACGAGGCGTTGAAGACTTGTTGGATCCATTGTACCTCTTTGTGATGTGGCATCAAACTGTTTCTCTGACAGTCGCCCACACAGCGCTTCCTTCCTGTCACCGCTTCCTTCAACCACTCTGAACACCTTTTGAAACACATCTAGAACCCTTCAGGTTGTCAGTGGTACTCTTAGCTGCAGGGCTTCTGCGGTTAATACAAATAGATAGTTTCCACTCAAACTAGACTCAGAGAATGCTCTCTCAGTCGGAGTGAACACGACAACACAAGAGGCACAACTCAACAGGGAAGCGTTTATTGAAGCAAACTAAGATTCTCTTCATGTTCCTGTTTGATGATAGACGTTAAATAATTGTAATAATGGTGTCGGCCTCTTCCCCACAGGGTGACCACCTCTGTCTCTGACTGGGCTGCAACATGGGAACTGTAGTCCTTTATTCACCGTGCAGTGCACGAGGTCGCCACTAGATGGCGATATGACTTTGACCAGAACAAAAGCCTGGCTCTCACACTTCCTCTTATTATAATAATGTAAAATGATCTTAATAATAAACAACAACACTTTTCATGTTAAGATCGTTTGTGTATAAATAAGTCTCAACAACATTCAGGGTTCATTCATTGTATTTTGTAAATGGTACATGAATCTATTTGTATATGTAACCAATATCATTTAGTTTGTATGGTATATAATATTTTGATATATATTTGAATACAGCGACTTGAAATGCACACTGAGACTGATGATTTAACGGGATGCATAACTATGGGAATGGAAAGGGAGAGAAATGCTGTTGTGACTTGTGCATGTAGAGCACCAGCATCAAGTGTAGAGATTTGTAAAGATAGCTTAGGAGTATGGATGGATGGCCGAAAGGAGAATATTATTATTTGCGGGGATTTTAACATCGACCTTCTAAATGAATCCAAACACAAAACAACTTCTGATGTCCTGGATGCATTGCACAGCAGGGGGCTTCATCCCCGAATCACCAGCCCAGTAGAATAACAGCAACCTGTGCGGTACATTTGATGACCACCATATCTTTACGGGTAAGGCTGACTCTCAAAGTGGAGAGAGGGACTCCCAGTAGATGTCCGGGTAGGATGACCTTTCAAAGAGGAAGAAGGGACTCCCATAGATATGTCCGGGTAAGACTGACCTCTCAAAGGAGGGAGGGAAGGGACTCCCATAGATATGTCCGGGTAGGACTGACTCTCAAAGAGAGAGGAAGGGACTCCCAGTAGATATGTCCGGGTAAGGACTGACCTCTCAAAGGAGGAGAGGGAAGGGACTCCCAGTAGATATGTCCGGGTAAGGACTGACCTCTCAAAGGAGGAGAGGGAAGGGACTCTCAGTAGATATGTCCGGGTAAGGACTGACCTCTCAAAGGAGGAGAGGAAGGGACTCCCAGTAGATATGTCCGGGTAAGGACTGACCTCTCAAAGGAGGAGAGGAGAGGGACTCCCAGTAGATATGTCCGGGTAAGGACTGACCTCTCAAAGGAGGAGAGGAAGGGACTCCCAGTAGATATGTCCGGGTAAGGACTGACCTCTCAAAGGAGGAGAGGGAAGGGACTCCCAGTAGATATGTCCGGGTAAGGACTGACCTCTCAAAGGAGGAGAGGGAGGGACTCCCAGTAGATATGTCCGGGTAAGGACTGACCTCTCAAAGGAGGAGAGGAGAGGGACTCCCAGTAGATATGTCCGGGTAAGGACTGACCTCTCAAAGGAGGAGAGGAGAGGGACTCCCAGTAGATATGTCCGGGTAAGGACTGACCTCTCAAAGGAGGAGAGGAGAGGACTCCCAGTAGATATGTCCGGGTAAGGACTGACCTCTCAAAGGAGGAGAGGAAGGGACTCCCAGTAGATATGTCCGGGTAAGGACTGACCTCTCAAAGGAGGAGAGGAAGGGACTCCCAGTAGATATGTCCGGGTAAGGACTGACCTCTCAAAGGAGGAGAGGGACTCCCAGTAGATATGTCCGGGTAAGGAGTGACCTCTCAAAGGAGGAGAGGGAAGGGACTCCCAGTAGATATGTCCGGGTAAGGAGTGACCTCTCAAAGGAGGAGAGGAGAGGGACTCCCAGTAGATATGTCCGGGTAAGGAGTGACCTCTCAAAGGAGGAGAGGAGAGGGACTCCCAGTAGATATGTCCGGGTAAGGAGTGACCTCTCAAAGGAGGAGAGGGAAGGGACTCCCAGTAGATATGTCCGGGTAAGGACTGACCTCTCAAAGGAGGAGAGGGAGGGACTCCCAGTAGATATGTCCGGGTAAGGAGTGACCTCTCAAAGGAGGAGAGGAGAGGGACTCCCAGTAGATATGTCCGGGTAAGGACTGACCTCTCAAAGGAGGAGAGGAGAGGGACTCCCAGTAGATATGTCCGGGTAAGGAGTGACCTCTCAAAGGAGGAGAGGAGAGGGACTCTCAGTAGATATGTCCGGGTAAGGACTGACCTCTCAAAGGAGGAGAGGAGAGGGACTCCCAGTAGATATGTCCGGGTAAGGACTGACCTCTCAAAGGAGGAGAGGAAGGGACTCCCAGTAGATATGTCCGGGTAAGGACTGACCTCTCAAAGGAGGAGAGGGAAGGGACTCCCAGTAGATATGTCCGGGTAAGGACTGACCTCTCAAAGGAGGAGAGGGAAGGGACTCCCAGTAGATATGTCCGGGTAAGGACTGACCTCTCAAAGGAGGAGAGGGAAGGGACTCCCAGTAGATATGTCCGGGTAAGGACTGACCTCTCAAAGGAGGAGAGGGAAGGGACTCCCAGTAGATATGTCCGGGTAAGGACTGACCTCTCAAAGGAGGAGAGGGAAGGGACTCCCAGTAGATATGTCCGGGTAAGGACTGACCTCTCAAAGGAGGAGAGGGAAGGGACTCCCAGTAGATATGTCCGGGTAAGGAGTGACCTCTCAAAGGAGGAGAGGGAAGGGACTCCCAGTAGATATGTCCGGGTAAGGACTGACCTCTCAAAGGAGGAGAGGAAGGGACTCCCAGTAGATATGTCCGGGTAAGGAGTGACCTCTCAAAGGAGGAGAGGAGAGGGACTCCCAGTAGATATGTCCGGGTAAGGACTGACCTCTCAAAGGAGGAGAGGAGAGGGACTCCCAGTAGATATGTCCGGGTAAGGACTGACCTCTCAAAGGAGGAGAGGGAAGGGACTCCCAGTAGATATGTCCGGGTAAGGACTGACCTCTCAAAGGAGGAGAGGAGGGACTCCCAGTAGATATGTCGGGTAGGCTGACCTCCAAAGGAGGGAGGGACTCCCAGTAGATATGTCCGGGTAAGGACTGACCTCTCAAAGGAGGAGAGGAGAGGGACTCCCAGTAGATATGTCCGGGTAAGGACTGACCTCTCAAAGGAGGAGAGGAGAGGGACTCCCAGTAGATATGTCCGGGTAAGGACTGACCTCTCAAAGGAGGAGAGGGAGGGACTCCCAGTAGATATGTCCGGGTAAGGACTGACCTCTCAAAGGAGGAGAGGGAAGGGACTCCCAGTAGATATGTCCGGGTAAGGAGTGACCTCTCAAAGGAGGAGAGGGAAGGGACTCCCAGTAGATATGTCCGGGTAAGGAGTGACCTCTCAAAGGAGGAGAGGAGAGGGACTCCCAGTAGATATGTCCGGGTAAGGACTGACCTCTCAAAGGAGGAGAGGAGAGGGACTCCCAGTAGATATGTCCGGGTAAGGAGTGACCTCTCAAAGGAGGAGAGGGAAGGGACTCCCAGTAGATATGTCCGGGTAAGGACTGACCTCTCAAAGGAGGAGAGGGAGGGACTCCCAGTAGATATGTCCGGGTAAGGAGTGACCTCTCAAAGGAGGAGAGGAGAGGGACTCCCAGTAGATATGTCCGGGTAAGGACTGACCTCTCAAAGGAGGAGAGGAGAGGGACTCCCAGTAGATATGTCCGGGTAAGGACTGACCTCTCAAAGGAGGAGAGGAAGGGACTCCCAGTAGATATGTCCGGGTAAGGACTGACCTCTCAAAGGAGGAGAGGGAAGGGACTCCCAGTAGATATGTCCGGGTAAGGACTGACCTCTCAAAGGAGGAGAGGGAAGGGACTCCCAGTAGATATGTCCGGGTAAGGACTGACCTCTCAAAGGAGGAGAGGGAAGGGACTCCCAGTAGATATGTCCGGGTAAGGACTGACCTCTCAAAGGAGGAGAGGGAAGGGACTCCCAGTAGATATGTCCGGGTAAGGACTGACCTCTCAAAGGAGGAGAGGAAGGGACTCACAGTAGATATGTCCGGGTAAGGAGTGACCTCTCAAAGGAGGAGAGGGAAGGGACTCCCAGTAGATATGTCCGGGTAAGGACTGACCTCTCAAAGGAGGAGAGGGAAGGGACTCCCAGTAGATATGTCCGGGTAAGGACTGACCTCTCAAAGGAGGAGAGGAGAGGGACTCCCAGTAGATATGTCCGGGTAAGGACTGACCTCTCAAAGGAGGAGAGGAGAGGGACTCCCAGTAGATATGTCCGGGTAAGGACTGACCTCTCAAAGGAGGAGAGGGAGGGACTCCCAGTAGATATGTCCGGGTAAGGACTGACCTCTCAAAGGAGGAGAGGGAAGGGACTCCCAGTAGATATGTCCGGGTAAGGACTGACCTCTCAAAGGAGGAGAGGGAAGGGACTCCCAGTAGATATGTCCGGGTAAGGACTGACCTCTCAAAGGAGGAGAGGGAAGGGACTCCCAGTAGATATGTCCGGGTAAGGAGTGACCTCTCAAAGGAGGAGAGGAGAGGGACTCCCAGTAGATATGTCCGGGTAAGGAGTGACCTCTCAAAGGAGGAGAGGAGAGGGACTCCCAGTAGATATGTCCGGGTAAGGACTGACCTCTCAAAGGAGGAGAGGAGAGGGACTCCCAGTAGATATGTCCGGGTAAGGACTGACCTCTCAAAGGAGGAGAGGGAGGACTCCCAGTAGATATGTCCGGGTAAGGACTGACCTCTCAAAGGAGGAGAGGGACTCCCAGTAGATATGTCCGGGTAAGGACTGACCTCTCAAAGGAGGAGAGGGAAGGGACTCCCAGTAGATATGTCCGGGTAAGGACTGACCTCTCAAAGGAGGAGAGGAAGGGACTCCCAGTAGATATGTCCGGGTAAGGACTGACCTCTCAAAGGAGGAGAGGGAGGACTCCCAGTAGATATGTCCGGGTAAGGACTGACCTCTCAAAGGAGGAGAGGGACTCCCAGTAGATATGTCCGGGTAAGGACTGACCTCTCAAAGGAGGAGAGGGAAGGGACTCCCAGTAGATATGTCCGGGTAAGGACTGACCTCTCAAAGGAGGAGAGGGACTCCCAGTAGATATGTCCGGGTAAGGAGTGACCTCTCAAAGGAGGAGAGGGAAGGGACTCCCAGTAGATATGTCCGGGTAAGGACTGACCTCTCAAAGGAGGAGAGGGAAGGGACTCCCAGTAGATATGTCCGGGTAAGGAGTGACCTCTCAAAGGAGGAGAGGAGAGGGACTCCCAGTAGATATGTCCGGGTAAGGACTGACCTCTCAAAGGAGGAGAGGAGAGGGACTCCCAGTAGATATGTCCGGGTAAGGAGTGACCTCTCAAAGGAGGAGAGGAGAGGGACTCCCAGTAGATATGTCCGGGTAAGGAGTGACCTCTCAAAGGAGGAGAGGAGAGGGACTCCCAGTAGATATGTCCGGGTAAGGACTGACCTCTCAAAGGAGGAGAGGAGAGGGACTCCCAGTAGATATGTCCGGGTAAGGACTGACCTCTCAAAGGAGGAGAGGGAAGGGACTCCCAGTAGATATGTCCGGGTAAGGACTGACCTCTCAAAGGAGGAGAGGGAAGGGACTCCCAGTAGATATGTCCGGGTAAGGACTGACCTCTCAAAGGAGGAGAGGGAAGGGACTCCCAGTAGATATGTCCGGGTAAGGACTGACCTCTCAAAGGAGGAGAGGGAAGGGACTCCCAGTAGATATGTCCGGGTAAGGACTGACCTCTCAAAGGAGGAGAGGGAAGGGACTCCCAGTAGATATGTCCGGGTAAGGACTGACCTCTCAAAGGAGGAGAGGGAAGGGACTCCCAGTAGATATGTCCGGGTAGGATGACCTCTCAAAGGAGGAGAGGAAGGGACTCCCAGTAGATATGTCCGGGTAAGGACTGACCTCTCAAAGGAGGAGAGGGAAGGGACTCCCAGTAGATATGTCCGGGTAAGGACTGACCTCTCAAAGGAGGAGAGGGAAGGGACTCCCAGTAGATATGTCCGGGTAAGGACTGACCTCTCAAAGGAGGAGAGGAAGGGACTCCCAGTAGATATGTCCGGGTAAGGATGACCTCTCAAAGGAGGAGGGAAGGGACTCCAGTAGATATGTCCGGGTAAGGACTGACCTCTCAAAGGAGGAGAGGAGAGGGGTTTATGTAGAAGATGTAAATGCTGCATATGAGTCTTTCCTAAACACCTACAATGATACACATTGTCCCACTGTACTCTGTACATATGAAGGTACTTCTTAGAAAAAGCCTTGGATAACAACGGGCTTACAAAGGGCTTGCAAGAAGAAAAATAACCTTTATAAAGACTTCATGACATTGAGGACAAAGGCAGTTGGAAAGCAATACAAGTTATAATGAGACAAGCACAAAGAGAATATTATAATAACATGTTAAAAGAAAAGAAAAATGATATCAAGG
The DNA here is from genome assembly GCA_036324585.1 of Champsocephalus esox. Classification (NCBI taxonomy): domain Eukaryota; kingdom Metazoa; phylum Chordata; class Actinopteri; order Perciformes; family Channichthyidae; genus Champsocephalus; species Champsocephalus esox. The sequence goes on from CM070481.1 coordinate 42,720,111, forward strand.
GCACATCTTAAATAATGTTGTTGGAAATACATCTGGATCCCCTGGCCAGTCGCTTCATTACTGACAACAATAAGGCGGTCAAAACATGAACGAAGTGGTTCATGGATTAACTCTTCTTTTGTAAATGTTGGACCTAATCTAACAAAGACTATTCCAGAACAACACGATGGGCAAAGAGAGGGTGGCTGGGATGGGCAAGAGAGGGTGGCTGGGATGGGCAAAGAGAGGGTGGCTGGGATGGGCAAAGAGAGGGTGGCTGGGATGGGCAAAGAGAGGGTGGCTGGGATGGGCAAAGAGAGGGTGGCTGGGATGGGCAAAGAGAGGGTGGCTGGGATGGGCAAAGAGATCGGTGGCTGGGATGGGCAAAGAGAGGGTGGCTGGGATGGGCAAAGAGAGGGTGGCTGGGGGCAGTGAAGTGTGCAGTCAGTCTTTCTGGGAGAGATCAACAAAATAGAAATTAGATCCATTGTAGACAAATGCTAAAATAAGACTTTGACTGATAGTGATGGGATCGTCATGACAACCTGTATAGTGAAAACGACTGTATAATTAAGACTTGCTTTCACACTTTACTGACTACAGACCAGTGTCCTTGCTTTCACACTTTACTGACTACAGACCAGTGTCCTTGCTTTCACACTTTACTAACTACAGACCAGAGTCCTTGCTTTCACACTTTACTAACTACAGACCAGTGTCCTTGCTTTCACACTTTACTAACTACAGACCAGAGTCCTTGCTTTCACACTTTACTAACTACAGACCAGTGTCCTTGCTTTCACAGTTTTCAAAGGTCCTTGAGAAATAGTTTGTGAAAGAAACGAGTTATTGAGTCAGAGTCAGTATGGATTTAGGAGAAATCGATCTACAGCTTTAATGAAAATAACAGAAGAAATTACAACAGCTATAGAAAGAAAGAAATACACAATAGGTGTATTTATTGACTTAAAAAAGCATTTGACACCATAGACCATAACCTATTAATTTATAAATGACATACATACAATATGGTGTGAGAGGAGTAGTTCTAGATTGGTTAAAAAGTTATTTAGTTAACAGACAACAATATGTACAATTTGCTGGTAGTACATCGGAGTGTATGAACATATAATGTGGCGTCCCACAGGGCTCGGTTTTAGGGCCTACATTTTTTATTTTGTACATCAATGACATATGAAACGTCAACATTATTGCAATTTGTGTTGTTTGCAGACGACACCAATTGTTTTAGTTCAGGAGACGATTTAAACATTTTAGCAAAGTGTATTGGACACGAAATGGTCAAACTTAAAAGATGGTTTGATGAAAATAAGTTTACCCTAAATTTGAATAAAACGAAGTTTATGGTTTTTGCGAAATAGAAAAAAAGATGAAAACATTTCACTGTCCATTGATGGAGTTTTTATTGAAAGGGTTTCTGAATATCGATGTTTAGGTGTGACGCTGGATGAAAACCTGACATGGAAATCACACACTTAAAACCAAAGTGTGTAGGAATACTTCCGTTCGAAAGCACAAGGCATTGAGGAGGTTGTACTGTTCACTCATGTTGCCATGTTGTATTTACTGTGTGGGGCAACACGCACACGAGCAACATCTAGCCATTGTCAATATTACAGAAAAGAGCAGTAAGAATAATTCATAAAGCTGACTCAAGAGAACACACCAACAGACTGGTTTTGAAGTCAGGACTCTTGAAAGTCAAAGACAGAGCTGAGCTGCAGACATCATCAGTAATGCTCAGGGCAGAATGTTACCAGCATGTTTACAACAGTTGTTTGTTTTTGGATCAGGCAAGGAAGACCACAGAAGGACATTTCATTGAAAGCATCCTTATGCAAGGACTGCTCTAAAGCAAATGTTGGTGGTTGGTGTAAAATGGTGGAATCCTCAACAGAAGGATCTAAAGAATTGTATTTGTATTTTTGAGTTCAAGAAATTGTATAAATGAAGAAAGATGGGACGATATGAAGCAGAATGTGAATACGTCTGTGG
>CM070482.1:0-5000 GCA_036324585.1 Champsocephalus esox
AACAATGTACTTCCGGGTTTTTGGGACTCTCCCACGAGGCAGGATTACGTCACTCCCTTTCAGACGACGGTCAACTAAACCACAGCAGGTAACAAACGGAGCAGGAGAAATATAATAATGAAATCTATTAAAATGTTTATCTTAGACGGATTAATCAAGGTATATTCTATTACATGTAATTGTTTACATGATTTAAACCTTATATTAGGAAACAATGTGGGGAAAACATGTTTTAAAAGCTTTATAAATACTTCGTTATATATTACACAGAAGGACCCAGGAGAATAGTAACGCGATCGCATATTTGGTTTTAATTTACATCAAAAAAGGACCTTTCAAGATTGACAGTGATTTAATTTAATCACTAAAATATTTATAATGCTAACCCAAGACTCATTTGAGGAGATAGGCATAGAAAAAACAACATTAAATAGATCGTTTTTTTAATAGGCTACAAGATGGCTGCCATAGGACAACTCTATGCTAACTATCTTCTCTTCTCTCTCAAAATTACACTGATTAGTTGATTATTTTATACCGGGAGTGATCAGATTTAATAATTACAATATGGGTGAGGCTAACCTAAGACTCGGTTGAAACTAAAAATATCTAAAAAGCCCAAATAAATTAGTTTTAAAAGTTCGTTTTTAGCATAGAAGCTAACGGCTAACGCAAAGTAACGTGAGCACATGGTAGATCTAAATTAACATTCTAAAACAGATTTTTCGAGATTAACAGTTATCAGGTTTAAGGGTTTAAAGCCTAAAGCTACTACATCTAGACTCACTTGAGATAAATAGGATTTATAAATGCACTTTTTTTGGAAAAATATAATTTATATTTTCACAAAGGCTTACAGATGCGAACGGATGCTAACTCTTACCCTCCTAAACGGATGAATTATTAATTACAGGTCGGAAGGGATTAGATTTAACTATTAATATATTTGATAAACTAACCTTACACTTAATATGGATTTAATAGGTCTTAGAAACTTAAATAAAGATATCATTTTTTGATTATAAACACAGCTAGAATAGCTTCTGAACACATGGTTTTAACAATAAATGCTTTCATAATCCTTCCTATCCTATATTAAAGGTTGTATTTAACAAGTTTATTAGGAACATGTTTAATTGATTACATACTATAGTTACGGTATGAAAAACTTTTTTGGGGATTAAACTTCACTTAATAACTTAGACAAATAGAGTTTGTTTACTTACAATACAATTGGGGAGTCTATTTTAGACAGAAAATGCTACTAAGTGTTCATCTATATACCTCATACGTATATCTGTGGGATATTTCAACCATTATAATTGATTATCTCTTAATAAGATCAATATGTATATTTCTTGAATTCAATTGGTATTCAGGTCTGTCTTTAGAAGAAGGGGAAGTACTTTTGTATTTAATCAAGTGACGTCTTTTCGCTGTTTTTGTTTGGCCCAGTCCGCTTTTTCCCCAACTTTTACAGTTTGGTTCGTGAATTGTGGCTGTCCAACCCTCGTTCTGATCTCTGTTGACCGTGACTGATAAAGAAATTGGTGGGTCGTTTCGATTTGACTGCACCCCTTCGCAGCGGAGGTGTGGTGAGCCCGATTTCCACATCCCTACCTACTAGGTCCAGGCTGGTGCGGCCAGCACTTTTCAGGTATTGCACTTCAAGTTAGTTTCCTGACACAAAACTTACTTCAGGTTTTCTGTTCCAAAGTATTGTTCCCACCACTTACAGGGGTGTAATCTACTTTATTCTGGTCTATTTACCCAATATCTAAATCTGGTTTATTATCAACATAGTGAGTGTATATATCTCTCTCTACAGACAGTGGTCATATCTACTTTTTAACCCAGTCTTTTAACCCAATACTCAATTCTGGTTTATTTTGTCAAGGTGTTTTTCTTACTACCAACAAGTGGTTTAATCCACTTCATTCTGGTCTATCTACCCAGCTTTTAACTCTGGTGTATTAATCAACACAATGGGTTTACATTCCCCTCTACAGGTAGTTAAATAGCCTTTATTTGAGTCTACTGACCTGGTATTTAATTCTGGTTTACTAATTCTCAGGGTGTTTATACAGTTCCCTTTACCCAGGGTGATTACATATATTTCATTATGGTCTGTTGACCCGGTGGGTCTCTCTCCACCTTAAAACTCACGAACTTGACGTACCTACCAGTCCTTTTCCCCAAGTTGGGACCGTTTAGAAAACAACACAGCACCAGGACTGATCACCTGGGGCGACCGTCCTGGAGTAGGGGTGTCTGGAGATAATGGTCGAAACCCCCTATGACCTTCAGGTTCTTTCACTGACGAGGTGTTCCAACCACAATAAAGGACTATTTTGTCCACCAAATACTTATATTTGGTGGACAAAAAAACTACTGACTATTTTCTCACTAGGGCGATGGAACTATTGGTTCCACAATATGGTTACTAGAGAGATGTTTAACAACGGTTTAATTCCACTTGTTACATTATTTAGTGATCCCAAGATAGATTCATCTTTATGAGGTTTTTCTGCATTCTGCACTTCCTTCGGTCACTCCCCTCTGTCGTCACTAGATGGAGGCAGAGGTACTATAGATGGAGGGACTGACTGCATTTAGTGCATTAAATCATTAGTCATGGACAATATCTCTCTAATCAATCTTATTTTTAGCTCACTTTCATTCCAAAATTACACATGGTTCTTATTAAATCGGTCAAGTCTTTCTACATAACTTGAATATATCTGATGTATCAATATTTTTATCAATATAGATACTAATAAGGTGATAATCATATTCCTCCATTTTTTAGCAATAAATCTAACATCTTATCTTTAATCTGACTCCTAAAACTTAACCACTCAGACCTAATATCTAAACCTAAGTTAGTATCCATCAAATAGTGCATCATCTTATGTTCAACAATAAATATAGCACTTAATCCTTAATCTTACTCCTAAACTTAACCACTCAGACCTTATGCCTAAACTTTAGTTAATACTCTTCAATTAATAGACCATCATATTCTTAATTTAAACTCTAAACCTAACCACTCTGTCTCCTTACCTAAAGTACTTCTCCATAAAAAAGCTATTTGACTTTCAATTCAAATAATTATAAATCAACTTATGATACACTTTTCTCTAAATCCAAATTGAATTGGGAAATATAATTTAGTTGTTTCCTCAGTCAGACCTCGGCCTACCATGACTGATGAGGAGAGGTGTGGTACTTTTTAAACAGGCGGTACTTTGACACAGCTGGGTTTGTGTAGACATATTGCTCCATGGTTCAATTGCTCCATGGTTCAACAAATACATGTAACATCTTATCTTACTTCTAAAACTTAACTACTCAGATGTAATGCTTAAACTTTAATTAATATCCTTATAACACTGGACCATCTTGTCCTTGATTTAAGCTCTAAACCCAACCACTTTGACTGCTTACCTAATCCTAAAGTATATCTCCACAAAGGGCTATTTGACTCAACTAAAACCATGATAAACCATTTATGATACACTCCGATCCGGATCCCAACAAAAATAGGAGGACTAAGGTGTCTCCCAAGTAACTTATGTTGAGAGATGTTTAACAACTGTCTAATTCCACTTGTTACATTATTTAGTGATCCCAAGATAGATTCATCTTTATGAGGTTTTTCTGCATTCTGCACTTCCTTCGGTCACTCCCCTCTGTCGTCACTAGATGGAGGCAGAGGTACTATAGATGGAGGGACTGACTGCATTTAGTGCATTAAATCATTAGTCATGGACAATATCTCTCTAATCAATCTTATTTTTAGCTCACTTTCATTCCAAAATTACACATGGTTTTTATTAAATCGGTCAAGTCTTTCTACATAACTTGAATATATCTGATGTATCAATATTTTTATCAATATAGATACTAATAAGGTGATAATCATATTCCTCAATTTTTTAGCAATAAATCTAACATCTTATCTTTAATCTGACTCCTAAAACTTAACCACTCAGACCTAATATCTAAACCTAAGTTAGTATCCATCAAATAGTGCATCATCTTATGTTCAACAATAAATATAGCACTTAATCCTTAAGCTTACTCCTAAACTTAACCACTCAGACCTTATGCCTAAACTTTAGTTAATACTCTTCAATTAATAGACCATCATATTCTTAATTTAAACTCTAAACCTAACCACTCTGTCTCCTTACCTAAAGTACTTCTCCATAAAAAAGCTATTTGACTTTCAATTCAAATAATTATAAATCAACTTATGATACACTTTTCTCTAAATCTCTAAATCCAAACTGAATTGGGAAATATAATTTAGTTGTTTCCTCAGTCAGACCTCGGCCTACCATGACTGATGAGGAGAGGTGTGGTACTTTTTAAACAGGCGGTACTTTGACACAGCTGGGTTTGTGTGGACATATTGCTCCATGGTTCAATTGCTCCATGGTTCAACAAATACATGTAACATCTTATCTTACTTCTAAAACTTAACTACTCGGATGTAATGCTTAAACTTTAATTAATATCCTTATAACACTGGACCATCTTGTCCTTGATTTAAGCTCTAAACCCAACCACTTTGACTGCTTACCTAATCCTAAAGTATATCTCCACAAAGGGCTATTTGACTCAACTAAAACCATGATAAACCATTTATGATACACTCCGATCCGGATCCCAACAAAAATAGGAGGACTAAGGTGTCTCCCAAGTAACTTATGTTGAGAGATGTTTAACAACTGTCTAATTCCACTTGTTACATTATTTAGTGATCCCAAGATAGATTCATCTTTATGAGGTTTTTCTGCATTCTGCACTTCCTTCGGTCACTCCCCTCTGTCGTCACTAGATGGAGGCAGAGGTACTATAGATGGAGGGACTGACTGCATTGTGTGCATTAAATCATTAGTCATGGACAATATCTCTCTAATCAATCTTATTTTTAGCTCACTTTCATTCCAAAATTACACATGGTTTTTATTAAATCGGTCAAGTCTTTCTAC
>CM070482.1:10000-17500 GCA_036324585.1 Champsocephalus esox
TTTAGGACCTGTTAAACGTGAAGATTCTTAACTATCCCGACAATTGGTCTTATTTTGGAGTATTAACACTAAAATAATTCAATTTACTTCTTGGTTCCTTTTCTATTTTGTTTTTAATATTTCTCTTTGATGAAACCCCCTGTTTTATTGATCCCTTAGTTACTTGTAATTAATTATATTATATCTGTCTCTTTTTTATTTTGTATTGTTGAAATATAGATCCAGAAAGACTTCTATGCCCGGCCGGTTCGTCTTTTCAAAAAATCACAACAACATGGCCCAAAGCAGGGAGTTATCAGAATTCCAAATCCTCAACAGGACCATTTTTGGGATCCTCAGGACCCATTACCATCAAAACAAAGTCCAGAACACCATCCAGGGGTCAACTTCCAGTTTACCAAAACTGATTGGGACCCAAAGGTGGTTATCCGGGGCTATCCAACCCAGTACCCCGAGCGCAAACACTGCTTTGTTTCTACAAGGTAACTCTTTGAATTGGCTACATACAGGCCTACAAATTACTGAGGACCATTATAATAAAACCATCACAACACTACTGTTTAAAATAAAGAATATATCAGCGGAAAAGAACCAGGAGGCTTGGGACGTGGCCTGCAGATGGGCCAGAGCAAAATACCCCCATATTGAGAGGGAGATTTTTACCCAAACGGCAGAAGATTTAGTATTCATGGGACTTCAGATCACCCCTCAGGAACTGGCTCCTTCTAAGAGTTACACGGAGGTCCCTCGTACAAGTCAAACCAACACAAAATACAACCATATCAATCCTCCGACCATCACACAACCGTTGGTCGTGGACACACCGCCGCCCACTACAGAACTTGTCAGCCAAATACATCCACTGCCAACCATGGAGAATGTTGTCTCTCAGGACACCAACCTCTCCCCCGTTCTGACTTTGACCATAAAAAACCCTCTTATTAGGACAAATATCATGGGTAAACAACTCTGGCGAACCAAACCTAGCGACCCAACACCATCACCGGGCCCTTCCACAGAGGTTACATGTGAGGAGTCTCACCTCTCCCCCTCCCCTCCTACCCCTCCCATGGAATGTTTTAGGAGGCATGAACACAGGGGGAATAAAAAGAGCAACTGGTCACTGACACCCAAGAGGGAAGTGATCATCATGGGGGCTTCCAACATCTCCCGCCTTCCACTCATTCATAACTTGAAAATACAAGTAGACAGCTTTCCGGGAGCCAATATGGCCCAGGCGACCCATCTCATTAAACGTAAAACTCCAACATCACCTGAGACAAAAATAGTTATTCTTTGTTTCGGCCTCAATGACCGCAACACAGTTACGCCAGAAACCCTCAACCATGACCTCCAAGACCTGCTGTCAGCAGCACACAACACTTTTCCCAACGCCAAGATACACGTCCCCCTGATAAACGCATCCATGCGACTGCCATTCAAAGCCTACAGGAATATAACCCTACTAAACGCAGCCATCAAACGTATCCCAGGTTACCTGGAAAAGATGGACACGAGGGACTATATCACAGCAGATGACAATATCCACTGGACCCCTAAAACGGCCAACCTTATGTGGAAGAATTGGAGATCCTCCCTAGACCTGTAACGCACCATAGAACCGATAATACGCAACCAGATTGATTGGGAGGTACCTATGCAGTTTGGTACTCCCAACCAGGGACACAATGGTCGTTTTATCCATAGTAAGGACACTGTGGTTGTGGTTTAGTCTTTTAGACTATTTGTTTTGTGTCCTAGTTGAACTCTTATTGGAATATATTGGTTTATTGCATTAAAAACTTCCTGACTATTTCTGGGTTTTGTTAATAAATATTTGTTTAAACAAAACACATACATTCAGACTGATTTAAAATGTTTTTAAAGTTAACAGGTTCGGTTCTTAACCACCGTCGGAACAACAAATAAACATAAGATGCACAAAGGTTGGAGAAGGTTTATTAATAATCTTGAACTATTGATTTTATAAATAAAAAAGAAATACAAATAGGTAATTTAAATAATTAAAAAAATAAAAATACTTTTCTTAAATACTAAAATTATTTGTATTATTATTAATCTGATAATTATTTGTATTACTATTTCTTAAGAATCAATTAATGAAATATATTATATATTTAAATAAATATTGGATGCTAATTGTATACTAACACTTAACTATAATAATAATATTTAGGGGCGTCACGATCTCAGGACCTATCAACATTATGGCACCACATACCATTCAGCTAATCAGATTATTTGAGCCATATGACCCTTTGAACCCTCCTGCTCTGCTAAGCTAACAGGAGCTAATAGGGAAGTCAAGGTCTTAGAACCACTTTAACTTTTGACCTGTGGACTGTACCTTTAACTCACTACAACACGTGTTTCCGTTACAAACAATGTACTTCCGGGTTTTTGGGACTCTCCCACGAGGCAGGATTACGTCACTCCCTTTCAGACGACGGTCAACTAAACCACAGCAGGTAACAAACGGAGCAGGAGAAATATAATAATGAAATCTATTAAAATGTTTATCTTAGACGGATTAATCAAGGTATATTCTATTACATGTAATTGTTTACATGATTTAAACCTTATATTAGGAAACAATGTGGGGAAAACATGTTTTAAAAGCTTTATAAATACTTCGTTATATATTACACAGAAGGACCCAGGAGAATAGTAACGCGATCGCATATTTGGTTTTAATTTACATCAAAAAAGGACCTTTCAAGATTGACAGTGATTTAATTTAATCACTAAAATATTTATAATGCTAACCCAAGACTCATTTGAGGAGATAGGCATAGAAAAAACAACATTAAATAGATCGTTTTTTTAATAGGCTACAAGATGGCTGCCATAGGACAACTCTATGCTAACTATCTTCTCTTCTCTCTCAAAATTACACTGATTAGTTGATTATTTTATACCGGGAGTGATCAGATTTAATAATTACAATATGGGTGAGGCTAACCTAAGACTCGGTTGAAACTAAAAATATCTAAAAAGCCCAAATAAATTAGTTTTAAAAGTTCGTTTTTAGCATAGAAGCTAACGGCTAACGCAAAGTAACGTGAGCACATGGTAGATCTAAATTAACATTCTAAAACAGATTTTTCGAGATTAACAGTTATCAGGTTTAAGGGTTTAAAGCCTAAAGCTACTACATCTAGACTCACTTGAGATAAATAGGATTTATAAATGCACTTTTTTTGGAAAAATATAATTTATATTTTCACAAAGGCTTACAGATGCGAACGGATGCTAACTCTTACCCTCCTAAACGGATGAATTATTAATTACAGGTCGGAAGGGATTAGATTTAACTATTAATATATTTGATAAACTAACCTTACACTTAATATGGATTTAATAGGTCTTAGAAACTTAAATAAAGATATCATTTTTTGATTATAAACACAGCTAGAATAGCTTCTGAACACATGGTTTTAACAATAAATGCTTTCATAATCCTTCCTATCCTATATTAAAGGTTGTATTTAACAAGTTTATTAGGAACATGTTTAATTGATTACATACTATAGTTACGGTATGAAAAACCTTTTTGGGGATTAAACTTCACTTAATAACTTAGACAAATAGAGTTTGTTTACTTACAATACAATTGGGGAGTCTATTTTAGACAGAAAATGCTACTAAGTGTTCATCTATATACCTCATACGTATATCTGTGGGATATTTCAACCATTATAATTGATTATCTCTTAATAAGATCAATATGTATATTTCTTGAATTCAATTGGTATTCAGGTCTGTCTTTAGAAGAAGGGGAAGTACTTTTGTATTTAATCAAGTGACGTCTTTTCGCTGTTTTTGTTTGGCCCAGTCCGCTTTTTCCCCAACTTTTACAGTTTGGTTCGTGAATTGTGGCTGTCCAACCCTCGTTCTGATCTCTGTTGACCGTGACTGATAAAGAAATTGGTGGGTCGTTTCGATTTGACTGCACCCCTTCGCAGCGGAGGTGTGGTGAGCCCGATTTCCACATCCCTACCTACTAGGTCCAGGCTGGTGCGGCCAGCACTTTTCAGGTATTGCACTTCAAGTTAGTTTCCTGACACAAAACTTACTTCAGGTTTTCTGTTCCAAAGTATTGTTCCCACCACTTACAGGGGTGTAATCTACTTTATTCTGGTCTATTTACCCAATATCTAAATCTGGTTTATTATCAACATAGTGAGTGTATATCTCTCTCTCTACAGACAGTGGTCATATCTACTTTTTAACCCAGTCTTTTAACCCAATACTCAATTCTGGTTTATTTTGTCAAGGTGTTTTTCTTACTACCAACAAGTGGTTTAATCCACTTCATTCTGGTCTATCTACCCAGCTTTTAACTCTGGTGTATTAATCAACACAATGGGTTTACATTCCCCTCTACAGGTAGTTAAATAGCCTTTATTTGAGTCTACTGACCTGGTATTTAATTCTGGTTTACTAATTCTCAGGGTGTTTATACAGTTCCCTTTACCCAGGGTGATTACATATATTTCATTATGGTCTGTTGACCCGGTGGGTCTCTCTCCACCTTAAAACTCACGAACTTGACGTACCTACCAGTCCTTTTCCCCAAGTTGGGACCGTTTAGAAAACAACACAGCACCAGGACTGATCACCTGGGGCGACCGTCCTGGAGTAGGGGTGTCTGGAGATAATGGTCGAAACCCCCTATGACCTTCAGGTTCTTTCACTGACGATGTGTTCCAACCACAATAAAGGACTATTTTGTCCACCAAATACTTATATTTGGTGGACAAAAAAACTACTGACTATTTTCTCACTAGGGCGATGGAACTATTGGTTCCACAATATGGTTACTAGAGAGATGTTTAACAACGGTTTAATTCCACTTGTTACATTATTTAGTGATCCCAAGATAGATTCATCTTTATGAGGTTTTTCTGCATTCTGCACTTCCTTCGGTCACTCCCCTCTGTCGTCACTAGATGGAGGCAGAGGTACTATAGATGGAGGGACTGACTGCATTTAGTGCATTAAATCATTAGTCATGGACAATATCTCTCTAATCAATCTTATTTTTAGCTCACTTTCATTCCAAAATTACACATGGTTCTTATTAAATCGGTCAAGTCTTTCTACATAACTTGAATATATCTGATGTATCAATATTTTTATCAATATAGATACTAATAAGGTGATAATCATATTCCTCCATTTTTTAGCAATAAATCTAACATCTTATCTTTAATCTGACTCCTAAAACTTAACCACTCAGACCTAATATCTAAACCTAAGTTAGTATCCATCAAATAGTGCATCATCTTATGTTCAACAATAAATATAGCACTTAATCCTTAATCTTACTCCTAAACTTAACCACTCAGACCTTATGCCTAAACTTTAGTTAATACTCTTCAATTAATAGACCATCATATTCTTAATTTAAACTCTAAACCTAACCACTCTGTCTCCTTACCTAAAGTACTTCTCCATAAAAAAGCTATTTGACTTTCAATTCAAATAATTATAAATCAACTTATGATACACTTTTCTCTAAATCCAAATTGAATTGGGAAATATAATTTAGTTGTTTCCTCAGTCAGACCTCGGCCTACCATGACTGATGAGGAGAGGTGTGGTACTTTTTAAACAGGCGGTACTTTGACACAGCTGGGTTTGTGTAGACATATTGCTCCATGGTTCAATTGCTCCATGGTTCAACAAATACATGTAACATCTTATCTTACTTCTAAAACTTAACTACTCAGATGTAATGCTTAAACTTTAATTAATATCCTTATAACACTGGACCATCTTGTCCTTGATTTAAGCTCTAAACCCAACCACTTTGACTGCTTACCTAATCCTAAAGTATATCTCCACAAAGGGCTATTTGACTCAACTAAAACCATGATAAACCATTTATGATACACTCCGATCCGGATCCCAACAAAAATAGGAGGACTAAGGTGTCTCCCAAGTAACTTATGTTGAGAGATGTTTAACAACTGTCTAATTCCACTTGTTACATTATTTAGTGATCCCAAGATAGATTCATCTTTATGAGGTTTTTCTGCATTCTGCACTTCCTTCGGTCACTCCCCTCTGTCGTCACTAGATGGAGGCAGAGGTACTATAGATGGAGGGACTGACTGCATTTAGTGCATTAAATCATTAGTCATGGACAATATCTCTCTAATCAATCTTATTTTTAGCTCACTTTCATTCCAAAATTACACATGGTTTTTATTAAATCGGTCAAGTCTTTCTACATAACTTGAATATATCTGATGTATCAATATTTTTATCAATATAGATACTAATAAGGTGATAATCATATTCCTCAATTTTTTAGCAATAAATCTAACATCTTATCTTTAATCTGACTCCTAAAACTTAACCACTCAGACCTAATATCTAAACCTAAGTTAGTATCCATCAAATAGTGCATCATCTTATGTTCAACAATAAATATAGCACTTAATCCTTAAGCTTACTCCTAAACTTAACCACTCAGACCTTATGCCTAAACTTTAGTTAATACTCTTCAATTAATAGACCATCATATTCTTAATTTAAACTCTAAACCTAACCACTCTGTCTCCTTACCTAAAGTACTTCTCCATAAAAAAGCTATTTGACTTTCAATTCAAATAATTATAAATCAACTTATGATACACTTTTCTCTAAATCTCTAAATCCAAACTGAATTGGGAAATATAATTTAGTTGTTTCCTCAGTCAGACCTCGGCCTACCATGACTGATGAGGAGAGGTGTGGTACTTTTTAAACAGGCGGTACTTTGACACAGCTGGGTTTGTGTGGACATATTGCTCCATGGTTCAATTGCTCCATGGTTCAACAAATACATGTAACATCTTATCTTACTTCTAAAACTTAACTACTCAGATGTAATGCTTAAACTTTAATTAATATCCTTATAACACTGGACCATCTTGTCCTTGATTTAAGCTCTAAACCCAACCACTTTGACTGCTTACCTAATCCTAAAGTATATCTCCACAAAGGGCTATTTGACTCAACTAAAACCATGATAAACCATTTATGATACACTCCGATCCGGATCCCAACAAAAATAGGAGGACTAAGGTGTCTCCCAAGTAACTTATGTTGAGAGATGTTTAACAACTGTCTAATTCCACTTGTTACATTATTTAGTGATCCCAAGATAGATTCATCTTTATGAGGTTTTTCTGCATTCTGCACTTCCTTCGGTCACTCCCCTCTGTCGTCACTAGATGGAGGCAGAGGTACTATAGATGGAGGGACTGACTGCATTGTGTGCATTAAATCATTAGTCATGGACAATATCTCTCTAATCAATCTTATTTTTAGCTCACTTTCATTCCAAAATTACACATGGTTTTTATTAAATCGGTCAAGTCTTTCTACATAACTTGAATATATCTGATGTATCAATATTTGTATCAATATAGATACTAATAAGGTGATAATCATATTCCTCAATTTTTTAGCAATAAATCTAACATC
>CM070482.1:22500-95000 GCA_036324585.1 Champsocephalus esox
CCCATGTCGAATAAACATTTGCATACACCCATCCACAGATCCTCAGGCCCGTGCACCCACTCTCAACCGAGAATCCTAAAACCTACCCCTACACAAAACCTAACCCTAACCCTAACCCTAACCCTAACCCTAACCCTAACCCCTAACCCTAACCCTAACCCTAACCCTAAACCCTAACCCTAACCCTAACCCTATAAAACACCTATCTACCGAGAGCCAGTGCACCACGCAGGGCTCCTCCGGAGCCCTGCGCTTTTCCCCAACCTAACCCTAACCCTAACCCTAACCCTAACTCAACCCTAACCCTAACCCCCTAACCCTAACCCTAACCCTAACCCTAACCCTAACCCTAACCATGAAGTCGTTGGGCGACATGGGGAGATCTGGTGGCTATTAAACAAACCTAACCCTAACCCTAACCCTAACCCTAACCCTGTAAAATAAAATTAGGGGAGAATAATATCCCACAATTTTTCAGCAATAAAGTGAGCACCTAATCTTTATCTTACCCCTAAACTTAACCACTCAGACTTAATGCCTAAACTTAAGTTGGTGTCAATCAAACAGTAGACCATCTTATCTTTAATTTAAACTCTAAACCTAACCACTCTGGCTGCTTGTCTAATTCTAATATACATCTTTATAAAAAGCGTACTTCTTCTGTCTTTTGGCAGATGTCTTACCGATCATTGTGGCTAATTTGACCACTTACTACGAACAATACATCTACACAAATGGCTATCTGACTCTTAATTAAAACCACTAAAATTAACTTATGGTACACTCGTAAATAAATATCATAATAGACCATCTTCAGTCTAAATGCGGACTACTTTGTTCCCCAAGAGGACCATGTTACCCTTAATCTGACCTTTAACCTTGAACACTCGGGCTCTTAATCTAAATCTAAACCACATTATCTCCCCACTTTTTCACTCTGACCTTTCTTTCGACCCCTTTCTGGTCGACCCCTTTGAGGATGACGAAAGGATTTGGGACATTAAGAAACCTTTCTTTCCACCCCATCTCTAATCTGATCTCTGGGAATCACGAAAGGAAACGGGCCATAAACAGATACAGCCATTGCGGCAAGGGGAGGTGTCCGCCGTTGTTACAGCTAGCCTCCTTGTCTCTGTCCTTCAAACTTAAATTACCCTGTCTACTTCACCTTTACACACTTATGATTCAGTCATGATGCCAAACTAGAGCATGCGCCGACAATGCCTCTAGTGCGTGTGCCTTTCCTTGGATCTCTGTATAACCATGAAGTCGTTGGGCGACATGGGGAGATCTGGTGGCCATTAAACAAACCTAACCCTAACCCTAACCCTAACCCTAACCCTCACCCCTAGCCCTAAACCCAACCCCACTCTCCCTCCTGCCTCATCACCCCCTGACCCGCTCCCTCACCTCCCCCCTCCTCCTCCTCCCATTTCCTCACTCCCCACCTGGCCAAAATACAAACCTCCCACTAACCCCCCTTCTCAACTGACTCCTCACCCCTCTTCCTTCCCTACTTCTCTTTCTACTTCATCGGGCCTCTGTGCGTCGGGGGGGAGGGCTGTGGCGGGGGACCTGGGGGTGCTTCCTCTGCCCCTGCCTCGGCGCACTCTTGGGAACCGGTTGCGGATTGAGGTCCATCCGCTCCCTCGGACCGTGCTTGACCGTCTGGGGGCCGGTGGGACTGGGTTCTTGACCTGGCCCTCCGTCTCTCCTTCCTCCCCTCCCTCCGTGCCACCCTCCCCACAGAGAGTAGATACCCCGTTAATGCAGACACCTACCTCCCCCTTCCATCTCATTTCCATCTCTTCACCTCCCTCTCCACCCTCCATACAGATATACAGCAATGTCGCTCTCCCCTGCAGTAACACTATCTCCTCTTCTTCACCTCCAGTTCTACACAACAACCAGCAGAGGGAGCCAGAGCTGTTTGCTGTGGAGCCCCTGCAAAGCATACTGAGCCCTGAGGTGGATGTAAACATAACATCAGTGATGATCAAAGGCCCACTGAGAGTCAGTTTGACTTCAAGCCTAACATCTGAGACATCCACCTCCCACTCCACAGGGGTCTCCGCAGCGCCACCTGGCTCCCCCACACGCCCAGAACCTCACACACATCCCAGAACCTTCAAGAAGCTACAGGTATGGTCGTTGGAGTTGCTGAGGAGGACCCTCATTGTCGGGGACTCCAATCTCTCCCGCATCCCCCCCTTTACAGACCCCCACCTTCAGATAGATAGCTTTCCGGGTGCTAAATTCCATCACATAACTTCGATTCTCAGTAAACTTCCCCCATGTCACAACACCTCACAAGTCATAATATCAGTCGGACTCAATAATGGACTCTCAGACACTGCACTCTCATCTTCGATTAAACAGCTGCACGCCGTGTGGAAACAGAGCACCCTCTGCTTTCCAAACGCCACCATCTACATCCCCATCATAAACCTTTCCAACAGTCTGACCGTCCACCAGCAGACTGCACTCACCACACTCAACACCACCATAGCCTCCAAATACAACTTCATACCGGAAATAAACCCACTACTCTTCCATGTCACTTCACGTGACAACATCCACTGGACCCTGCAGACGGCCGAGATGTTACTCAGGTACTGGAAGCAGCATTTAAACTACTGAACGGGGATCATAATTGCATTACAACTCCCCACCGCTCAAATATAACCAACCTCTCTGCCGTTTTTTCCCCCACGACCGCACAGCTGGAGCTACTGGAAAAAGGCTTATCATTCATTCCAACACCCAAACTCCCCACCCGACCGGAGATCAGGGCGGACCTCCACACCTTCCACAGGCGGATTAAGATCATGGACCACTTCCTGGGGAGCCAGGGGCGGGAGCCTGTTCTGTTCACCGGACCGTCCACCTGGGAACCACACACCGCAACATCAACACCTGAAATAACACAACTAATTAATAAAAATCTACTAGCACTCACACATTGGCACCCCCTTCCACACAGCACACACAACATTAGCCAGGAACAATTACAAATTATTAAAACATTAGGTAACAGCCAACACATAGTCATCAAACCTGCAGATAAGGGGGGCCAAATAGTCATACAAGATAGGGACAATTATATATTGGAAGCACATAGGCAGTTAAATGACAACACATACTACAGATCACTGACGCACCCACTTCAATTGGAAACACAAACACTAGTTAGGGACATTACAGCAACACTTTACACTAACAAAATCATAAACAAAAAACAAAAACAATATCTGGATGGTCCGGAGGAGCCCAGGCCCCGCCTCTTCTACCTGCTCCCCAAGATCCACAAGCCTGTTGAGACGTGAACGGTCCCCTCTGTGGTTCCGGTCGGCCGCCCCATCATCAGCGACTGCGGTTCAGAATCATACAATATAACGGAATACATAGATCATTTTATCAATCCCCTTTCAAAACTCCACCCCAGTTATCTTAGAGACACATATGATTTTGTCAACAAAATAAAAAACCTCACAGTCCCCAGCCACACCCTCATTTTCTCCATAGACATAGTATCCCTTTACACCAACATTGAAACCCCACTTGGCCTCACCGCAATTCAGCACTCCTTCAATAAAAACCCAGACCCATTCAGACCCGACAGCCAAATCATTCAGTTGCTCCACCTCACACTCACCCGCAATGATTTTATGTTTAACGATAACCACTACCTCCAGCAGTGCGGTTGTGCGATGGGCCGGAAATACGCGCCAGCCTACGCGGATATTTACCTGGCCCATTGGGAGGAAACGGTCTTTACTAAACTCCCCCTCAAACCCCTTCTGTACTTCCGGTACCTGGATGACATCTTTGGCCTCTGGCACCACACAGAACAGGACTTCCTCACCTTCTCAGACATCCTCAACACACATCACCCTAAAATAAAACTCAAACACCAGTTACATACACACACTGTGGAGTTCCTCGACACTGGGGTGTTTTTCCGCAGCTCCGGCGACCACAGCAAGACACTCGCCACCAAGGTCTTTTTTAAGGACACAGATCGCCACGCACTCCTCCATAAAACCAGCTATCACCCTGGGCACACGTACAGAGGCCTGATCAAGTCCCAGCTGATCCGCTTCCACAGAATATGCACCCTCGCGGAGGATGTGGAGGAGGCTACCAGAATCCTCTTTAGTGCGCTGAGACCCAGGGGCTATTCGAGGCGCTTCCTTAGAAGCATTAAGGCGGAGGTCGGCCGCACCTTCATAGAGAAATACAAAGACATCTCCGCCCGGCCGTCCGGCCCTGCCCTGGTCCCCCTCATCACAACCTACTCCGGGAGCCTGTCCAGCCTCTTGGGCAAACTAAAGGCCAATTTTGAGGGGGCCAGGGGCGGCTGTGACGCGCTGCGGCCGTGCCGGCTGATCTCCGCCTACCGCCGTAATAAAAATCTCCAGGACCTCCTGGTCCATACAAAATTAAAAAAAGGCATCAAAACTAGGGAGGCGCCTCATGTCTCTGAGGTTGGTTTCGTTCGCCTCCCCCACGTTTTCAATCCCTTCTCTCGAGAGGGGAGCAACGTACGGCAGGCCTTGACACCTAACACAAAAAACGCTATTTATGCAATTAGGTGCAGGGCCTGCCAGAGACTCTATGTGGGGGAGACGCGCAATGAGATCAGCCTCAGAATTAAACAACATCAATATCGAATTAGAGACGGGGACGGCACGAGCGTTTTATACAACCATTTTAAACTCCATGGCCTCCAGAGTGTGCAATCAATGGGCCTGGAGAGCAGCAGCGGCTGGAGCACGGGCCAGAGGCGAGCGGCGGAGCGGAGGTGGATCCATCGCCTGGGCACCATTGACCCGGACGGACTAAATGAAAAATATAATTGATGGGTCCGCCTCCCACCACTCAAACATGCTTTAACCTGTGTGATCTCCTCTCCCGGGGTCTCTCCCCTGCAGACGGGTGATTTGGGTTCCCTTCTCTGCGGGTGTGTCAGCCTGTTTTAATCCGCCCTCCACGTATTTTAGCACTTATACTTATTTATTTATTAATTATTTATAGATCCTCCTCATCTGGACTTTTTTTATTGGTGTGCTACATTTTTATCGCATGTTTTCAGCACTATCTTATTTATTTTAATGGTGTTCAAATTTATGTTTTTATTACTTCTTACATGTTTTGTATTTTTAAATGTATTTATGTGTATGTTTTTATCTGAAAATGATCAAGGCCACATGAGGAGGGATGCTTTTATTTGTTTATTTATATTAAATTATTTTATTACCTGGAGGCCGGGAAACCGCCCGCAGGGGGGAGCTCTTCACCTCCCTGCCACCCTTTTCGATTTTAATGGTTCTGTTTTTCAGTGATATCCAGTTCATTATATACGATTTTACTAACCCGGTGTGCCTTCCTTTATTTTATTATTATTAGTTAATTTTAAGACTCCCTTTACTTTTTAAATTCATATTACTGGGGAGAATGTTTTAATTATTTATATTTATATCATTGCACTTGTGTTTTAACTGCACTTATACTACCATGCACGGCTTTTACTAATAGAACTGGATTCACTTTTAAATTGGCCATTTTAGATCCCCCACGCACACGCACGCACACACACACACACACACACACGCGCACACGCACACGCACACACACACACCACCCTCCAGATCCTGGGACGGGGAGATCTGCTTTTTAGGCATACTCTGCCGCCGTTCCGCGGTCCGGCTCCGCTCTGCACTTTTTAACCACTCATCTGAAACGGTCTTGTCCTCACGGAGCTTTTATGATGCTTTTAAAAGGATTTTTATAAGGTTTATGTTTACGGAGGTTTTTAATGTTTTATAAAACACCTATCTACCGAGAGCCAGTGCACCACGCAGGGCTCCTCCTTGAGGTTTCCACAGGCAGCAATCTGGATACCTGTAATTAACTACTCACACTCTCTACTGCATGAGGAAAAAAAACATTTGGTCCACTTAAATGAATACATCACACAGCATCAAAAGCACATTCCAAAGCTGCCAAGTGGGTCATTTGTGAAAAGGATAATGTCCATTGGACTAAATCCACCGCAAAACTCATGCTTCAACACTGGTGTGAGCAGGTAAACTAAATGTCCCCTCAAATCTGCCTGAACAGGAGGGGTATAAAAACGTTTTAATATTGGCCAAACATGCCACATTGACTCACCCGCAGATCACTCTATTAAACAGAGGTTTAAATTTCATCCCTACAAAAGACAGCAACAAAAATATTATCGAGCAAGGCCGATGGGACTTGCAACAGTACCACAGGAGATTGAAACTAGCTATATATTTTCAACACAAAGAAGATTATGTCCCACCTCTGTTTACTCCCAAATCGAACTGGGTTCCCCCCGCTGTCACACTTCCGTTGGAACTCACTACTCTCATCGCGGCTGATATCAATCATTTTGATAGCAGCTTCCAGATGCATCGGCTCCAACCAAACCTCAGTCCAGAGGAGGCCGCAGCACTTAAGGAACTTAGTAATAATAAAAATATCATTATTAAGCCAGCCGATAAGGGTAGTGTGGTTGTTGTTATGGACCGTGACCAGTATCTATGGGAGGGATATAGACAATTATTTGACACTAATTACTATTCTAAATTGGACAAACCGATTTATCTGGACACAATTAAATTAGTTGACAAGATTTTACAAACACTATATGACAAAAAATTCATAAATGCTAAACAACTCAAGTTTATATCGAGCACCTCTGAACCTAGGGCCAGACTATTTTATATGCTGCCAAAAATACACAAAGAAAGACATAAATGGTCCTTACCTCATGAAATTCCTCCGGGCAGACCCATAATATCAGATTGCAGCAGCGAGACCTACCGCACAGCAGAGTTAACTGATTTTTACCTCAATCCTCTTTCCATCACCCACACGAGCTATTTAAAGGACACATACGACTTTGTAAGTAGAATTAAACAACTCATTATACCTCAGGACGCCATTTTATTCACGATGGACGTGGATAGCTTATACACAAATTGTTACGATTATTGTTTTGTCACGTTTTCTATGTCTTGGTTTGGGTGGTTTGCTGTTCTCCCCGTCATGTTTTCCTCTTGGTATATTGTCTGGTCCTTTTCCCTGTGATTTTCCTCCTGTCGTTAGTGTCCCTGGTGCGTCTAATTTCCTGATTGTTCCCACCTGTGTCTAGTTACCCTGTGTTTAAATTCCCCTGTTCTCCCAGTGTTGAGTGTTGGTTCGTCTTGTGATTTGACTTGTCCTCGGTGAGTGTTCTGTTCTGCCTGTATATATATATAGCCTTGAAATAAAGGAATTCTTTTCACTTTAATCTGCATTTGGGTCCTACCTGCTTCCTTCGCTCTACACCGAAACATTACGATCCAACCAAAGGATGGACCCAGCGGATTCAGCTTTTTTGATGCCACAGGCGGCTGCTAAGAGAAGGAGGCGCAAAGCCAAGCTAGCAGCCATGCCTACCTGCTCCAGTACCGGCCCACGCAGCTTTGCGTCCATACTGGATTACCTGGCTTACACAGCCAGGGTCCAGGCTTCCGCTCCGGACCTTACAGCCAGGTTTCCGGCTCCAGCTGCCACAGTCCCATCTCAAGTTTCCTCTCGAGTCCCCTCTCCAGTTTCCTCTGGAGTCCCCTCTGGAGTCCCCTCTGGAGTCCCCTCTGGAGTCCCCTCTGGATTCCCCTCTGGAGTCCCCTCTCCAGTCCCCTCTCGAGTTCCCTCCTTTAGTCCCTGCTCTAGGTCCCCTCACGAGTCCCCTCTCGAGGTCCCCTCTCTAGTCCCTCCTCTAGTCCCTCCTCTAGTCCCTCCTCGAGTCCCCTCTCGAGTCCCTCCTCTAGTCCCTCCTCTAGTCCCTCCTCTAGTCCCTGCTCTAGTCCCTGCTCTAGTCCCTCCTTTAGTCCCTCCTCTAGTCTCTCCTCTAGTCCCTCCTCTAGTTCCCCTCTCGAGTCTCCTCTCGAGTCCCCTCTCGAGTTCCCCCTTGTTTCCCCTCTCGAGTCTCCTCTCGAGTCCCTTCTCGAGTCCCCTCTTGAGTTCCCCCTTGGTTCCTCTTTCGAGTCTCCTCTCGAGTCTCCTCTCGGGTCCCTACTCCGGGTCCCGTCCCGTTGGGGGCTCTGTCGACTACTCCTCTGCCGGAGGTCCTGCCAGTCGTATGTCTGTCCCGTTGGAGGCCCCACCGACTACTCTCCTGCCGGGGGTCCTGCCAACCCTTTGTCCTGTCCCGTTGGAGGTCCCGCCGTCTACTCTCCTGCCGGGGGTCCTGCCAACCCTATATCCCGTGCAGTTGGAGGTTCTACCGGGGGCCCTGTCAGCCCCATGTCCATCACCTGTCTCGCCGGGGTTCCTGCCAACTCCTGGTCCACTTCCGTGGGGGATCCTGCCGAAGCCTGTCCGGCCGGCTCCGGTTTCTGTCTGGCTGACACCGGGTCCTGCCCGGTCTCCGGAGCTGTCCCATCAGTGCTTTCCTGCCCGGCCTCCAGGTCCGGTCCGGTCGACACCGGTTCCTGCCCGGCCTCCAGAGCTGTCCGGTCTTCACCCTCAATCCCGGTCCCCTGAGAGCCACGGCCTTCACCCTCGATCCCGGGCCCCTGACTTTCCCGGCCGCGGTGGATATCGCCCCTCCATAACCCCCACCTTGGACTCTGTCTTGCCCCCGGGCCGTCCGCCCGAGTCCACCTTCTCGGCTTCTACCTTACCCCCGGGCCGTCCGCCCGAGACCCGTTCCGGGTCCTCTGCCTTGCCCCCGGGCCGTCCCCCCGAATCCCCCTTTTTGGACTCTGCCTTACCCCCGGGCCGTCTGCCCGAGACCCCTTCCTGGTACTTTGCCTTGCCCCCGGGCCGTCCGCCCGAGACCCCTTCCTGGTCCTCTGCCGTGGCCCTGGGCGGTCAGTTCAGTCCTGTCCTCCAGACCCCCTCCACCCACCCTGGTGGCCCTAGTTTTGCGTCCCTCCTCCTGACCCCCTCCACCCTCCCTGGTGGCCCTAGTTTTATGTCCCTCCTCCGGTCCCCCTCCACCCACCCTGCTGGACATTGTTTTTTGGACGTTTATGGGACTGTTTTGGTATTTTAGGGACGTCTGAAATCCGTCCCTTGAGGGGGGGGATCGTACGATTATTGTTTTGTCACGTTTTCTATGTCTTGGTTTGGGTGTTTTGCTGTTCTCCCCGTCATGTTTTCCTCTTGGTATATTGTCTGGTCCTTTTCCCTGTGTTTTTCCTCCCGTCGTTAGTTTCCCTGGTGCGTCTAATTTCGTGTGTGTGTGTGTGTGTGTGTGTGTGTGTGTGTGTGTGTGTGTGTGTGTGTGTGTGTGTGTGTGTGTGTGTGTGTGTGTGTGTGTGTGTGTGTGTGTGTGTGTGTGTGTGTGTGTGTGTGTGTGTGTGTGTGGTGTGTGTGTGTGTGTGTGTGTGTGTGTGTGTGTGTGTGTGTGTGTGTGTGTGTGTGTGTGTGTGTGTGTGTGTGTGTGTGTGTGTGTGTGTGTGTGTGTGTGTGTGTGTGTGTGTGTGTGTGTGTGTGTGTGTGTGTGTGTGTGTGTGTGTGTGTGTGTGTGTGTGTGTGTGTGTGTGTGTGTGTGTGTGTGTGTGTGTGTGTGTGTGTGTGTGTGTGTGTGTGTGTGTGTGTGTGTGTGTGTGTGTGTGTGTGTGTGTGTGGTGTGTGTGTGTGTGTGTGTGTGTGTGGTGTGTGTGTGTGTGTGTGTGTGTGTGTGTGTGTGTGTGTGTGTGTGTGTGTGTGTGTGTGTGTGTGTGTGTGGTGTGTGTGTGTGTGTGTGTGTGTGTGTGTGTGTGTGTGTGTGTGTGTGTGTGTGTGTGTGTGTGTGTGTGTGTGTGTGTGTGTGTGTGTGTGTGTGTGTGTGTGTGTGTGTGTGTGTGTGTGTGTGTGTGTGTGTGTGTGTGTGTGTGTGTGTGGAGTTCTTCCTGCAAACTAAAGGTACTGCTATGGGGAAGAAGTTTGCTCCGGCCTATGCGAACATTTTTATGGCACAGTGGGAAACATCTGCCCTGTCCTCCTGCCAAAAGGTTAATTTTAAGACTCCTTTTACTTTTTAAATTAATATTACTGGGGAGAATGTTTTAATTTATATTTCTATCTTTGCACTTGTGTTTTAACTGCACTTACACTACCATGCACGGCTTTTACTAATAGAACTGGATTCACTTTTAAATTGGCCATTTTAGATCACACACACACAAACACACACACACACAACCCTCCAGATCCTGGGACGGGGAGATCTGCTTTTTGGGCATACTCTGCCGCCGTTCCGTGGTCCGGCTCCGCTCTGCACTTTTTAGCCATTCATCTAAAACGGTCTTGTCCTCACGGAGCTTTTATGATGCTTTTAAAAGGGTTTTTATAAGGTTTATGTTTACGGAGGTTTTTAATGTTTTTTAAACACCTATCTACCGAGAGCCAGTGTACCACTCAGGGCTCCTCCGGAGCCCTGCGCTCTTCCCCAACCTAACCCCTCTACAAAAATGACTTTTAAATGGATGCTTTTGGATGTAAATGGTTGACTGTGTCATGGCTATGGGTCTCTGAAACAATCAGGCTTTAAGCATACTGTTGGCAGAGTTGAATCCGATTTTTAGCACTCTTTTCCCCGCAGAAACTAGTTTAAATCACCGTTGTCACTATTGTGGGGATCTAGGAATGTACCTGTGTGTTGCGGAGCTTCCCTGCACTTTAAATCTATTGATTTGCCTTTTTTTAAGGTATGTTTGACTGTTAATGCACTGTGCTCACTTGGCTGATTTGCCCTCCTGTGGGGACACACGAGAGCCGCACTCAAATCACTTTTTCAACAGTTTGAAATCGTTTTTTTCACTTTTAAAAACAGCTTTCTGTCCTGGAAATGATCTCTAGTCATTATTACCGTTATGGGGACACTTTCCTGTTCCATCAATATATTTATTTTTTGACCTTAGTTTTTAACATTAAATCTCACCATTTTAGTTGTTTCACTTTAAACCTCAACACTTTAGATTTTATACTTTTAACTAGGGATATTATTACTTGTATGCATCAATACACCTATTACCTGACCCTGGATCTTAGCTCTAAACCTCATTTATATACAACAAAACAGATTAGTTGTACTAAATGGCTACGTATCTCTCTTACTGAAATACCATCTGATTTTCAATTCAAACCACTAAAAACTACCAATAAGGTACTTTTCTCTTTCACAAAACTAACCTCAAAAACTCTCCTATCTCTCGGTATTTATTTGAATCCCTCTTGTGTTAATAACAATAACAATATGTATTATATTCTGTTTAACAGACCAAATGAGAAAAATGTGCCCGCACTCCCCTCTGTCACCGCTAGATGGAGGCAGGAGACCACAAATGGAGGGCCTACTGCTGCTATAGGTTTGCAAATCACTAACCATGGACTCATTTATATTCATTTATATTCTTAAAAAACAGATTATTTAAACTAAACCGATCTAGCCCTTTTAACTAATTCTAACATATCTGGTTCATCAATATATCTACTTTTTGACCTTAGTTTTCAACATTAAATCTAACCATTTAATTGTTTTCACTTAAAACTTTAAATCATATACTTTAAACTAGGGATATTTGTACTTCTCATTATTTTAAATAGGCATCAATAGATCTATTACCTGACCCTTAATCTGAACCCTTAACCTCATTTATATGCAACAAAACAGATTAATTGTACTAAATGGCTATGTGTCTCTCTTACTGAAATTCTATCTATCTTTCAATTCAAACTACTAAAAACAATCAATAATGTACTTTTCTCCTTCACAAATCCAACCCTAAAAAACTCTCCTATCTCTCGGTACTTATTTTAATGCCTCTTGTGTTAATAACAATAACAACATTGATTTTATTCTGTTAAACCAGGGGTCTGCAACCTGTTTGACCAAAAGAGCCATTTTGCTCGTTTTTCCAAAACATTTTTTTGTCTGGAGCCGCAAAACATATTTCATAGTTTTTTATTGTTATATCAGACAAAAAATAATACATTTTGCATTTATTATGCTATTTATTACATGATATACAACTGTTAACCTCTAATAAGAAACAAAGAACTCTTATAAGGAGAATTAAAAATAATACACAGGCCTACTTTAAAATAAATTAAACACAGCCCTTGGGGAGAAAAAAAAAGATATTATTAAAATGGGCCCACTTTTGAAATAAATAAAACATATAGCTGCATCCTAAAAAGAGTTAAAGGTAGGGTAGGTAAGAATGGAGAAGCAGCTCGAGTGGCTAGAATTTGAAAATACACAACCGGAGAAAATATGCCTCTTCCTTCAGACTTCCTCACAGAACCCCTCCCCCAACACACACGAACGCGCACATGACCAATGAGGGCACGAGATCAGTTTGTGCACAGATGGAAGGCTGACAGGCAGGTAGGCCATCCAGTTACTTTAGCCGGGCCGGCTCAGATGATTGGTCGAGCTTTTTACAGCGCAACGGCTTCCAGAGATTAATTTTTGTATGTATTTATTGTCAAAACATTTAATATATTCATTGCTATCGTGACGTTAAGAGCATTCCATGGAATATAACAAAAATTGTTTTCTGAAATAAATGACATACCCCATTGAATTATGACTGAAGATCGTCAGCTGTCTTCCTCTCCCGTGTTGTTCCTCGATACGTAAAGGCTGCAGCACCGTTGACCACTTCTCTCTACATATCAGACATCCCGGTAAACCAGAATCGTTTGCTGTGAAAGCAGATAACTCTGTCCACACGGAACTAAATCCTGTGTTCCTCCGGTACTTTCCTTTGATTTATCCTTCCTTTTCTTAGCAAGATCATGGAAAGAGCAGTTGCTGCCCAGCTCCACCATCATATGTCCGACCATGAGCTCTATGAACCCTTCCAATCAGGCTTCAGATCCAACCACAACACAGAGACGGCCCTTATTAAAATAACCAATGACCTCCTCATAGCCGCTGATTCAGGCCTCGTCAGCATCCTCATCCTCCTGGACATCTCCGCCGCATTCGACACAGTCTCCCACACTATCCTACTCAACCGCCTATCCGTCTACCTTGGCCTCTCTGGTACAGCCCTCTCCTGGTTCCATTCCTACCTCTCCAACAGGCAACAGTTTGTGACCATCGGAAAATCCAGCTCTCCCCCAGCCCCTGTGAACCAAGGTGTGCCGCAAGGTTCAGTGCTCGGCCCCCTTCTATTCAACATCTACATGCTCCCCCTCGGTGAAATCATCCGCCGACATGGTCTCAACTTTCACTCCTATGCCGACGACACCCAACTCTACATCAGTACCAATCCATCATCCCAGCTACCCCCACTGTCACTTGTCAACTGCCTCAGCGACATCCAAGCCTGGATGTCAAAAAATCTACTTAAACTCAACAATAACAAAACAGAGCTCATGGTCGTGGCCCCAAAAACACTGCTCCGGAAGGTTGGAGATCTGCTCCTCACCATCGATGGCAGCTCCATCCACCCTTCCCCTGAGGTTCGCAGCCTGGGCGTCACTCTGGACTCTAGCCTCACCTTCAACTCCCACATCAGGTCTACTGTCAAAACTGCTTTCTTTCACCTACGAAACATCTCCAGACTCCGGCCCTCTCTCCCCGACCCCGTTGCAGAAACATTAATTCATACCTTCATCTCCTCTCGTCTGGACTACTGCAATGGAGTTCTGTTCGGGGTCACCAGCAAAGCCCTGGACAGGCTCCAGTACGTCCAGAACTCTGCAGCCAGGCTCCTCACCCACACTAAGCCCTGGCAACACATCACCCCTACCCTCATCCACCTTCACTGGCTCCCGGTCAAGTCACGCATCCAGTACAAACTCCTGCTAACCTACAAATCTCTCCACTCCCTAGCCCCTCCATACATCTCTGACCTCCTTCAGCCCTACACCCCCTCTCGTCACCTGCGGTCCTCTGACAAAGGGCTGCTCTCCATCCAGCACTCCAAGCTGAAAACATTTGGCAACAGAGCCTTCAGTGTCGCAGCCCCCGCCCTCTGGAATTCTCTGCCCTCTGCAATCAGGAATGCACTCTCTGGACACCTTCAAAAAACACCTCAAACACCATCTGTTCACTCAGGCCTTTGACCTCAACTAATTTACAGTCACTTATTTCCTGCTATTGCTCTGTATGTTTATTATTACCTTTTGTTTTGTTACTTCCCATTGTAAAGCGTCCTTGGGTTTCGTGAAAGGCGCTATATAAATTGAAATTATTATTATTATTATCCATAGCTCGCTCATCGAGCCGGGGGTCAGGTTATTCACCTCCAAGAAAAGGCACTTGCACGGGACCGGAGCAGGATGTCACGCGTGTTTTAGTTGACCTAATTAAAACCGTTTTGTTTTTTATTTATGTGTCACAGTATCACCTCAAAATACAAGATACGAAACATTTTCAACCATGCAACAAAATATAAATAGTCCTACAAATACTTTTATTTTATTTCCTTCTTATTTTTGTCTAAGCTCAAGGGAGCCAGAGCAGAGGGCTTAAAGGGCCACGGGCCGCGGGTTACCGACCCCTGCGTTAAACAGACCAGATGACAAAATGTGCCCGCACTCCCCTCTGTCACCACTAGATGGAGGCAGGAGACCACAAGTGGAGGGCCTATTGCTGCT
The DNA here is from genome assembly GCA_036324585.1 of Champsocephalus esox. Classification (NCBI taxonomy): domain Eukaryota; kingdom Metazoa; phylum Chordata; class Actinopteri; order Perciformes; family Channichthyidae; genus Champsocephalus; species Champsocephalus esox. The sequence continues at coordinate 37,120 of CM070482.1, forward strand.
ATAGCTCTACAAACCACTAACCATATCTCTCTGATAAACCTAATTTTTGGATCATTTAGATTCTAAAAAAATAGATTATTTAAACTAAACCGATCTGGCCCTTTTACCTAATTCTAACATATCTGGTTCATCATTATATCTACTATTTGACCTTAGTTTCCTTAGTCCTTAGTTTTCATTAAATCTAACCAATTTATTTTTTTCACTTAAAACCTTTACACTTTAGATTATATACTTTAAACGAGGGATATTATTACTTCTCATTCTTTTTAATCGACCCTTAATCTGAACAATCTAACTGGTCGGGCTCAGATACCTAAACATAATATTATCCATTATTAATAGATCACCTTACCCTCAATACAAATAAGAGGACTATTTTGTTCCCCGTGTACCTCTATTTTGAGAGACTAACAACAGCTGTTTTCCATTCATTATGGCTGTTTTGACCATTTTACTCCACACAGCATAGTCCTTCTGTTTTTATGCAGACTACTAATTAGGGGAGAATAATAATCCTCCATTTTTCAGCAATACATTTAGCACCTAAACTTACTCCTAAACTTAAGCACTCAGACTTTATGCCTAAACTTAAGTTAATATCCATTAATCAGTAGACCATCTTATCTTTAATTTGATCTCTAAACCTAACCAAACTGGCTCCTTGCCTAATCCTAAAATACAACTCCATGAAAAGCTATCTGACTTTCAATTCAAACAATTTCAATCAACTTATGGTACACTTTTACCTAAATCTCCAAATTCAAATTTAATTTAGAAATATATTTTGGTTTGTCCCTCAGTCAGACCTCAATTTACCATGGCTGATAAGGGGAGGTGTGGTTCTTTCTGATGAGGGCGGTACTTTGACGCAGCGAGGTTTGTTTGGACTTGGCTCCCCCCGACCTGGGGAGACTTTATTTGGACTGGAATGGTACTTCCCTCAGTCGGTTCCGGGTCTACCTTGGCTGAGACGGTGAGTTGCTTTTGCCCGGATTGAGCGGTGTTCTGGTACAGCTAATGTTTTTTGGACCCGGTTTTCCCAGCTTGGTGAGGCCCTTCTGAACTGGTGCGATAGGTCATTGGCACTGGAAGGCCTTTCATTTATTTTCCCTAAAATACATCTCCACAAAGAGCTATCTGACTCTCAATTAAAACCACTACAATTAACTAATGGTACACTTAACTAAATATTCTAATAAGTTAATTAATTTACCTTGTCCACTTGTCTTTCATATTTATGACTCAGTCATGATGCTAAGCTAGGGCATGAGCCGACACGTCCTCTAGTGCGTGTGCATTTCCTTGGATCTCTGTATAACCATGAAGTCGTCGGGCGACATGGGGAGATCTTTTTCTTTACTTTGTTCTTCTTTCCACGGGTGGGGGCGGATGGCCGGCAGCCTATAAGCTCCCAAATTCGGCCTGGAACCTCCAGGAATTGTGGACTATAGTGTTAAAATGCCTGATTAATATGTTAGTAATGCTGGCAGCAGGTTCACTGCTGTTAGCAGGGTCTCACACTCACGGGCAAAGGCAAAAGGCAAACAGGTTTTTTCACACTTCCAGGAGAAAACAGGAACTCGCTTGTTTAATTATTTTTGCGGTCTAGATTTCTTCTTCTTTTTTGAAGTGAGAAGTTTTCCGTCAGTCGGACGGACTCTCCCCCCACCCCCACCCCCAAAACGGTCCGGACCGCGGTCCGCCTGTTGCTGACCCCTGTCCTAGAGACTACATACGAATCTCCCGGCGCATAGGAAGGTCCGAGGTCTTTGAGCATGGTCTGGTTTGAACCAGCTCGAAGAGTACATGTGGTTTGATCCCTTTGCTCCACCCTAATGTTCAAGGTCACGGCTTAAAACATGACAAAACCTTCCGATAAGGTTTTTCTTTCAACACGCCATTTCCCCACATGCTAGGCAGTCGACATTATGCTTGTTAGCTTCGGCTCGATTTGTAGATATGATGTGTCGTGTGTCCCATAAATCCACTCCAAAGTGGATATATTTTTTTATGGAGCACCCCCTGTAAACACACACTGTGCTCAATTTGGGGGAGTATTTGGCGCCCTCTATCAAAAGTTATTCAAATGTGCTATTCAGAATCTGCTATGTTCTGCAACTATAACGCTTTCTGAACATCAAATTCAAAGAATATTCATAGAAAATAAAGTATAGGAATGACGCATTTGACTGGTGTAAAGTTTTAGAACTCCAGAAAAAGGCTTTCAAGAAAAACAACACAGCGGTAGGCTAACCCCACAGACTCCCAAAAGGCCCCACTGCCTTAACATTCAAAAATACACACAGCAACCCAGGTGAACCATTTGTACTGTGCTCCATCATCATGTACTCTACTGCACCCACCTGCAATGTCAGCTTTCTGCCTGATTTTAGTGCCATTCTAGGCACCAAAAAGCACTGCACACATCCATTAACATGGCTGACCTTTGACCTTATTAACTCTTAATTGTTTTCAAATTAGTTTCATTAGTATCACTATTATCAGGGGATATAGGAGTGCACGTGTGCCTGATGTGGAGAGCAGCCCTGCACTGTAAATAAATGCATTTGATATTTGTTCTTGTATTACCCCCTTAAATACACTCTGGGGAAGTCCATGAGATATTTAAAAAACATAACCATAACCCTCATGAAGCTGACTGAGAGAAGCCAAGAGTGTGCAAAGCTGTCATCAAGGCAAAAGGGCGCAACTTTGAAGAATCTAAAATATAAATGATATTCAGTATTTTTTAACACTTTTTTGTTCAGTAGATAATTCCATATGTGTTCTTTCAAATGTCTTCAGTATTAATCTGCGAAGTAGACATTTTTTTAAATAAACTAAAACCATTGAATGAGAGGGTGTGTCCAAACGTTTGACTGGTACTGTACATGTTTTTTTTGCTTTAATATATATTTTCACAGCAAAAACATGTGAGGAATACTTTATTATAAATAAATAATTAAAGTTTTCAGAGGCAGCGACAGTTACAGTCCACCTGAGAGCTGCGTCAGACCACACAAGTATATACTTCTCTAAAGTGACCTGACAAATGATAACACAAACACACAGACAGATAGACAGAGAGACACACATACAGACAGACAGAGACACACACACACACACAGATAGAGACACACACACACAGATCAGGTGTTTTCATGTTTTCTTTGTTTGTATTCTTCACAATGCGTCCTCTCTCTAATGTCCATCTTTCTCTTTTTAATGTCAGCTAATCATTTCATTATGTAGTGTATTTCCTTACATGCTGACACTTCCTATTAATGTTAATATTTTCTCTGTTGACAGTGAGTGAATAAATATCCGGTTTATTCAAACATGAATGGATAATAAAATAAAAGCCTCCCATTGGTTCCCATAATGCACTCTGTCACAGTGTTGGCAGGGACCTGCATTCATCTGACTTACGATCAAAAAACCAACAATACACACTTCCTGTTCACACACACACACACACACACACTTTGGTCTCCCAAAGTGTTCCATGCCAAGTCCCCAGTTAGCATTAGCTGGGCCCTCAGCTCTTCTTCAGGTGTTTCTGCTCCTGTTATCATTGTATTTATTATTAAAGCTATACTACAGCCATTCTTCAACTATATCGCACTATTGTGACTTCAGAAATCATAAAGAGGGTTAAACTAAAGGTGTACGTTTTATAAACGTTTGTTTCGGACATAATCAAAAATCACATGGAAAAATCCCATTGGACCAGGGAGATGCTGCCTTCAGGGTCCAACACAGAACCAAGGAGATACTGCCTTCAGGGTCCAACACAGAACCAGGGATATGCTGCCTTCAGGTCAGGGTCCAACACAGAACCAGGGAAATGCTGCCTTCAGGGTCCAACACAGAACCATGGAGATGTTGCCTTCAGGGTCCAACACAGAACCAGGGATATGCTGCCTTCAGGGTCCAACACAGAAACAGGGAGATGCTCCCTTCAGGGTCCAACACAGAACCAGGGAGATGCTCCCTTCAGGGACCAACACAGAACCAGGGAGATATTGCCTTCAGGGTCCAACACAGAACCAGGGAGATGCTCCCTTCAGGGACCAACACAGAACCAGGGAGATGCTGCCTTCAGGGTCCAACACAGAACCAGGGAGATGATGCCTTCAGGGTCCAACACAGGGTTAAACTGAAGCGGTAACGTCTCTCTCTTCAAACTGAAGCGGTAACGTCTCTCTGTTCAAACTGAAACGGTAACGTCTCTCTGTTCAAACTGAAACGGTTACGTCTCTCAGTTCAAACTGAAACGGTAACGTCTCTCTCTTCAAACTGAAGCGGTAACGTCTCTGTTCAAACTGAAATGGTAACGTCTCTCAGTTCAAACTGAAACGGTAACGTCTCTCAGTTCAAACTGAAACGGTAACGTCTCTCTGTTCAAACTGAAGCGGTAACGTCTTTCTGTGTTCAAACTGAAGCGGTAACGTCTCTCAGTTCAAACTGAAGCGGTAACGTCTCTCAGTTCAAACTGAAGCGGTAACTTCTTTCTGTGTTCAAACTGAAGCGGTAACGTCTCTCAGTTCAAACTGAAGCGGTAACGTCTCTCAGTTCAAACTGAAGCGGTAACGTCTCTCAGTTCAAACTGAAACGGTAACGTCTCTCAGTTCAAACTGAAACGGTAATGTCTCTCTGTTCAAACTGAAGCGGTAACGTCTCTCTGTTCAAACTGAAGCGGTAACGTCTCTGTGTTCAAACTGAAGCGGTAACGTCTCTCAGTTCAAACTGAAGCGGTAACGTCTTTCTGTGTTCAAACTGAAGCGGTAACGTCTCTCAGTTCAAACTGAAGCGGTAACGTCTCTCAGTTCAAACTGAAGCGGTAACTTCTTTCTGTGTTCAAACTGAAGCGGTAACGTCTCTCTGTTCAAACTGAAACGTTTAAAGATCCTCATTCAGTCAGAAACAGCAGCTTTCCGGTTCTCCGGTAACTTCAGGATCTGAAACTGATAACAAATGAATCAGAGTTCCTGAAGGTCGAGCTTTGTCTGCAGGATGCCACTTCCTCTTATCTGACCTCTGACCCCGGTTCCTTCAGATTAAAAGCCTCATTATGTTGTCTTTGTGTTTGGTGGCTGATGAAAAAAGATATGTCTCAGTTTTTACTGCAGAGCAGTTTCTGAAGCTGCCTTCATGTTCCTGTAAATCCCAGCCTCGGGGGCAAACGCTTTTTAATTTCAGAGCTGCAACTTTATTATAGAAAACACCTTTCAACACTTTGCAGCTATCGCCACGTCTCAGAGTCAGAAGGGGAGCAAACGTTTACATCAATAAAATCATTAACTTCAATATTTTGAATCAAATCGTATATTAATCTAACATGGCCGTGTGATCAGACGAATGAGTGTGTGTGTGTGTGTGTGTGTGTGTGTGTGTGTTATCTGACAGTTGATTTTTTTCTTTTTAACTGAAGAGGGCGAACAGTCTGAGGCTTCAAAACCTTTTTTAAGCTTTCACAATCTTCATATGGCTGCGATGTGAATCTGGGGTAACATTCTGTCAATAAAGGTTTTGTATAGATTCAGCGTCATACTCTTTGTTATATTTATGAATCCGAGTTCCCTCTGGTGTATGGGGCTTTTATTGTGAAACGGAATAAAGAAGTAAAGGAGAAAGTCATTTTATTCCTCATCATGAACCAGGGCTACACAAGTTCTACCTCAATGTTTATGTATATGTGCTTTATATTAGATCATGTTTTTTATAAATGCTGTGAGGAATATTCAGTCCAAACCCAGTAAACAACGATAAGCAGCTCCTTCCTCTCATTGGCTCTGCACAGTAAATCAGTTTTCCTTATTAAAGATATTTACTTATTAAACTGTAGGTTATTTAAAGCATCAGCTGACACACTTGAGATTCTCCATTCGATGATCAGAATCTGCACGCCACCAGAAAGGCCTTAAGAAAATATTTCATACGAGCATAGTGTCAATTAAAACGTCTCAGAGTTTAAAAACGTCTCTAATTAAAGGCTTCACAATGTTTCTGAAAACTGAGGATTTCATATCAGGAATGAGCAGAAGAGAGAAAAGAGCAGCGATAAGAGTTTTAGTTTCAGATAACCAGTTTCCTGCAGAGCATTCAATCAGACCGTCGTTCCAACTCACCCTTTCAAAATAAAGCTCATTCAATCAGACCGTCGTTCCAACTCACCCTTTCAAAATAAAGCTCATTCAGTCAGACCGTCGTTCCAACTCCCCCTTTCAAAATAAAGCTCATTCAATCAGACCGTCATTCCAACTCACCCTTTCAAAATAAAGCTCATTCAATCAGACCGTCGTTCCAACTTACCCTTTCAAAATAAAGCTAATTCAATCAGACCGTCGTTCCAACTCACCCTTTCAAAATAAAGCTCATTCAATCAGACCGTCGTTCCAACTTACCCTTTCAAAATAAAGCTAATTCAATCAGACCGTCGTTCCAACTCACCCTTTCAAAATAAAGCTCATTCAGTCAGACCGTCGTTCCAACTCACCCTTTCAAAATAAAGCTCATTCAATCAGACCGTCGTTCCAACTCACCCTTTCAGAATAAAGCTCATTCAATCAGACCGTCGTTCCAACTCACCCTTTCAAAATAAAGCTCATTCAATCAGACCGTCGTTCCAACTCACCCTTTCAAAATAAAGCTCATTCAATCAGACCGTCGTTCCAACTCACCCTTTCAAAATAAAGCTCATTCAATCAGACCGTCGTTCCAACTCACCCTTTCAAAATAAAGCTAATTGAATCAGACCATCGTTCCAACTCACCCTTTCAAAATAAAGCTCATTCAGTCAGACCGTCGTTCCAACTCACCCTTTCAAAATAAAGCTCATTCAATCAGACCGTCGTTCCAACTCACCCTTTCAAAATAAAGCTCATTCAATCAGACCGTCGTTCCAACTCACCCTTTCAAAATAAAGCTCATTCAATCAGACCGTCGTTCCAACTCACCCTTTCAAAATAAAGCTCATTCAATCAGACCGTCGTTCCAACTCACCCGTTCAAAATAAAGCTCATTCAATCAGACCGTTGTTCCAACTCACCCTTTCAAAATAAAGCTCATTCAATCAGACCGTCGTTCCAACTCACCCTTTCAAAATAAAGCTAATTCAATCAGACCGTCGTTCCAACTCACCCTTTAAAAATAAAGCTCATTCAATCAGACCGTCGTTCCAACTCACCCTTTCACAATAAAGCTAATTCAATCAGACCATCGTTCCTACTCACCCTTTCAAAATAAAACGAATTCAATCCGACCGTCGTTCCAACTCACCCTTTCAAAATAAAGCTAATTCAATCCGACCGTCGTTCCAACTCACCCTTTCAAAATAAAGCTAATTCAATCCGACCGTCGTTCCAACTCACCCTTTCAAAATAAAGCTCATTCAATCAGACCGTCGTTCCAACTCACCCTTTCAAAATAAAGCTCATTCAATCAGACTGTCGTTCCAACTCACCCTTTCAAAATAAAGCTCATTCAATCAGACCGTCGTTCCAACTCACCCGTTCAAAATAAAGCTCATTCAATCAGACCGTCGTTCCAACTCACCCTTTCAAAATAAAGCTCATTCAATCAGACCGTCGTTCCAACTCACCCTTTCAAAATAAAGCTAATTCAATCAGACCGTCGTTCCAACTCACCCTTTAAAAATAAAGCTCATTCAATCAGACTGTCGTTCCAACTCACCCTTTCACAATAAAGCTAATTCAATCAGACCGTCGTTCCAACTCACCCTTTCAAAATAAAACTAATTCAATCAGACCGTCGTTCCAACTCACCCTTTCAAAATAAAGCTAATTCAATCAGACCGTCGTTACAACTCACACTTTCAAAATAAAGCTCATTCAATCAGACCGTCGTTCCAGCTCACCCTTTCAAAATAAAGCTCATTCAATCAGACCGTCGTTCCAACTCACCCTTTCAAAATAAAGCTCATTCAATCAGACCGTCCAACTCACCCTTTCAAAATAAAGCTCATTCAATCAGACCGTCGTTCCAACTCATCCTTTCAAAATAAAGCTCATTCAATCAGACCGTCGTTCCAACTCACCCTATCAAAATAAAGCTCCACTTTAAAAGTCTCTAAACTAACCTTTCCTTTCAAAATAAAGCTCCACTTTAAAAGTCTCTAAACTAAGCCTGACAACCGCTGTGTGTGTGTATGTGTGTGTGTGTGTGTGTGTGTGTGTGTGTGTGTGTATGTGTGTGTGTGTGTGTGTTTTATATCTGACAGTTGATTTTTTTTCTAGGATATTTTTATCCCAGAATATTATTATTTTCAGAAATGTTTTAATTATAAATATAACAACTTTTTCTTGATATATTGAAACTTTCTGGGAAAGGGTTCAACATATTTATTCTTTCTGAATATTCGAATGTTTTAAATACAAAAGGTGTATTCCTAACGGGGCTGTAATCCCAGAGTTCTGATTGGTCGACGGCCCTCCGTCTAATCCTGCACAGTTTCAGCTCTAAATGTTCTCCTGGTAATCTGAACCTTTTATCAGATTAACACAGTCTTCATGCCCCGCAGGAACATAAACAGCCTCTGGAGGTTTTTCTGGATTTCACACAGAACACTATATCCCTCGGACACGCAGGTACCAAAACAAAACAAACAACAACAAATCAACATGGACACGCACATACATATTTATATTACATGAGACTCAATTAACCTTTCAGGTCACAGAGAAACATCTCACACACACACACATTCACAAACACACACACACACACACACATCAGCTTCAGAATGAAACACATCAGCTTCAGACTGAAACACATCAGACTGAAACACATCAGACTGAAACACTTCAGACTGAAACACTTCAGACTGATGTGTTTCAGTCTGATGTGTTTCAGTCTGAAAGGTTTCAGACTGAAACACTTCAGACTGAAACACATCAGACTGAAACACATCAGCTTCAGACTGAAACACATCAGACTGAAACACTTCAGACTGAAACACTTCAGACTGAAACACATCAGACTGAAACACATCAGCTTCAGACTGAAACACATCAGACTGAAACACATCAGCTTCAGACTGAAACACATCAGACTGACACACATCAGACTGAAACACATCAGACTGAAACACTTCAGCCTGAAACACATCAGACTGAAACACTTCAGACTGAAACACATCAGACTGAAACACTTCAGACTGAAACACTTCAGACTGAAACACTTCAGACTGAAACACATCAGACTGAAACACTTCAGCCTGAAACACATCAGACTGAAACACTTCAGACTGAAACACATCAGACTGAAACACATCAGCTTCAGACTGAAACACATCAGACTGAAACACATCAGACTGAAACACTTCAGCCTGAAACACATCAGACTGAAACACTCAGACTGAAACACATCAGACTGAAACACTTCAGACTGAAACACTTCAGACTGAAACACATCAGACTGAAACACTTCAGACTGAAACACTTCAGACTGAAACACTTCAGACTGAAACACATCAGACTGAAACACTTCAGCCTGAAACACATCAGACTGAAACACTTCAGACTGAAACACATCAGACTGAAACACTTCAGACTGAAACACTTCAGACTGAAACACATCAGACTGAAACACATCAGCTTCAGACTGAAACACGTCAGACTGAAACACATCAGACTGAAACACTTCAGCTTCAGACTGAAACACTTCAGACTGAAACACATCAGACTGAAACACTTCAGACTGAAACACATCAGACTGAAACACTTCAGCTTCAGACTGAAACACTTCAGACTGAAACACATCAGACTGAAACACTTCAGCTTCAGACTGAAACACATCAGACTGAAACACATCAGACTGAAACACATCAGACTGAAACACTTCAGACTGAAACACATCAGACTGAAACACATCAACTGACTTCAGACTGAAACACTTCAGACTGAAACACATCAGACTGAAACACATCAGACTGAAACACATCAGACTGAAACACATCAGATTCAGATGAAACACTTCAGACTGAAACACATCAGACTGAAACACTTCAGCTTCAGACTGAAACACTTCAGACTGAAACACATCAGACTGAAACACTTCAGACTGAAACACATCAGACTGAAACACTTCAGACTGAAACACATCAGACTGAAACACTCAGCTTCAGACTGAAACACTTCAGACTGAAACACATCAGACTGAAACACTTCAGCTTCAGACTGAAACACTTCAGACTGAAACACTTCAGACTGAAACACATCAGACTGAAACACATCAGCTTTAGGTCCAGACTGAAGCAGCTGATCGTCTCTCTGTCTTTAGATCCAGACTGAAGCAGCTGATTGTCTCGCTGTCTTTAGATACAGACTGAAGCAGCTGATCGTCTCTCTGTCTTTAAATCAGACTAAAGCAGTTGATTGTCCCTCTGTCTTTAGATCCAGACTGAAGCAGCTGATTGTCTCTCTGTCTTTAGATCCAGACTGAAGCAGCTGATCGTCTCTCTGTCTTTAGATTCAGACTGAAGCAGCTGATTGTCCCTCTGTCTTTAGATCCAGACTGAAGCAGCGGATCGTCTCGCTGTCTTTAGATCCAGACTGAAGCAGCTGATCGTCTCTCTGTCTTTAGATCCAGACTGAAGCAGCTGATTGTCTCGCTGTCTTTAAATACAGACTGAAGCAGCTGATTGTCTCGCTGTCTTTAGATCCAGACTGAAGCAGCTGATTGTCGTTGTCTCTCTGTCTTTAGATCCAGACTGAAGCAGCTGATTGTCTCTCTGTCTTTAGGTCCAGACTGAAGCAGCTGATCGTCTCTCTGTCTTTAGATCCAGACTGAAGCAGCTGATTGTCTCTCTGTCTTTAGATCCAGACTGAAGCAGCTGGTCATATCTCTGTCTTTAGATCCAGACTGAAGCAGCTGATTGTCTCTCTGTCTTTAGATCCAGACTAAAGCAGCTGATCGTCTCTCTGTCTTTAGATCCAGACTGAAGCAGCTGATTGTCTCTCTCTCTTTAGATCCAGACTGAAGCAGCTGATCGTCTCTCTGTCTTTAGATTCAGACTGAAGCAGCTGATTTTCCCTCTGTCTTTAGATCCAGACTGAAGCAGCTGATCGTCTCGCTGTCTTTAGATCCAGACTGAAGCAGCTGATCGTCCCTCTGTCTTTAGATCCAGACTGAAGCAGCTGATTGTCTCGCTGTCTTTAAATACAGACTGAAGCAGCTGATTGTCTCTCTGTCTTTAGATCCAGACTGAAGCAGCTGATTCTCTCTCTGTCTTTAGATCCAGACTGAAGCAGCTGATTGTCTCGCTGTCTTTAGATCCAGACTGAAGCAGCTGATTGTCTCTCTGTCTTTAGATCCAGACTGAAGCAACTGATTTTGTCGCTGTCTTTAGATCCAGACTGAAGCAACTGATTTTGTCTCTGTCTTTAGATCCAGACTGAAGCAGCTGATTGTCGTTGTCTCTCTGTCTTTAGATCCAGACTGAAGCAGCTGATCGTCTCTCTGTCTTTAGATCCAGACTGAAGCAGCTGATTGTCTCTCTGTCTTTAGATCCAGACTGAAGCAGCTGGTCATATCTCTGTCTTTAGATCCAGACTGAAGCAGCTGATTGTCTCTCTGTCTTTAGATCCAGACTGAAGCAGCTGATCGTCTATCTGTCTTTAGATCCAGACTGAAGCAGCTGATTGTCTCTCTGTCTTTAGATCCAGACTGAAGCAGCTGATTGTCTCGCTGTCTTTAGATCCAGACTGAAGCAGCTGATTGTCTCTCTGTCTTTAGATCCAGACTGAAGCAACTGATTTTGTCGCTGTCTTTAGATCCAGACTGAAGCAACTGATTTTGTCTCTGTCTTTAGATCCAGACTGAAGCAGCTGATTGTCGTTGTCTCTCTGTCTTTAGATCCAGACTGAAGCAGCTGATCGTCTCTCTGTCTTTAGATCCAGACTGAAGCAGCTGATTGTCTCTCTGTCTTTAGATCCAGACTGAAGCAGCTGGTCGTCTCCATCTCTCTGTCTTTTAGGTTGTCATGTTTTATCTCTCAGTCTCTGGTGACACGCCAGGGGGTTAATCCTGATTTATGAAGAAGAATCTTAACAAAGACGATATAACCAAACCACAATTTCAGGTAAAATCAGGTGTGTGTGTGTGTGTGTGTGTGTGTGGTGTGTGTGTGTGTGTGTGTGTGTGTGTGTGTGTGTGTGTGTGTGTGAGAGGTCTCTGGCAGCAGCAGTAAGCAGCTTTATGTTGTTTCATCAGGTCCTCTGTTTGTTCTTACTCTTTGTTTCTCCTCCTCTTCCTCCTGGATCTCGTCCTCAGGCGTCAACATGGACACAAAGAGACGGATCATTGTCCCGTCACAATGTCGAGATCAAAGACACGTTGGAGGTTTCAGTTATCCGGAGATAACATCGTCTCGAAACTGCGATTTACTGTATTTGTACGAACTGACCTGCAGACGGCATGTTCATAAACAAGGACAAATATATTTCAGAAATCCCTCAATATTTATGAATTATCATGAAAACATATAATTACAAACAAATAGTAATATCATTTTAAGAATATAAAATGCATTGATAAAGTCCCATCAGACACCATGTGAATATCTGATCCGTCTGCAGGACGTTTAGAAACACGAGACTCCTAAAGACCTGGTAAAGACTCAACATTCACACTGATGGGGGGGCTTTGGAAAATGATCCGGAAAAGTTTTTAAGAATCCTTGGGTAACCTAAAGCAGTGGTTCCCAAACGGTGTGCCGCGGCACACTGGTGTGCCGCTAGTCCGGGTGAGCCGTGGGATTTTGTGACAACCATACCATTATTGCAATATACAACTACACAAAAATAATATTTTTTTAATTTACCATATCAGTACTTTGTGGGTTTATATGAACGTAATCTGTGCGCCTTGCGCGTCCACATCTCCACGTGCAGTGCTGCATAAACATGGTTGAGTCAGCGATAACTCTCGAGGGGTGGAGGTGTGCCCGTTACTTTGAGTTCGTCCGAAGAATAGACAGGAATGTGACGGTGAGGTGCAAACTGTGTCCAGGCCAGAAGCTGCTCTCCACTGCTGTAACCACCACGTCACACCTCAACACGCACCTGCAAAGAACACATGCTAAGGTGAAGCTGCCGCACAGCTATTTGTTGTTTGTTTATATCATGTAGTCTGCTCTTCTTCTCTGTCTTCCGGTTGTTGCCTGTTTTGAATGACAAATACACACTACCACCGCCTGCTGGTAAGGAGAGTTATTGCCACTCACGCATGCGCAGTTCGTACGTGCTCGGCAAGTAAGGTAACGAGTAAAGTAACGAGTTACTTTATGTAGAGAGTAACGAAGTAGTGTAATATATTACTTTTTTTAAAGTAATATGTAATATATTACATTTTTTTAGTAACGACCCCATCTCTGGAGTTGGCGTTCTCTACTCTGATTTACATGAAGAACAACAGGACTTGCGAGTGGCCCTCTCCTCAGTGCCACCAAGGATTAAAACATTCTGCGCGCCCCGACAGGCACATGTATCTCACTAATTTGTAAGTCGGCAACATATTTACAATAGGACATGTTTCAATGCTGATTGCTGAAATGTTAATTTTGTGACCCGTCTGGTTTAAATGAGTGTGTTGCTGCTTTGATGAAGCCTAACTTGATAAAGTTTCAAATTAATTTCTGAAATATTTCGAGTAATATAGTTGTCTTTGTCACATTTTATTTGGCATTAGTAAATAATTATGTACATTTACAGATATTGTACATGATATGAGTGATAACACGTGTTATAAGGGTTATTTTGCACAATAGGTGTGCCTTGAGATTTTTACTTGTCCTTTGGTGCCTTGGGCACAAAGAGTTTGGGAACCACTGACCTAAAGAGTCCTTCGTCAGGAAATGTGAGGACATCTGGGAATCTTTGTGACTCCCAGCTCTGAGGTGAGCTTCAGTTTCTGAAACATGAAGAGAGGTTTGTGAGGAAACAAGGACCACCATCTGAGTCTCTACCTGACTGAAGCCTCCTCAGCCCCCCCCACCGCCACAAGCAGGGCATTGTGGGCAACACTGCCGCCTCGCTGAGACTCTGAGAGTGTTGCCCGCAGCTGCGTCGACAGAGCATCGCTGTCGGGAGGCGTCTGAAGAAAAGCCCTGTGTGGCTCAGAAGAGACAATGAGACCACCAGAGACAGAAAACCGTTTCACCTCCTGACACTGCAGGCAACACGCTAGGGATACTGGACACACACAAAAACGTTAGCCTGTTAGCTGTTAGCCTGTTAGCTGTTATCAGTAACGGATCATCTGAGGTCTAAGGGATCATCCTCTTTGGACCAGGAGCTTCATAGAAACCCAGTCCAGCATTTATGAGACAGTTTAGTCAATCTGAAACATGTTCTCACTGACATGCTAACAAGCAAATGTTTGGCAAGAAAAATGTTTAGCATTGTGGTTATGCATTTTAGCATGCTAATGTTAGCCTATTATCATTTAACCTGAACTACAATTGGGTCACAGCAAAAATAATGGACGTAAAATATTAAACATTACGTAGACTAAAAGCAACACTAAAACACGTGTCACTAGCTAGCTATCTTTCATCATGCTAGCTAGCCTTCTTCATGCCTGCTATCGTTCATCATGCTCGCTAGCCTTCATCATGCCAGCTATCTTTCATCATGCTAGCTAGCCTTCATCATGCTAGCTAGTCTTCTTCATGCTAGCTAGCCTTCATCATGCTTGCTATCTTTCATCATGCTAACTATCTTTCATCATGCTAGCTATCTTTCATCATGCTAGCTAGCCTTCATCATGCTAACTATCTTTCATCGTGCTAGCTATCTTCCATCATGCTAACTATCTTTCATCATGCTAGCTATCTTTCATTATGCTAGCTAGCCTTCTTCATGGTGGATATCTTTCATCATGCTAACTATCTTTCATCATGCTAGCTATCTTTCATCATGCTAGCTAGCCTTCATCATGCTAATTATCTTTCATCATGCTAGCTATCTTTCATCATGCTAACTATCTTTCATCATGCTAGCTATCTTTCATCATGCTAGCTAGCCTTCTTCATGCTAAATATATTTTTATCATGTTAGCTAGCCTTCATCATGCTAGCTATCTTTCATCACGCTAGCTAGCCTTCTTCATGCTTCGTTCATCATGCTAGCTAGCCTTCTTCATGCTAGATATCTTTCATAATGCTAGCTAGCCTTCTTCATGCTTGCTATCGTTCATCATGCTAGCTAACCTTCTTCATGCTAGATATCTTTCATCATGCTAGCTAGCCTTCTTCATGCTTGCTATCGTGCACCATGCTAGCTAGCCTTCATCATGCTTGCTATCTTTCATCATGCTAACTATCTTTCATCATGCTAACTATCTTTCATCATGCTAGCTATCTTTCATAATGCTAGCTAGCCTTCTTCATGCTAGCTATCTTTCATCATGCTAGCTAGCCTTCTTCATAGTAAATATATTTTATCATGTTAGCTAGCCTTCATCATGCTAGCTATCTTTCATCACGCTAGCTAGCCTTCTTCATGCTTCGTTCATCATGCTAGCTAGCCTTCTTCATGCTAGATATCTTTCATAATGCTAGCTAGCCTTCTTCATGCTTGCTATCGTTCATCATGCTAGCTAACCTTCTTCATGCTAGATATCTTTCATCATGCTAGCTAGCCTTCTTCATGCTTGCTATCGTGCACCATGCTAGCTAGCCTTCTTCATGCTTGCTATCTTTCATCATGCTAACTATCTTTCATCATGCTAACTATCTTTCATCATGCTAGCTATCTTTCATCATGCTAGCTAGCCTTCTTCATGCTAGCTATCTTTCATCTTGCTAGCTAGCCTTCATCATGCTAACTATCTTTCATCATGCTAGCTATCTTTCATCATGCTAACTATCTTTCATCATGCTAGCTATCTTTCATAATGCTAGCTAGCCTTCTTCATGCTAGCTATCTTTCATCATGCTAGCTAGCCTTCATCATGCTAACTATCTTTTATCATGCTAGCTATCTTTCATCATGCTAGCTATCTTTCATCATGCTAGCTATCTTTCATCATGCTAACTATCTTTCATCATGCTAGCTATCTTTCATCAAGCTAGCTAGCCTTCTTCATGCTTGCTATCGTTAATCATGCTAGCTAACCTTCTTCATGCTAGATATCTTTCATCATGCTAGCTAGCCTTCTTCATGCTTGCTATCGTGCACCATGCTAGCTAGCCTTCTTCATGCTAGATATCTTTCATCATGGTAGCTATCTTTCATCATGCTAGCTAGCCTTCATCAGGCTATATATCTTTTATAAGAGAATGAGGATCAATAATATATTAATAAAGTCATGGACAGGAGACGGATTAAAGATCTGAAGTTTATAAAATGTGTGTGAAAGCTCTCCCTGATGTGACTGATGGGCAAAAGTACTCAATTACTCGGGGCTGATATGTGGGGTATTTATTTATCAACCCCTCCTCAGTGTGTCAGAGGAACAGGGAGGCATTGATGCAGCAACTGAACGCATCACATCTGGAGAGCAACAAGCAGCGCTGTGTTATGAAATCAAATGCACAGTCATATCTGCACTGACTCACACACAAACACACACACCCTCAGGCCACAAACCTTTATCTGTTCACTGACACACACACACTCTCACACACACTGCAGCGCCAACACAGGACCACACAAGCCGCTGCTACACTGCTGCTACACACACACACACACACACCACACACACACACACACACACACACACACAGTCCTGCTATATCACATGCAGATTAAAGCCCCCCCACATTGAAGATGAGTGCACCCCCCATGCAGACACCTGTCACACAGAGTGCATCCCATAATATTCCTGTAAGCAGATTAGATCTAATGCAGGTATTTCAGGAGCATTCAGGAACATAAGTGCTTATGTAAATCATCCTCTCAAACACACACACACACACACACACACACACACACACACACACACACTGTAATGCTGCAGATACATAAACACAATAAATCACTTACACCAGAGAAAAGCAGAAATATGTTCTGATGTGAGAGAGAAAGTGGGCGGGGGGGAGATATGAGGGGGTGAGGAGGGATCCCGTAATGCCCCATCACACTGTGATCACCCTCCGTATAATGCGTACTACACATATAGCCATATCGAAGTATTCACACTGTGATCACCCTCTGTATAATGTGTACTACACATATACTTGTATTGTACTATTCACACCGTGATCACCATCTGTATGATGTGTACGACACATATACTGGTATGGTAGTATTCACACTGTGATCACCCTCTGTATAATGTGTATGACACATATACTGGTATGGTAGTTTTCACACTGTGATCACCCTCTGTATAATGTGTATGACACATATACTGGTATGGTAGTTTTCACACTGTGATCACCCTCTGTATAATGTGTATGACACATATACTCGTATGGTAGTATTCACACTGTGATCACCCTCTGTATAATGTGTATGACACATAT
Organism: Champsocephalus esox; assembly: GCA_036324585.1. Lineage (NCBI taxonomy): Eukaryota > Metazoa > Chordata > Actinopteri > Perciformes > Channichthyidae > Champsocephalus > Champsocephalus esox. The sequence goes on from CM070482.1 coordinate 54,614, forward strand.
ACTGGTATGGTAGTTTTCACACTGTGATCACCCTCTGTATAATGTGTATGACACATATACTGGTATGGTAGTTTTCACACTGTGATCACCCTCTGTATAATGTGTGTCGTTTGATGGATACACATTATGTTGTTGTGCAGAAACATGATGGATGTAATTGGGGGGGGGGAATGAAACATGATGGATGTAATGGGGGGGGGGAATGAAACATGATGGATGTAATGGGGGGGGAATGAAACATGATGGATGTAATGGGGGGGGGTAATGAAACATGATGGATGTAATGGGGGGGGAATGAAACATGATGGATGTAATGGGGGGGGAATGAAACATGATGGATGTAATGGGGGGGGTAATGAAACATGATGGATGTAATGGGGGGGGGGAATGAAACATGATGGATGTAATGGGGGGGGAATGAAACATGATGGATGTAATGGGGGGGGTAATGAAACATGATGGATGTAATGGGGGGGGGATGAAACATGATGGATGTAATGGGGGGGGTAATGAAACATGATGGATGTAATGGGGGGGGAATGAAATATGATGGATGTAATGGGGGTGTAATGAAACATGATGGATGTAATGGGGGGGGGTAATGAAACATGATGGATGTAATGGGGGGGGAATGAAACATGATGGATGTAATGGGGGGGGTAATGAAACATGATGGATGTAATGGGGGGGGGAATGAAACATGATGGATGTAATGGGGGGGGGAATGAAACATGATGGATGTAATGGGGGGGGGAATGAAACATGATAGATGTAATGGGGGGGGGTAATGAAACATGATGGATGTAATGGGGGGGGGAATGAAACATGATGGATGTAATGGGGGGGGGATGAAACATGATGGATGTAATGGGGGGGGTAATGAAACATGATGGATGTAATGGGGGGGGGAATGAAACATGATGGATGTAATGGGGGGGGGGTGAAACATGATGGATGTAATGGGGGGGGGTAATGAAACATGATGGATGTAATGGGGGGGGGGATGAAACATGATGGATGTAATGGGGGGGGTAATGAAACATGATGGATGTAATGGGGGGGGGAATGAAACATGATGGATGTAATGGGGGGGGTAATGAAACATGATGGATGTAATGGGGGGGGGTAATGAAACATGATGGATGTAATGGGGGGGGGGAATGAAACATGATGGATGTAATGGGGGGGGGAATGAAACATGATGGATGTAATGGGGGGGGGGTAATGTAAATCCAAATGTACAGCATAAATGTTAACAATGTTAACACCCGAACACATCTGCCCCGGATTATCTCCTTCCTGTTTCCTGCACCTCTCACTTCCTGTCCTCTGGATCTGGTCTTAAATCCATCTGTGAAGTGAACCTGGGGAAGCCGCAGCTCCCAGCCGCACCTGAACGCCTCTTCACTATAGATATAATAATGATGATGTCATCGTGTTACCTGCCGGTCGCGGCTCAGAGGGTTTTCATGTTGCTCTAAGAGGCTTTGATGTTACACTAATACCAGATATATAAGGTACATCTGCTGTGGGTTCACCTGATGATGTCACACTGAGCCTAACAAACAGATGCATTCTGGGAATATTCATAAATATTTAGATATCAAATATTGTGGGGTCTCTGAGTCCTGCGGCTCGTCTCATGCTGAGTTTATAATGTGGACAAACGACGCACTTAATGTATATAATATCCTGCTTTATATTTTATTTACTTTAATGTTCCACAAAACAATCTACTTTTTTAATGCTATTTTGTGACAGACAGACACACACACACACACGCACACACAGACACAGACACACACACATACAGGCAGACACAGGCACACACACACACACACACACACACACATACAGGCACACACAGAAGCACACACACACACACACACAGACAGGCACACACATACACACACACACATACAGGCACACACAGGCGCACACACACACACAGACAGGCACACACATACACACACACACATGCAGGCACACACAGGCGCGCACACACACACACACACACACATACAGGCACAAACACATACAGGCACACACAGACGCACGTACACACACAGACAGGCGCACGCCACCACACACACACATACAGGCACACACAGGCGCACACACACAGACAGGCACACACACGCACACACAGGCGCACACACACAGACAGGCACACACACACACACACATACAGGCGCACACAGGCGCACACACACAGACAGGCGCACACACACACACACACACACACACACACACACACATACTCACACATAAACTCAAACTCACACACACTCTCTCTCACACACACACAAACACATACTCACACACAAACTCAAACTGACACACTCTCTCTTTCTCACACACACACACACACACACACACACTCGGTTGTAGATGATGGATCCTGTTGCATTATCTCGATCAGAAAGTCGTCTCATGACTGCAGGTCGTCATGTGACCGTGTTCCTCCTGTGTGTGTGTGTGTGTGTGTGTGTGTGTGTGTGTGTGTGTGTGTGTGTGTGTGTTGCAGGATTTACTCTGATCCTCACACAAGGTGCAGCAGGACGTCTGATAATCAGTCTAAAAAAAAAGCAATCAGACAGATGTTGAGCAGCAGCTGCATGTCCGGGGGGATTTACAGCGGGACACCACCTGTCCACTTCCTGTGGGGGGGGGGTAATCTGGCTACATGTCTTTAACTGGTGGTGCCTTCACTGACCTGATCCGTTAAACTTGTGAACTGACCCTGAATATACAGGAAAGAATAATATTCACAGTTCACGAGGAAACCGACAAAGGACCGGGAAGGAGCGGACAAGGATTTTAGAGACCAGTTATAGAACAAAACGAAGACTAATGGACAACAAATAAACAAATCAGACACCTATTGACTATGAAACACTCCAAAACAAACGACTAGAATAAATAAAATGAGACGAATAAACAGCCCGTTGTCCCACAATGCACCAGGCACAGAGCTTGCAGTGTGTGAAACACTCTGAGTGTGTTGATCTCACACACTCCAGCAGCGTTAGTTATTTGTGTGTTCAGAAGTCAAACACTTTGACGTGTCTCTCAGCGGGTCGCTTCCTGTCAGAGACCTGAACAGAGACTCAGCGAGACCTCGAGCGGGACAAAGACCGCCATGACAACAGGAAGTGAGTCTCCAGGAATATGAAGACGAGACGCTGCCAAGAATTCTGGACCGATGATCGCTGCCAGCAGAAATATTCAGAGAGTCTCCGACAGCCGGGGGACGTCCAGCTGACGGAGCGAGGATGAGCCAAGGCAAGAACACACACTCTGAACACATCACGCACTCTGAAACCAGTCAGAACACACACTCTGAAACCAGTCAGAACACACACTCTGAAAACATCAAGAACACACTCTGAAACCAGTCAGAACACACACTCTGAAACCAGTCAGAACACACTCTGAAACCAGTCGGAACACACACTCTGAAACCAGTCAGAACACAGTCTGAAACCAGTCAGAACACATTCTGAAACCAGTCAGAACACACACTCTGAAAACATCAAGAACACACTCTGAAACCAGTCAGAACACACTCTGAAACCAGTCAGAACACACACTCTGAAACCAGTCAGAACACACTCTGAAATCAGTCAGAACACACTCTGAAACCAGTCAGAACACACACTCTGAAACCAGTCAGAACACAGTCTGAAACCAGTCAGAACACACACTCTGAAAACATCAAGAACACACTCTGAAACCAGTCAGAACACACTCTGAAACCAGTCAGAACACACACTCTGAAACAGTCAGAACACACTCTGAAACAGTCAGAACACACTCTGAAACCAGTCAGAACACACACTCTGAAACCAGTCAGAACACACACTCTGAAACCAGTCAGAACACACTCTGAAACCAGTCAGAACACACACTCTGAAACCAGTCAGAACACACACTCTGAAACCAGTCAGAACACAGTCTGAAACCAGTCAGAACACACACTCTGAAAACATCAGAACACACTCTGAAACCAGTCAGAACACACACTCTGAAACCAGTCAGAACACACTCTGAAACCAGTCAGAACACACACTCTGAAAACATCAAGAACACACTCTGAAACCAGTCAGAACACACACTCTGAAACCAGTCAGAACACACACTCTGAAACATCAAGAACACACTCTGAAACCAGTCAGAACACACACTCTGAAAACATCAAGAACACACTCTGAAACCAGTCAGAACACACACTCTGAAACCAGTCAGAACACAGTCTGAAACCAGTCAGAACACAAACTCTGAAACATCAAGAACACACTCTGAAACCAGTCAGAACACACACTCTGAAAACATCAAGAACACACTCTGAAACCAGTCAGAACACACACTCTGAAACATCAGAACACACTCTGAAACCAGTCAAACACACACTCTGAAACCAGTCAGAACACACTCTGAAACCAGTCAGAACACACTCTGAAACCAGTCAGAACACACTCTGAAACCAGTCAGAACACACACTCTGAAAACATCAAGAAACACACTCTGAAACCAGTCAGAACACACACTCTGAAACCAGTCAGAACACACACTCTGAAACCAGTCAGAACACACACTCTGAAAACATCAAGAACACACACTCTGAAACCAGTCAGAACACACTCTGAAACCAGTCAGAACACACACTCTGAAAACATCAAGAACACACTCTGAAACCAGTCAGAACACACACTCTGAAAACATCAAGAACACACTCTGAAACCAGTCAGAACCACAGTCTGAAACCAGTCAGAACACACACTCTGAAAACAGTCAAGAACACACACTCTGAAACCAGTCAGAACACACACTCTGAAACCAGTCAGAACACACACTCTGAAACATCAGAAACACACTCTGAAACCAGTCAGAACACAACTCTGAAAACAGTCAGAACACACTCTGAAACCAGTCAGAACACACACTCTGAAACCAGTCAGAACACACACTCTGAAACCAGTCAGAACACACACTCTGAAACCAGTCAGAACACACACTCTGAAACCAGTCAAAACACACTCTGAAACCAGTCAGAACACACACTCTGAAAACATCAAGAACACACTCTGAAACCAGTCAGAACACACTCTGAAACCAGTCAGAACACACACTCTGAAACAGTCAAGAACACACTCTGAAACCAGTCAGAACACACACTCTGAAACCAGTCAGAACACACACTCTGAAAACATCAAGAAACACACTCTGAAACCAGTCAGAACACACACTCTGAAAACATCAAAAACACACAATCTGAAACCAGTCAGACCACAGTCTGAAACCAGTCAGAACACAAACTCTGAAAACATCAAGAACACACTCTGAAACCAGTCAGAACACACACTCTGAAACCAGTCAGAACACACACTCTGAAAACAGTCAAGAAACACACTCTGAAACAGTCAGAACACACACTCTGAAACATCAGGAACACACTCTGAAACCAGTCAGAACATACACTCTGAAACCAGTCAGAACACACTCTGAAACCAGTCAGAACACAACTCTGAAACATCAAGAACACACTCTGAAACCAGTCAGAACACACACTCTAGAAACAGTCAAGAAACACACTCTGAAACCAGTCAGAACACACACTCTGAAACCAGTCAGAACACACACTCTGAAAACATCAAGAACACACTCTGAAACCAGTCAGAACACACACTCTGAAACCAGTCAGAACTACACTCTGAAACCAGTCAGAACACAAACTCTGAAACATCAAGAACACACTCTGAAACCAGTCAGAACACAGACTGAAACCAGTCAGAACACACACTCTGAATACATCAAGAACACACTCTGAAACCAGTCAGAACACACACTCTGAAAACATCAAGAACACACAATCTGAAACCAGTCAGAACACAGTCTGAAACCAGTCAAAACACACAATCTGAAACCAGTCAGAACACACTCTAAAACCAGTCAGAACACACACTCTGAAACCAGTCAGAAACACACTCTGAAACCAGTCAGAACACACACTCTGAAACCAGTCAGAACAGACACTCTGAAACCAGTCAGAACACACACTCTGAAACCAGTCAAAACACACATCTGAAACTAGTCAGAACACACACTCTGAAACCAGTCAGAACACACACTCTGAAACCAGTCAAAACACACACTCTGAAACCAGTCAAAACACACACTCTGAAACCAGTCAGAACACACACTCTGAAACCAGTCAGAACACACTCTGAAACCAGTCAGAACAGACACTCTGAAACCAGTCAGAACACACACTCTGAAACCAGTCAGAAAACACACTCTGAAAACATCAAGAACACACTCTGAAACCAGTCAGACCACAGTCTGAAACCAGTCAGAACAGAAACTCTGAAAACATCAAGAACACACCCTGAAACCAGTCAGAACACACACTCTGAAACCAGTCAGAACACACACTCTGAAACCAGCAGAACACACTCTGAAACCAGTCAGAACACACTCTGAAACCAGTCAGAACACACACTCTGAAACCAGCAGAACACACACTCTGAAACCAGTCAGAACACAGTCTGAAACCAGTCGAAACACACACTCTGAAACCAGTCAGAACACACACTCTGAAAACATCAAGAACACACTCTGAAACCAGTCAGAACACACACTCTGAAACCAGTCAGAACACACTCTGAAACCAGTCAGAACACATACTCTGAAACCAGTCAGAACACACACTCTGAAACCAGTCAGAACAGACACTCTGAAACCAGTCAGAACACACACTCTGAAACCAGTCAAAACACACACTCTGAAACAGTCAGAACACACACTCTGAAACCAGTCAGAACACACACTCTGAAACCAGTCAAAACACACACTCTGAAACCAGTCAAAACACACACTCTGAAACCAGTCAGAACACACACTCTGAAAACATCAAGAACACACTCTGAAACCAGTCAGACCACAGTCTGAAACCAGTCAGAACAGACACTCTGAAACCAGTCAGAACTACACTCTGAAACCAGTCAGAACACAAACTCTGAAAACATCAAGAACACACTCTGAAACCAGTCAGAACACACACTCTGAATACATCAAGAACACACTCTGAAACCAGTCAGAACACACACTCTGAAAACATCAAGAACACACAATCTGAAACCAGTCAGAACACAGTCTGAAACCAGTCAAAACACACAATCTGAAACCAGTCAGAACACACTCTAAAACCAGTCAGAACACACACTCTGAAACCAGTCAAAACACACACTCTGAAACCAGTCAGAACACACACTCTGAAACCAGTCAAAACACACTCTGAAACCAGTCAGAACACACACTCTGAAACCAGTCAGAACACAGTCTGAAACCAGTCAGAACAGACACTCTGAAACCAGTAAGAACACACACTCTGAAACCAGTCAGAACACACACTCTGAAACCAGTCAAAACACACACTCTGAAACCAGTCAAAACACACACTCTGAAACCAGTCAGAACACACACTCTGAAAACATCAAGAACACACTCTGAAACCAGTCAGAACACACTCTGAAACCAGTCAAAACACACTCTGAAACCAGTCAGAACACACACTCTGAAACCAGTCAGAACACAAACTCTGAAACCAGTCAGAACACACTCTGAAACCAGTCAGAACACACTCTGAAACCAGTCAGAACACACACTCTGAAACCAGTCAGAACACACACTCTGAAACCAGTCAGAACACACTCTGAAACCAGTCAAACACACACTCTGAAACCAGTCAGAACACACACTCTGAAACATCAAGAACACACATCTGAAACCAGTCAGAACACAGTCTGAAACCAGTCAAAACACACATCTGAAACCAGTCAGAACACACTTTAAAACCAGTCAGAACACACACTCTGAAACCAGTCAGAACACACACTCTGAAACCAGTCAAAACACACTCTGAAACCAGTCAGAACACACACTCTGAAACCAGTCAAAACACACTCTGAAACAGTCAGAACACACACTCTGAAACCAGTCAGAACACAGTCTGAAACCAGTCAGAACAACACTCTGAAACCAGTCAGAACACACACTCTGAAACCAGTCAGAACACACACTCTGAAACCAGTCAAAACACACACTCTGAAACCAGTCAGAACACACACTCTGAAACCAGTCAGAACACACACTCTGAAAACATCAAGAACACACTCTGAAACCAGTCAGAACACACTCTGAAACCAGTCAAAACACACTCTGAAACCAGCCAGAACACACACTCTGAAACCAGTCAGAACACAAACTCTGAAACCAGTCAGAACACACTCTGAAACCAGTCAGAACACACACTCTGAAACCAGTCAGAACACACTCTGAAACCAGTCAGAACACACACTCTGAAACCAGCAGAACACACACTCTGAAACCAGTCAGAACACAGTCTGAAACCAGTCAAAACACACACTCTGAAACCAGTCAGAACACAACTCTGAAAACATCAGAACACACTCTGAAACCAGTCAGAACACACACTCTGAAACCAGTCAAAACACACACTCTGAAACCAGTCAGAACACACACTCTGAAACCAGCAGAACACACACTCTGAAACCAGTCAGAACACAGTCTGAAACCAGTCAAAACACAAACTCTGAAACCAGTCAGAACACACACTCTGAAAACATCAAGAACACACTCTGAAACCAGTCAGAACACACACTCTGAAACCAGTCAGAACACACTCTGAAACCAGTCAAAACACACTCTGAAACCAGTCAGAACACACACTCTGAAAACATCAAGAACACACTCTGAAACCAGTCAGAACACACACTCTGAAACCAGTCAAGAACACACACTCTGAAACCAGTCAGAAACACACACTCTGAAACCAGTCAGAACACACTCTGAAACCAGTCAGAACACACATCTGAAACCAGTCAGAACACACACTCTGAAACCAGTCAGAACACACACTCTGAAACAGTCAGAACACAGTCTGAAACCAGTCAAAACACACTCTGAAACCAGTCAGAACACACACTCTGAAAACATCAAGAACACACTCTGAAACCAGTCAGAACACACACTCTGAAAACAGTCAAGAACACACACTCTGAAACCAGTCAGAACACACACTCTGAAACCAGTCAGAACACACACTCTGAAACCAGTCAGAACACACAATCTGAAACCAGTCAGAACAGACACTCTGAAACCAGTCAGAACACACACTCTGAAACCAGTCAAACACACACTCTGAAACAGTCAGAACACACACTCTGAAACCAGTCAGAACACACACTCTGAAACCAGTCAAAACACAACTCTGAAACCAGTCAGAAACACACTCTGAAACCAGTCAGAACAGACACTCTGAAACCAGTCAGAACAGACACTCTGAAACCAGTCAGAACACAAACTCTGAAACCAGTCAAAACACACACTTTGAAACTAGTCAGAACACACACTCTGAAACCAGTCAGAACACAAACTCTGAAATCAGTCAAAACACACACTCTGTAACCAGTCAAAACACACACTCTGAAACCAGTCAGAACACACACTCTGAAAACATCAAGAACACACTCTGAAACCAGTCAGACCACAGTCTGAAACCAGTCAGAACAGACACTCTGAAACCAGTCAGAACTACCTCTGAAACCAGTCAGAACACAAACTCTGAAAACATCAAGAACACACTCTGAAACCAGTCAGAACACACACTCTGAATACATCAAGAACACACTCTGAAACCAGTCAGAACACACACTCTGAAAACATCAAGAACACACAATCTGAAACCAGTCAGAACACAGTCTGAAACCAGTCAGAACACACACTCTGAAACCAGTCAGAAACACACTCTGAAACCAGTCAGAACACACACTCTGAAACCAGTCAGAACACACACTCTGAAACCAGTCAGAACACACACTCTGAAACATCAGAACACACTCTGAAACCAGTCAGAACACACTCTGAAACCAGTCAGAAACACACTCTGAAACAGCAGAACACACTCTGAAACCAGTCAGAACACACACTCTGAAACCAGTCAAAACACACTCTGAAACCAGTCAGAACACACACTCTGAAACCAGTCAGAACACAACTCTGAAACCAGTCAGAACACACACTCTGAAACCAGTCAGAACACACACTCTGAAACAGTCAGAACACACACTCTGAAACCAGTCAGAACACACATCTGAAACCAGTCAGAACACACACTCTGAAACCAGTCAGAAACACACTCTGAAACCAGTCAAAACACACACTCTGAAACCAGTCAGAACACACACTCTGAAACCAGTCAGAACACAGTCTGAAACCAGTCAAAACACACACTCTGAAACCAGTCAGAACACACTCTGAAACCAGTCAGAACACACACTCTGAAACCAGTCAGAACACACACTCTGAAACCAGTCAGAACAGACACTCTGAAACCAGTCAGAACACACACTCTGAAACCAGTCAGAAACACACTCTGAAACAGTCAGAACACACACTCTGAAACCAGTCAGAACACACTCTGAAACCAGTCAGAACACACAATCTGAAACCAGTCAGAACACACTCTGAAACCAGTCAGAAACACACTCTGAAACAGTCAGAACAACTCTGAAACCAGTCAGAACACACACTCTGAAACCAGTCAGAACACACTCTGAAACCAGTCAGAACAACACTCTGAAACCAGTCAGAACACACACTCTGAAACCAGTCAGAACACACACTCTGAAACCAGTCAGAACACACACTCTGAAACCAGTCAGAACACACACTCTGAAACCAGTCAGAACACACACTCTGAAACCAGTCAGAACACACACTCTGAAACCAGTCAGAACACACACTCTGAAACCATCAGAACACACTCTGAAACCAGTCAGAACACACACTCTGAAACAGTCAGAACACACACTCTGAAACCAGTCAGAACACACACTCTGAAACCAGTCAGAACACACACTCTGAAACCAGTCAGAACACAGTCTGAAACCAGTCAAAACACACATCTGAAACCAGTCAGAACACACTCTGAAACCAGTCAGAACACATCTGAAACAGTCAAAACACACTCTGAAACCAGTCAGAAACACACTCTGAAACCAGTCAGAACACACACTCTGAAAACCAGTCAAGAACACACTCTGAAACCAGTCAGAACTAACTCTGAAACCAGTCAGAACACAAACTCTGAAAACATCAAGAACACACTCTGAAACCAGTCAGAACACACACTCTGAAACATCAAGAACACACTCTGAAACCAGTCAGAACACACACTCTGAAACCAGTCAGAACACACTCTGAAACCAGTCAGAACACAGTCTGAAACCAGTCAAAACACACACTCTGAAACCAGTCAGAACACACACTCTGAAACAGTCAGAACACACACTCTGAAACAGTCAGAACACACACTCTGAAACCAGTCAGAACACACAATCTGAAACCAGTCAGAACAACACTCTGAAACAGTCAGAACACACTCTGAAACCAGTCAGAACACACACTCTGAAACAGTCAGAACACACACTCTGAAACCAGTCAGAACACACACTCTGAAACCAGTCAGAACACACACTCTGAAACAGTCAGAACACACTCTGAAACCAGTCAGAACAACACTCTGAAACCAGTCAGAACACACTCTGAAACCAGTCAAAACACACTCTGAAACAGTCAGAACACACTCTGAAACCAGTCAGAACACACTCTGAAACCAGTCAGAACACACACTCTGAAACCAGTCAGAACACACACTCTGAAACCAGTCAGAACACACACTCTGAAACCAGTCAAAACACACACTCTGAAACCAGTCAGAACACACACTCTGAAACCAGTCAGAACACACACTCTGAAACATCAGAACACACTCTGAAACCAGTCAGAACACACTCTGAAACCAGTCAGAACACACTCTGAAACCAGTCAGAACACACACTCTGAAACCAGTCAGAACACACTCTGAAACCAGTCAGAACACACTCTGAAACCAGTCAGAACACACACTCTGAAACCAGTCAGAACACACTCTGAAACCAGTCAGAACACACACTCTGAAACCAGTCAGAACACAGTCTGAAACCAGTCAAACACACACTCTGAAACCAGTCAGAACACACACTCTGAAACCAGTCAGAACACACTCTGAAACAGTCAGAACACACACTCTGAAACCAGTCAAAACACACACTCTGAAACCAGTCAGAACACACACTCTGAAACCAGTCAAAACACACACTCTGAAACCAGTCAGAACACACTCTGAAACCAGTCAGAACACACACTCTGAAACATCAGAACACACTCTGAAACAGTCAGAACACACACTCTGAAACCAGTCAGAACACACTCTGAAACCAGTCAGAACACACACTCTGAAACCAGTCAGAACACACACTCTGAAACCAGTCAGAACACACACTCTGAAACCAGTCAGAACACACACTCTGAAACCAGTCAGAACACACACTCTGAAACCAGTCAGAAACACACTCTGAAACCAGTCAGAACACACTCTGAAACCAGTCAGAACACACACTCTGAAACCAGTCAGAAACACACTCTGAAACAGTCAGAACACACTCTGAAACCAGTCAGAACACACACTCTGAAACCAGTCAGAACACACTCTGAAACCAGTCAGAACACACACTCTGAAACCAGTCAGAACACACACTCTGAAACCATCAGAACACACTCTGAAACCAGTCAGAACACACACTCTGAAACAGTCAGAACACACACTCTGAAACCAGTCAGAACACACACTCTGAAACCAGTCAGAACACACACTCTGAAACCAGTCAGAACACAGTCTGAAACCAGTCAAAACACACATCTGAAACCAGTCAGAACACACTCTGAAACCAGTCAGAACACAGTCTGAAACCAGTCAAAACACACACTCTGAAACCAGTCAGAAACACACTCTGAAACCAGTCAGAACACACACTCTGAAACAGTGCACACTCTGAAACATCAGAACACACTCTGAAACCAGTCAGAACACACTCTGAAACCAGTCAGAACACAAACTCTGAAAACATCAAGAACACACTCTGAAACCAGTCAGAACACACACTCTGAAACATCAAGAACACACTCTGAAACCAGTCAGAACACACTCTGAAACCAGTCAAACACACTGAAACCAGTCAGAACACACTCTGAAACCAGTCAGAACACACACTCTGAAACCAGTCAGAACACACACTCTGAAACAGTCAGAACACACTCTGAAACCAGTCAGAACACACACTCTGAAACCAGTCAGAACACACATCTGAAACCAGTCAGAACACACTCTGAAACCAGTCAGAACACACACTCTGAAACCAGTCAAAACACACACTCTGAAACAGTCAGAAACACACTCTGAAACCAGTCAGAACACACACTCTGAAACCAGTCAGAACACACACTCTGAAACCAGTCAGAACACACACTCTGAAACCAGTCAGAACACACACTCTGAAACCAGTCAGAACACACACTCTGAAACCAGTCAGAACACACTCTGAAACAGTCAGAACACACTCTGAAACCAGTCAGAACACAGTCTGAAACCAGTCAGAACACACTCTGAAACCAGTCAGAACACACACTCTGAAACCAGTCAGAACACACACTCTGAAACCAGTCAAAACACACACTCTGAAACCAGTCAAAACACACACTCTGAAACCAGTCAGAACACACACTCTGAAAACATCAAGAACACACTCTGAAACCAGTCAGAACACACTCTGAAACCAGTCAGAACACACTCTGAAACCAGTCAGAACACACACTCTGAAACCAGTCAGAACACACATCTGAAACCAGTCAGAACACACTCTGAAACCAGTCAGAACACACACTCTGAAACCAGTCAGAACACACTCTGAAACCAGTCAGAACACACACTCTGAAACCAGTCAGAAACACACTCTGAAACCAGTCAAAACACACACTCTGAAACCAGTCAGAACACACACTCTGAAAACATCAAGAACACACTCTGAAACCAGTCAGAACACACACTCTGAAACCAGTCAAAACACACACTCTGAAACCAGTCAGAACACACACTCTGAAACCAGTCAGAAACACACACTCTGAAACCAGTCAGAACACAGTCTGAAACCAGTCAGAACACACACTCTGAAAACATCAAGAACACACTCTGAAACCAGTCAGAACACACACTCTGAAACCAGTCAGAACACACTCTGAAACCAGTCAGAACACATACTCTGAAACCAGTCAGAACACACACTCTGAAACCAGTCAGAACACACACTCTGAAACCAGTCAGAACACACACTCTGAAACCAGTCAGAACACACACTCTGAAACCAGTCAGAAACACACACTCTGAAACCAGTCAGAACACACACTCTGAAACCAGTCAGAACAGACACTCTGAAACCAGTCAGAACACACACTGTGAAATCAGTCAAAACACACACTCTGAAACACGTGTCTACACTCTGAAAACATCAAGAACACACTCTGAAACCAGTCAGAACACACACTCTGAAACCAGTCAGAACACACACTCTGAAAACATCAAGAACACATACTCTGAAACCAGTCAGAACACACACTCTGAAACCAGTCAGAACACACACTCTGAAACACGTAGTACACACTCTGAAAACATCAAGAACACACTCTGAAACCAGTCAGAACACACACTCTGAAACCAGTCAGAACACACACTCTGAAAACATCAAGAACACATACTCTGAAACCAGTCAGAACACACACTCTGAAACCAGTCAGAACACACACTCTGAAACCAGCAGAACACACACTCTGAAACCAGTCAGAACACACACTCTGAAACCAGTCAGAACACACAATCTGAAACCAGTCAGAACAGACACTCTGAAACCAGTCAGAACACACACTGTGAAACCAGTCAAAACACACACTCTGAAACCAGTCAGAACACACACTCTGAAACCAGTCAAAACACACACTCTGAAACCAGTCAGAACACAGTCTGAAACCAGTCAAAACACACATCTGAAACCAGTCAGAACACACACTCTGAAACCAGTCAGAACACACACTCTGAAACCAGTCAGAATACACACTCTGAAACCAGTCAGAACACACACTCTGAAACACGTGTTCTACACTCTGAAAACATCAAGAACACACTCTGAAACCAGTCAGAACACACACTCTGAAACCAGTCAGAACACAACTCTGAAACACGTGATCTACACTCTGAAAACATCAAGAACACACTCTGAAACCAGTCAGAACACACACTCTGAAACCAGTCAGAACACACACTCTGAAAACATCAAGAACACATACTCTGAAACCAGTCAGAACACACACTCTGAAACCAGTCAGAACACACACTCTGAAACCACTGTGTGAGTGTGTGAGTGTGTGTGTGTGTGTGTGAGTGTGTGCGTGTGTGTGTGTGTGTGTGTGTGTGTGTGTGTGTGTGTGTGTGTGAGTGTGTGTGTGTGTGTGTGTGTGTGTGTGAGAGTGTGTGTGTGTGTGTGTTGGCAGTGAAAGAACACACACAGATGTAATCGTCTTGCCGCGTCAGAGCGACACAGAGTGTCAAAGAGAAGCCACATGTTGACGTTTCTCCCGTAATCCTCTGTTTTCATCTGTTCATAATCCTGGGATTAAATCCTCAGAACATAAACCGGGCAGACGTTAGACCCCTCAACGACTCATGTGTACATGAACTATAAATACAACGTTACCACTCCCCCCGTGCAGAACGGACAGACATAATGCTTAAATATATATATATATATAAACTGGAAGGAAAGCGTGGATGCTATTCACGACTGCCGTTGTGCATTCCAACGGCTGTCCTTTGTCTGTAATACAAGTAGCTTTTTGTC
Source organism: Champsocephalus esox (assembly GCA_036324585.1). Classification (NCBI taxonomy): domain Eukaryota; kingdom Metazoa; phylum Chordata; class Actinopteri; order Perciformes; family Channichthyidae; genus Champsocephalus; species Champsocephalus esox. Next base: position 70,462 of record CM070482.1, read on the forward strand.
TGTAATTAAACTTATTATTATTATTATGGTGATTTAAGACTTTTCTTTACATCAGGAGAAGTGTAATAAATCAAAGTTAGGATTAAGAAGGAATATTTACATATTTTAAATATATTTAAAATATTAAATACGTCACGTTTCACTGAGAGATAAAGTGTTCTCTTGAGATAACGTGTTCTCTGAGAGATAACGTGTTGTCTAGAGATAACGTGTTCTCTAGAGATAACATGTTCTCTAGAGATAACGTGTTCACTGAGAGATAACATGTTCTCTAGAGATAACGTGTTCTCTGAGAGATAACGTGTTCTCTGAGAGATAACGTGTTCTCTGAGAGATAACGTGTTGTCTAGAGATACGTGTTGTCTAGAGATAACGTGTTCTCTAGAGATAACGTGTTCTCTAGAGATAACGTGTTCTCTGAGAGATAACGTGTTCTCTGAGAGATAACGTGTTCACTGAGAGATAACGTGTTCTCTAGAGATAACGTGTTCTCTAGAGATAACGTGTTCTCTCGAGATAACGTGTTCTTTGAGAGATAACGTGTTCTCTAGAGATAACGTGTTCACTGAGAGATAACGTGTTCACTGAGAGATAACGTGTTCTCTGAGAGATAACGTGTTCACTGAGAGATAACGTGTTCACTGAGAGATAACGTGTTCTCTAGAGATAACGTGTTCTCAAGAGATAACGTGTTCACTACAGATAACGTGTTCTCTAGAGATAACGTGTTCTCTGAGAGATAACGTGTTCTCTAGAGATAACGTGTTCACTACAGATAACGTGTTCTCTAGAGATAACGTGTTCTCTAGAGATAACGTGTTCACTGAGAGATAACGTGTTCTCTGGAGATAACGTGTTCTCTAGAGATAACGTTTTCACTGAGAGATAACGTGTTCTCCAGAGATAATGTGTTCTCTAGAGATAACGTGTTCTCTGGAGATAACGTGTTCTCTAGAGATAACGTGTTCTCTGAGAGATAACGTGTTCTCTAGAGATAACAGGTTCACTGAGAGATAACGTGTTCTCTAGAGATAAAGTGTTCACTACAGATAACGTGTTCACTGAGAGATAACGTGTTCTCTAGAGATAACGTGTTCACTATAGATAACGTGTTCTCTAGAGATAACGTGTTGTCCAGAGAAAACGTGTTCTCTAGAGATAACGTGTTGTCTAGAGATAACGTGTTCACTAGAGATAACGTGTTCTCTAGAGATAACGTGTTGTCTAGAGATAACGTGTTCACTATAGATAACGTGTTCTCTAGAGATAACGTGTTCTCTGAGAGATAACGTGTTCTCTAGAGATAACGTGTTCTCTAGAGATAACATGTTCTCTCAGAGATAACGTGTTCTCTAGAGATAACGTGATCTCTAGAGATAACGTGTTCACTACAGATAACGTGTTCTCTAGAGATAACGTGTTCTCTAGAGATAACGTGTTCACTGAGAGATAACGTGTTCTCTAGAGATAACGTGTTCTCTAGAGATAACGTGTTCTCTAGAGATAACGTGTTCTCTAGAGATAACGTGTTCACTGAGAGATAACGTGTTCTCTAGAGATAACGTGTTCTCTGAGAGATAACGTGTTCTCTAGAGATAACGTGTTCACTGAGAGATAACGTGTTCTCTAGAGATAACGTGTTCACTGAGAGATAACGTGTTCACTAGAGATAACGTGTTCTCTAGAGATAATGTGTTCTCTAGAGATAACGTGTTATCTAGAGATAACGTGTTCACTGAGAGATAAGGTGTTCTCTAGAGATAACGTGTTCTCTAGAGATAACGTGTTCACTGAGAGATAACGTGTTCTCTAGAGATAACGTGTTCTCTGGAGATAACGTGTTCTCTAGAGATAACGTGTTCACTGAGAGATAACGTGTTCTCTAGAGATAACGTGTTCACTGAGAGATAACGTGTTCTCTAGAGATAACGGGTTCACTGAGAGATAACGTGTTCTCTAGAGATAACGTGTTCTCTAGAGATAACGTATTCTATGAGAGATAACGTGTTCTCTGAGAGATAACGTGTTCTCTAGAGATAACGTGTTCTCTAGAGATAACGTATTCTATGAGAGATAACGTGTTCTCTAGAGATAACGTGTTCTCTAGAGATAACGTGTTCACTGAGAGATAACGTGTTCTCTAGAGATAACGTGTTCTCTGGAGATAACGTGTTCTCTAGAGATAACGTGTTCACTGAGAGATAACGTGTTCTCTAGAGATAACGTGTTCACTGAGAGATTACGTGTTCACTAGAGATAACGTGTTCTATGAGAGATAACGTGTTCTCTAGAGATAACGTGTTCTCTGAGAGATAACGTGTTCTCTAGAGATAACGTGTTCTCTAGAGATAACGTGTTCACTACAGATAACGTGTTCTCTAGAGATAACGTGTTCTCTAGAGATAACGTGTTCACTGAGAGATAACGTGTTCTCTGGAGATAACGTGTTCTCTAGAGATAACGTTTTCACTGAGAGATAACGTGTTCTCTAGAGATAACGTGTTCTCTAGAGATAACGTGTTCTCTGGAGATAACGTGTTCTCTAGAGATAACGTGTTCTCTGAGAGATAACGTGTTCTCTAGAGATAACAGGTTCACTGAGAGATAACGTGTTCTCTAGAGATAAAGTGTTCACTAGAGATAACGTGTTCACTGAGAGATAACGTGTTCTCTAGAGATAACGTGTTCACTATAGATAACGTGTTCTCTAGAGATAACGTGTTGTCCAGAGAAAACGTGTTCTCTAGAGATAACGTGTTGTCTAGAGATAACGTGTTCACTAGAGATAACGTGTTCTCTAGAGATAACGTGTTGTCTAGAGATAACGTGTTCACTAGAGATAACGTGTTCTCTAGAGATAACGTGTTCTCTGAGAGATAACGTGTTCTCTGAGAGATAACGTGTTCTCTAGAGATAACGTGTTCTCTAGAGATAACGTGTTCTCTAGAGATAACGTGTTCTCTGAGAGATAACGTGTTCTCTAGAGATAACGTGTTCACTGAGAGATAACGTGTTCTCTAGAGATAACGTGTTCTACTGAGAGATAACGTGTTCTCTAGAGATAACGTGTTCTCTAGAGATAACGTGTTCTCTAGAGATAACGTGTTCTCTAGAGATAACGTGTTCTCTGAGAGATAACGTGTTCTCTGAGAGAATAACGTGTTCTCTAGAGATAACGTGTTCTCTAGAGATAACGTGTTCACTGAGAGATAACGTGTTCTCTAGAGATAACGTGTTCACTGAGAGATAACGTGTTCTCTAGAGATAACGTGTTCTCTAGAGATAACGTGTTCTCTGGAGATAACGTGTTCTCTAGAGATAACGTGTTCACTGAGAGATAACGTGTTCTCTAGAGATAACGTGTTCACTGAGAGATAACGTGTTCTCTAGAGATAACGTGTTCTCTAGAGATAACGTTTCTATGAGAGATAACGTGTTCTCTGAGAGATAACGTGTTCTCTAGAGATAACGTGTTCACTGAGAGATAACGTGTTCTCTAGAGATAACGTGTTCTCTAGAGATAACGTGTTCACTAGAGATAACATGTTCACTGAGAGATAACGTGTTCACTGAGAGATAACGTGTTCTCTAGAGATAACGTGTTCACTAGAGATAACGTGTTCTCTAGAGATAACGTGTTCCTAGAGATAACGTGTTCTCTAGAGATAACGTGTTCTCTAGAGATAACGTGTTCACTAGAGATAACGTGTTCACTAGAGATAACGTGTTCTCTAGAGATAACGTGTTCTCTAGAGATAACGTGTTCACTGAGAGATAACGTGTTCTCTAGAGATAACGTGTTCTCTGAGAGATAACGTGTTCTCTAGAGATAACGTGTTCACTAGAGATAACGTGTTCTCTAGAGATAACGTGTTCTCTAGAGATAACGTGTTCACTGAGAGATAACGTGTTCTCTAGAGATAACGTGTTCTCTAGAGATAACGTGTTCACTGAGAGATAACGTGTTCTCTAGAGATAACGTGTTCTCTAGAGATAACGTGTTCTCTAGAGATAACGTGTTCACTGAGAGATAACGTGTTCTCTAGAGATAACGTGTTCACTGAGAGATAACGTGTTCTCTAGAGATAACGTGTTCACTGAGAGATAACGTGTTCTCTAGAGATAACGTGTTCTCTAGAGATAACGTGTTCTCTAGAGATAACGTGTTCTCTAGAGATAACGTGTTCTCTAGAGATAACGTGTTCTCTAGAGATAACGTGTTCTACTGAGAGATAACGTGTTCTCTAGAGATAACGTGTTCTCTAGAGATAACGTGTTCACTGAGAGATAACGTGTTCTCTAGAGATAACGTGTTCTCTGGAGATAACGTGTTCTCTAGAGATAACGTGTTCACTGAGAGATAAAGTGTTCTCTAGAGATAACGTGTTCACTGAGAGATAACGTGTTCACTAGAGATAACGTATTCTATGAGAGATAACGTGTTCTCTAGAGATAACGTGTTCTCTAGAGATAACGTGTTCTCTAGAGATAACGTGTTCTCTAGAGATAACGTGTTCTCTAGAGATAACGTGTTCTCTAGAGATAACGTGTTCTCTAGAGATAACGTGTTCACTGAGAGATAACGTGTTCTCTAGAGATAACGTGTTCTCTAGAGATAACGTGTTCACTGAGAGATAACGTGTTCTCTAGAGATAATGTGTTCTCTAGAGATAACGTGTTCTCTGGAGATAACGTGTTCTCTAGAGATAACGTGTTCTCTGAGAGATAACGTGTTCTCTAGAGATAACGGTTCACTGAGAGATAACGTGTTCTCTAGAGATAACGTGTTCACTAGAGATAACGTGTTCACTGAGAGATAACGTGTTCTCTAGAGATAACGTGTTCACTAGAGATAACGTGTTCTCTAGAGATAACGTGTTCTCTAGAGATAACGTGTTCTCTAGAGATAACGTGTTCTCTAGAGATAACGTGTTCACTAGAGATAACGTGTTCTCTAGAGATAACGTGTTCTCTAGAGATAACGTGTTCACTGAGAGATAACGTGTTCTCTAGAGATAACGTGTTCTCTAGAGATAACGTGTTCTCTAGAGATAACGTGTTCTCTAGAGATAACGTGTTCTCTAGAGATAACGTGTTCACTGAGAGATAACGTGTTCTCTAGAGATAACGTGTTCTCTAGAGATAACGTGTTCACTGAGAGATAACGTGTTCTCTAGAGATAACGTGTTCTCTAGAGATAACGTGTTCTCTAGAGATAACGTGTTCTCTAGAGATAACGTGTTCTCTAGAGATAACGTGTTCTCTAGAGATAACGTGTTCTCTAGAGATAACGTGTTCTCTAGAGATAACGTGTTCTCTAGAGATAACGTGTTCTCTAGAGATAACGTGTTCACTGAGAGATAACGTGTTCTCTAGAGATAACGTGTTCTCTGAGAGATAACGTGTTCTCTAGAGATAACGTGTTCACTGAGAGATAACGTGTTCTCTAGAGATAACGTGTTCTCTAGAGATAACGTGTTCTCTAGAGATAACGTGTTCTCTAGAGATAACGTGTTCTCTAGAGATAACGTGTTCTCTAGAGATAACGTGTTCACTAGAGATAACGTGTTCTCTAGAGATAACGTGTTCTCTAGAGATAACGTGTTCTCTGAGAGATAACGTGTTCTCTAGAGATAACGTGTTCTCTAGAGATAACGTGTTCTCTAGAGATAACGTGTTCTCTAGAGATAACGTGTTCTCTAGAGATAACGTGTTCACTGAGAGATAACGTGTTCTCTAGAGATAACGTGTTCACTGAGAGATAACGTGTTCTCTAGAGATAACGTGTTCACTAGAGATAACGTGTTCTCTAGAGATAACGTGTTCTCTAGAGATAACGTGTTCTCTAGAGATAACGTGTTCTCTAGAGATAACGTGTTCTCTAGAGATAACGTGTTCTCTAGAGATAACGTGTTCTCTAGAGATAACGTGTTCACTGAGAGATAACGTGTTCTCTAGAGATAACGTGTTCTCTAGAGATAACGTGTTCACTAGAGATAACGTGTTCTCTAGAGATAACGTGTTCTCTAGAGATAACGTGTTCTCTAGAGATAACGTGTTCTCTAGAGATAACGTGTTCTCTAGAGATAACGTGTTCTCTGAGAGATAACGTGTTCTCTAGAGATAACGTGTTCTCTAGAGATAACGTGTTCTCTAGAGATAACGTGTTCTCTAGAGATAACGTGTTCTCTAGAGATAACGTGTTCTCTAGAGATAACGTGTTCTCTAGAGATAACGTGTTCTCTAGAGATAACGTGTTCTCTAGAGATAACGTGTTCTCTAGAGATAACGTGTTCACTGAGAGATAACGTGTTCTCTAGAGATAACGTGTTCTCTAGAGATAACGTGTTCTCTGAGAGATAACGTGTTCTCTAGAGATAACGTGTTCTCTAGAGATAACGTGTTCACTGAGAGATAACGTGTTCTCTAGAGATAACGTGTTCACTAGAGATAACGTGTTCTCTAGAGATAACGTGTTCTCTAGAGATAACGTGTTCTCTAGAGATAACGTGTTCTCTAGAGATAACGTGTTCTCTAGAGATAACGTGTTCTCTAGAGATAACGTGTTCTCTAGAGATAACGTGTTCTCTAGAGATAACGTGTTCTCTAGAGATAACGTGTTCTCTAGAGATAACGTGTTCTCTAGAGATAACGTGTTCTCTAGAGATAACGTGTTCTCTAGAGATAACGTGTTCACTAGAGATAACGTGTTCTCTAGAGATAACGTGTTCTCTAGAGATAACGTGTTCACTGAGAGATAACGTGTTCTCTAGAGATAACGTGTTCTCTAGAGATAACGTGTTCTCTAGAGATAACGTGTTCTCTAGAGATAACGTGTTCACTGAGAGATAACGTGTTCTCTAGAGATAACGTGTTCTCTAGAGATAACGTGTTCTCTGAGAGATAACGTGTTCTCTAGAGATAACGTGTTCTCTAGAGATAACGTGTTCTCTAGAGATAACGTGTTCACTGAGAGATAACGTGTTCTCTAGAGATAACGTGTTCTCTAGAGATAACGTGTTCTCTAGAGATAACGTGTTCTCTAGAGATAACGTGTTCTCTAGAGATAACGTGTTCTCTAGAGATAACGTGTTCACTGAGAGATAACGTGTTCTCTAGAGATAACGTGTTCTCTAGAGATAACGTGTTCACTGAGAGATAACGTGTTCTCTAGAGATAACGTGTTCTCTAGAGATAACGTGTTCACTGAGAGATAACGTGTTCTCTAGAGATAACGTGTTCTCTAGAGATAACGTGTTCTCTAGAGATAACGTGTTCTCTAGAGATAACGTGTTCTCTAGAGATAACGTGTTCTCTGAGAGATAACGTGTTCTCTAGAGATAACGTGTTCACTAGAGATAACGTGTTCTCTAGAGATAACGTGTTCTCTAGAGATAACGTGTTCTCTAGAGATAACGTGTTCTCTAGAGATAACGTGTTCACTAGAGATAACGTGTTCTCTAGAGATAACGTGTTCACTAGAGATAACGTGTTCTCTAGAGATAACGTGTTCTCTAGAGATAACGTGTTCTCTAGAGATAACGTGTTCACTGAGAGATAACGTGTTCTCTAGAGATAACGTGTTCTCTAGAGATAACGTGTTCACTGAGAGATAACGTGTTCTCTAGAGATAACGTGTTCTCTAGAGATAACGTGTTCTCTAGAGATAACGTGTTCTCTAGAGATAACGTGTTCTCTAGAGATAACGTGTTCTCTAGAGATAACGTGTTCTCTAGAGATAACGTGTTCTCTAGAGATAACGTGTTCACTAGAGATAACGTGTTCTCTAGAGATAACGTGTTCTCTAGAGATAACGTGTTCTCTAGAGATAACGTGTTCTCTAGAGATAACGTGTTCTCTAGAGATAACGTGTTCTCTGAGAGATAACGTGTTCTCTAGAGATAACGTGTTCTCTGAGAGATAACGTGTTCTCTAGAGATAACGTGTTCACTGAGAGATAACGTGTTCTCTAGAGATAACGTGTTCTCTGAGAGATAACGTGTTCTCTAGAGATAACGTGTTCTCTAGAGATAACGTGTTCTCTGAGAGATAACGTGTTCTCTAGAGATAACGTGTTCTCTAGAGATAACGTGTTCTCTAGAGATAACGTGTTCTCTAGAGATAACGTGTTCTCTAGAGATAACGTGTTCACTGAGAGATAACGTGTTCTCTAGAGATAACGTGTTCTCTAGAGATAACGTGTTCACTGAGAGATAACGTGTTCTCTAGAGATAACGTGTTCTCTAGAGATAACGTGTTCTCTGAGAGATAACGTGTTCTCTAGAGATAACGTGTTCTCTGAGAGATAACGTGTTCTCTAGAGATAACGTGTTCACTGAGAGATAACGTGTTCTCTAGAGATAACGTGTTCACTAGAGATAACGTGTTCTCTAGAGATAACGTGTTCTCTAGAGATAACGTGTTCTCTAGAGATAACGTGTTCACTAGAGATAACGTGTTCACTAGAGATAACGTGTTCTCTAGAGATAACGTGTTCTCTAGAGATAACGTGTTCACTAGAGATAACGTGTTCTCTAGAGATAACGTGTTCTCTGAGAGATAACGTGTTCTCTAGAGATAACGTGTTCTCTAGAGATAACGTGTTCTCTGAGAGATAACGTGTTCTCTAGAGATAACGTGTTCTCTAGAGATAACGTGTTCTCTAGAGATAACGTGTTCTCTAGAGATAACGTGTTCTCTAGAGATAACGTGTTCTCTAGAGATAACGTGTTCTCTAGAGATAACGTGTTCTCTAGAGATAACGTGTTCTCTAGAGATAACGTGTTCTCTAGAGATAACGTGTTCACTGAGAGATAACGTGTTCTCTAGAGATAACGTGTTCTCTAGAGATAACGTGTTCACTGAGAGATAACGTGTTCTCTAGAGATAACGTGTTCTCTGAGAGATAACGTGTTCTCTAGAGATAACGTGTTCACTGAGAGATAACGTGTTCTCTAGAGATAACGTGTTCACTGAGAGATAACGTGTTCTCTAGAGATAACGTGTTCTCTAGAGATAACGTGTTCTCTGAGAGATAACGTGTTCTCTAGAGATAACGTGTTCTCTAGAGATAACGTGTTCTCTGAGAGATAACGTGTTCTCTAGAGATAACGTGTTCTCTAGAGATAACGTGTTCACTGAGAGATAACGTGTTCTCTAGAGATAACGTGTTCTCTAGAGATAACGTGTTCACTGAGAGATAACGTGTTCTCTAGAGATAACGTGTTCTCTAGAGATAACGTGTTCTCTAGAGATAACGTGTTCTCTAGAGATAACGTGTTCTCTGAGAGATAACGTGTTCTCTAGAGATAACGTGTTCTCTGAGAGATAACGTGTTCTCTAGAGATAACGTGTTCACTGAGAGATAACGTGTTCTCTAGAGATAACGTGTTCTCTAGAGATAACGTGTTCACTGAGAGATAACGTGTTCTCTAGAGATAACGTGTTCACTAGAGATAACGTGTTCTCTAGAGATAACGTGTTGTCAGAGATAACGTGTTCTCTAGAGATAACGTGTTCTCTAGAGATAACGTGTTCACTAGAGATAACGTGTTCTCTAGAGATAACGTGTTCTCTAGAGATAACGTGTTCACTAGAGATAACGTGTTCTCTAGAGATAACGTGTTCTCTAGAGATAACGTGTTCTCTAGAGATAACGTGTTCTCTAGAGATAACGTGTTCACTAGAGATAACGTGTTCTCTAGAGATAACGTGTTCTCTAGAGATAACGTGTTCACTAGAGATAACGTGTTCTCTAGAGATAACGTGTTCTCTGAGAGATAACGTGTTCTCTAGAGATAACGTGTTCTCTAGAGATAACGTGTTCTCTAGAGATAACGTGTTCTCTAGAGATAACGTGTTCTCTAGAGATAACGTGTTCTCTAGAGATAACGTGTTCTCTGAGAGATAACGTGTTCTCTAGAGATAACGTGTTCTCTAGAGATAACGTGTTCACTGAGAGATAACGTGTTCTCTAGAGATAACGTGTTCACTGAGAGATAACGTGTTCACTAGAGATAACGTGTTCTCTGAGAGATAACGTGTTCTCTAGAGATAACGTGTTCTCTAGAGATAACGTGTTCTCTAGAGATAACGTGTTCTCTAGAGATAACGTGTTCTCTAGAGATAACGTGTTCTCTAGAGATAACGTTTCTAGATAACGTTTCTCTAGAGATAACGTGTTCACTGAGAGATAACGTGTTCTCTAGAGATAACGTGTTCACTGAGAGATAACGTGTTCTCTAGAGATAACGTGTTCTCTAGAGATAACGTGTTCTCTGGAGATAACGTGTTCTCTAGAGATAACGTGTTCACTGAGAGATAACGTGTTCTCTAGAGATAACGGGTTCACTGAGAGATAACGTGTTCTCTAGAGATAACGTGTTCTCTAGAGATAACGTATTCTATGAGAGATAACGTGTTCTCTGAGAGATAACGTGTTCTCTAGAGATAACGTGTTCACTGAGAGATAACGTGTTCTCTAGAGATAACGTGTTCTCTAGAGATAACGTGTTCACTACAGATAACGTGTTCACTGAGAGATAACGTGTTCACTGAGAGATAACGTGTTCTCTAGAGATAACGTGTTCACTAGAGATAACGTGTTCTCTAGAGATAACGTGTTGTCCAGAGATAACGTGTTCTCTAGAGATAACGTGTTGTCTAGAGATAACGTGTTCACTAGAGATAACGTGTTCACTAGAGATAACGTGTTCTCTAGAGATAACGTGTTCTCTAGAGATAACGTGTTCACTAGAGATAACGTGTTCTCTAGAGATAACGTGTTCTCTAGAGATAACGTGTTCTCTAGAGATAACGTGTTCACTGAGAGATAACGTGTTCTCTAGAGATAACGTGTTCTCTGAGAGATAACGTGTTCTCTGAGAGATAACGTGTTCTCTAGAGATAACGTGTTCTCTAGAGATAACGTGTTCTCTGAGAGATAACGTGTTCTCTAGAGATAACGTGTTCACTGAGAGATAACGTGTTCTCTAGAGATAACGTGTTCTCTGAGAGATAACGTGTTCTCTAGAGATAACGTGTTCACTGAGAGATAACGTGTTCTCTAGAGATAACGTGTTCTCTAGAGATAACGTGTTCTATGAGAGATAACGTGTTCTCTAGAGATAACGTGTTCTCTAGAGATAACGTGTTCTCTGAGAGATAACGTGTTCTCTAGAGATAACGTGTTCTCTAGAGATAACGTGTTCACTAGAGATAACGTGTTCTCTAGAGATAACGTGTTCTCTAGAGATAACGTGTTCACTGAGAGATAACGTGTTCTCTAGAGATAACGTGTTCTCTAGAGATAAACGTGTTCACTGAGAGATAACGTGTTCACTAGAGATAACGTGTTCTCTAGAGATAACGTGTTCTCTAGAGATAACGTGTTCACTACAGATAACGTGTTCACTGAGAGATAACGTGTTCACTGAGAGATAACGTGTTCTCTAGAGATAACGTGTTCACTAGAGATAACGTGTTCTCTAGAGATAACGTGTTCTCTAGAGATAACGTGTTCTCTAGAGATAACGTGTTCACTAGAGATAACGTGTTCACTAGAGATAACGTGTTCTCAGAGATAACGTGTTCACTAGAGATAACGTGTTCACTAGAGATAACGTGTTCTCTAGAGATAACGTGTTCTCTAGAGATAACGTGTTCACTAGAGATAACGTGTTCTCTAGAGATAACGTGTTCTCTGAGAGATAACGTGTTCTCTAGAGATAACGTGTTCTCTAGAGATAACGTGTTCTATGAGAGATAACGTGTTCTCTGAGAGATAACGTGTTCTCTAGAGATAACGTGTTCACTGAGAGATAACGTGTTCTCTAGAGATAACGTGTTCACTAGAGATAACGTGTTCTCTAGAGATAACGTGTTCTCTGAGAGATAACGTGTTCTCTAGAGATAACGTGTTCTCTAGAGATAACGTGTTCTATGAGAGATAACGTGTTCTCTGAGAGATAACGTGTTCTCTAGAGATAACGGGTTCACTGAGAGATAACGTGTTCTCTAGAGATAACGTGTTCTCTAGAGATAACGTGTTCACTGAGAGATAACGTGTTCACTTAGAGATAACGTGTTCTCTAGAGATAACGTGTTGTCCAGAGATAACGTGTTCTCTAGAGATAAAGTCTTGTCTAGAGATAACGTGTTCACTAGAGATAACGTGTTCACTAGAGATAACGTGTTCTCTAGAGATAACGTGTTGTCTAGAGATAACGTGTTCACTAGAGATAACGTGTTCTCTAGAGATAACGTGTTCTCTAGAGATAACGTGTTCTCTAGAGATAACGTGTTCTCTAGAGATAACGTGTTCACTGAGAGATAACGTGTTCTCTAGAGATAACGTGTTCACTGAGAGATAACGTGTTCTCTAGAGATAACGGGTTCACTGAGAGATAACGTGTTCTCTAGAGATAACGTGTTCTCTAGAGATAACGTATTCTATGAGAGATAACGTGTTCTCTAGAGATAACGTGTTCTCTAGAGATAACGTGTTCTCTGAGAGATAACGTGTTCTCTAGAGATAACGTGTTCACTGAGAGATAACGTGTTCTCTAGAGATAACGTGTTCTCTAGAGATAACGTGTTCACTGAGAGATAACGTGTTCTCTAGAGATAACGTGTTCTCTAGAGATAACGTGTTCTCTGGAGATAACGTGTTCTCTAGAGATAACGTGTTCACTAGAGATAACGTGTTCACTGAGAGATAACGTGTTCACTGAGAGATAACGTGTTCTCTAGAGATAACGTGTTCACTAGAGATAACGTGTTCTCTAGAGATAACGTGTTCTCTAGAGATAACGTGTTCTCTAGAGATAACGTGTTCTCTAGAGATAACGTGTTCACTAGAGATAACGTGTTCACTAGAGATAACGTGTTCTCTAGAGATAACGTGTTGTCTAGAGATAACGTGTTCACTAGAGATAACGTGTTCTCTAGAGATAACGTGTTCTCTGAGAGATAACGTGTTCTCTAGAGATAACGTGTTCACTAGAGATAACGTGTTCTCTAGAGATAACGTGTTCTCTGAGAGATAACGTGTTCTCTAGAGATAACGTGTTCACTGAGAGATAACGTGTTCACTAGAGATAACGTGTTCTCTAGAGATAACGTGTTCTCTAGAGATAACGTGATCTCTAGAGATAACGTGTTCACTAGAGATAACGTGTTCACTAGAGATAACGTGTTCTCTAGAGATCACGTGTTCTCTAGAGATAACGTGTTCACTGAGAGATAACGTGTTCTCTAGAGATAACGTGTTCTCTAGAGATAACGTGTTCACTGAGAGATAACGTGTTCTCTAGAGATAACGTGTTCTCTGGAGATAACGTGTTCTCTAGAGATAACGTGTTCACTGAGAGATAACGTGTTCTCTAGAGATAACGTGTTCACTGAGAGATAACGTGTTCTCTAGAGATAACGTGTTCTCTAGAGATAACGTATTCTAGAGATAACGTGTTCTCTAGAGATAACGTGTTCTCTAGAGATAACGTGTTCTCTAGAGATAACGTGTTCTCTAGAGATAACGTGTTCACTGAGAGATAACGTGTTCTCTAGAGATAACGTGTTCTCTGAGAGATAACGTGTTCTCTAGAGATAACGTGTTCTCTAGAGATAACGTGTTCTATGAGAGATAACGTGTTCTCTGAGAGATAACGTGTTCTCTAGAGATAACGTGTTCACTGAGAGATAACGTGTTCTCTAGAGATAACGTGTTCTCTGAGAGATAACGTGTTCTCTAGAGATAACGTGTTCTCTAGAGATAACGTATTCTATGAGAGATAACGTGTTCTCTGAGAGATAACGTGTTCTCTAGAGATAACGGGTTCACTGAGAGATAACGTGTTCTCTAGAGATAACGTGTTCTCTAGAGATAACGTGTTCTCTAGAGATAACGTGTTCCTAGAGATAACGTGTTCTCTAGAGATAAAGTTTTCTAGAGATAACGTGTTCACTAGAGATAACGTGTTCACTAGAGATAACGTGTTCTCTAGAGATAACGTGTTGTCTAGAGATAACGTGTTCACTAGAGATAACGTGTTCTCTAGAGATAACGTGTTCTCTGGAGATAACGTGTTCTCTAGAGATAACGTGTTCACTGAGAGATAACGTGTTCTCTAGAGATAACGTGTTCACTGAGAGATAACGTGTTCTCTAGATATAACGGGTTCACTGAGAGATAACGTGTTCTCTAGAGATAACGTGTTCTCTAGAGATAACGTATTCTATGAGAGATAACGTGTTCTCTAAGAGATAACGTGTTCTCTAGAGATAACGTGTTCTCTGAGAGATAACGTGTTCTCTAGAGATAACGTGTTCTCTAGAGATAACGTGTTCACTGAGAGATAACGTGTTCTCTAGAGATAACGTGTTCTCTAGAGATAACGTGTTCACTGAGAGATAACGTGTTCTCTAGAGATAACGTGTTCTCTAGAGATAACGTGTTCTCTGGAGATAATGTGTTCTCTAGAGATAACGTGTTCACTACAGATAACGTGTTCACTGAGAGATAACGGGTTCACTGAGAGATAACGTGTTCTCTAGAGATAACGTGTTCACTATAGATAACGTGTTCTCTAGAGATAACGTGTTGTCCAGAGATAACGTGTTCTCTAGAGATAACGTGTTGTCTAGAGATAACGTGTTCACTAGAGATAACGTGTTCACTAGAGATAACGTGTTCTCTAGAGATAACGTGTTGTCTAGAGATAACGTGTTCACTAGAGATAACGTGTTCTCTAGAGATAACGTGTTCTCTGAGAGATAACGTGTTCTCTAGAGATAACGTGTTCACTAGAGATAACGTATTCTATGAGAGATAACGTGTTCTCTGAGAGATAACGTGTTCTCTAGAGATAACGTGTTCACTGAGAGATAACGTGTTCACTAGAGATAACGTGTTCTCTAGAGATAACGTGTTCTCTAGAGATAACGTGTTCACTAGAGATAACGTGTTCACTAGAGATAACGTGTTCTCTAGAGATAACGTGTTCTCTAGAGATAACGTGTTCACTGAGAGATAACGTGTTCTCTAGAGATAACGTGTTCTCTAGAGATAACGTGTTCACTGAGAGATAACGTGTTCTCTAGAGATAACGTGTTCTCTGAGATAACGTGTTCTCTAGAGATAACGTGTTCACTGAGAGATAACGTGTTCTCTAGAGATAACGTGTTCACTGAGAGATAACGTGTTCTCTAGAGATAACGTGTTCTCTAGAGATAACGTATTCTATGAGAGATAACGTGTTCTCTCAGAGATAACGTGTTCTCTAGAGATAACGTGTTCTCTGAGAGATAACGTGTTCTCTAGAGATAACGTGTTCTCTAGAGATAACGTGTTCACTGAGAGATAACGTGTTCTCTAGAGATAACGTGTTCTCTAGAGATAACGTGTTCACTGAGAGATAACGTGTTCTCTAGAGATAATGTGTTCTCTAGAGATAACGTGTTCTCTGGAGATAACGTGTTCTCTAGAGATAACGTGTTCACTGAGAGATAACGTGTTCTCTAGAGATAACGGGTTCACTGAGAGATAACGTGTTCTCTAGAGATAACGTGTTCTCTAGAGATAACGTATTCTATGAGAGATAACGTGTTCTCTAGAGATAACGGGTTCACTGAGAGATAACGTGTTCTCTAGAGATAACGTGTTCTCTAGAGATAACGTGTTCACAACAGATAACGTGTTCTCTAGAGATAACGTGTTCTCTAGAGATAACGTGTTCACTGAGAGATAACGTGTTCTCTTGAGATAACATGTTCTCTAGAGATAACGTGTTCACTGAGAGATAACGTGTTCTCTAGAGATAACGTGTTCACTGAGAGATAACGTGTTCTCTAGAGATAACGTGTTCTCTAGAGATAACGTATTCTAGGAGAGATAACGTGTTCTCTCAGAGATAACGTGTTCTCTAGAGATAACGTGTTCTCTGAGAGATAACGTGTTCTCTAGAGATAACGTGTTCACTGAGAGATAACGTGTTCTCTAGAGATAATGTGTTCTCTCGAGATAACGTGTTCTCTGGAGATAACGTGTTCTCTAGAGATAACGTGTTCACTGAGAGATAACGTGTTCTCTAGAGATAACGTGTTCACTGAGAGATAACGTGTTCTCTAGAGATAACGTGTTCTCTAGAGATAACGTGTTCTCTAGAGATAACGTATTCTATGAGAGATAACGTGTTCTCTGAGAGATAACGTGTTCTCTAGAGATAACGGGTTCACTGAGAGATAACGTGTTCTCTAGAGATAACGTGTTCTCTAGAGATAACTGTTCACAACAGATAACGTGTTCTCTGGGATAACGTGTTCTCTAGAGATAACGTGTTCACTGAGAGATAACGTGTTCTCTAGAGATAACGTGTTCTCTAGAGATAACGTGTTCACTAGAGATAACGTGTTCTCTCAGAGATAACGTGTTCTCTAGAGATAACGTGTTCTCTGAGAGATAACGTGTTCTCTAGAGATAACGTGTTCTCTAGAGATAACGTGTTCACTGAGAGATAACGTGTTCTCTAGAGATAACGTGTTCTCTAGAGATAACGTGTTCTCTAGAGATAACGTGTTCTCTAGAGATAACGTGTTCTCTAGAGATAACGTGTTCACTGAGAGATAACGTGTTCTCTAGAGATAACGGGTTCACTGAGAGATAACGTGTTCTCTAGAGATAACGTGTTCTCTAGAGATAACGTATTCTATGAGAGATAACGTGTTCTCTAGAGATAACGGGTTCACTGAGAGACAACGTGTTCTCTAGAGATAACGTGTTCTCTTGAGATAACATGTTCACAACAGATAACGTGTTCTCTAGGGATAACGTGTTCTCTAGAGATAACATGTTCACTGAGAGATAACGTGTTCTCTTGAGATAACGTGTTCTCTAGAGATAACGTGTTCACTGAGAGATAACGTGTTCTCTAGAGATAACGGGTTCACTGAGAGATAACGTGTTCTCTAGAGATAACGTGTTCTCTAGAGATAACGTATTCTAGGAGAGATAACGTGTTCTCTCAGAGATAACGTGTTCTCTAGAGATAACGTGTTCTCTGAGAGATAACGTGTTCTCTAGAGATAACGTGTTCACTGAGAGATAACGTGTTCTCTAGAGATAACGTGTTCACTGAGAGATAACGTGTTCTCTAGAGATAATGTGTTCTCTCGAGATAACGTGTTCTCTGGAGATAACGTGTTCTCTAGAGATAACGTGTTCACTGAGAGATAACGTGTTCTCTAGAGATAACGGGTTCACTGAGAGATAACGTGTTCTCTAGAGATAACGTGTTCTCTAGAGATAACGTGTTCTCTAGAGATAACGTATTCTATGAGAGATAACGTGTTCTCTGAGAGATAACGTGTTCTCTAGAGATAACGGGTTCACTGAGAGATAACGTGTTCTCTAGAGATAACGTGTTCTCTAGAGATAACATGTTCACAACAGATAACGTGTTCTCTTGGGATAACGTGTTCTCTAGAGATAACGTGTTCACTGAGAGATAACGTGTTCTCTAGAGATAACGTGTTCTCTAGAGATAACGTGTTCACTACAGATAACGTGTTCTCTCAGAGATAACGTGTTCTCTAGAGATAACGTGATCTCTAGAGATAACGTGTTCACTACAGATAACGTGTTCACTACAGATAACGTGTTCTCTAGAGATAACGTGTTCTCTAGAGATAACGTGTTCTCTGGAGATAACGTGTTCTCTAGAGATAACGTGTTCACTGAGAGATAACGTGTTCTCTAGAGATAACGTGTTCACTGAGAGATAACGTGTTCTCTGGAGATAACGGGTTCACTGAGAGATAACGTGTTCTCTAGAGATAACGTGTTCTCTAGAGATAACGTATTCTAGGAGAGATAACGTGTTCTCTCAGAGATAACGTGTTCTCTAGAGATAACGTGTTCTCTGAGAGATAACGTGTTCTCTAGAGATAACGTGTTCTCCAGAGATAACGTGTTCACTGAGAGATAACGTGTTCTCTAGAGATAACGTGTTCACTAGAGATAACGTGTTCTCTGAGAGATAACGTGTTCTCTAGAGATAACATGTTCTCTAGAGATAACGTGTTCACTGAGAGATAACGTGTTCTCTAGAGATAACGTGTTCTCTGAGAGATAACGTGTTCACTGAGAGATAACGTGTTCACTGAGAGATAACGTGTTCTCTAGAGATAACGTGTTCTCTGAGAGATAACGTGTTCACTGAGAGATAACGTGTTCTATGAGAGATAGCGTGTTCACTGAGAGAAAACGTGTTCTCTAGAGATAACGTGTTCACTGAGAGATAACGTGTTCTCTGAGAGATAACGTGTTCACTGAGAGATAACGTGTTCTCTAGAGATAACGGTTCTCTAGAGATAACGTGTTCTCTGAGAGATAACGTGTTCTCTGAGAGATAACGTGTTCTCTAGAGATAACGTGTTCTCTGAGAGATAACGTGTTCTCTAGAGATAACCTGTTCTCTGAGAGATAACGTGATCTCTAGACATAACGTATTCTCTTGAGATAACGTGTTCTCTGAGAGATAACGTGTTCTCTAGAGATAACGTATTCTCTTGCGATAACGTGTTCTCTGAGAGATAACGTGTCCTTTGAGAGATAACGTGTTCACTGAGAGATAACGTGTTCTCTAGAGATAACGTGTTCACTAGAGATAACGTGTTCTCTAGAGATAACGTGTTCTCTGAGAGATAACGTGTTCTCTAGAGATAACGTGTTCACTGAGAGATAACGTGTTCTCTGGAGATAACGGGTTCACTGAGAGATAACGTGTTCTCTAGAGATAACGTGTTCTCTAGAGATAACGTATTCTAGGAGAGATAACGTGTTCTCTCAGAGATAACGTGTTCTCTAGAGATAACGTGTTCTCTGAGAGATAACGTGTTCTCTAGAGATAACGTGTTCTCCAGAGATAACGTGTTCACTGAGAGATAACGTGTTCTCTAGAGATAACGTGTTCACTAGAGATAACGTGTTCTCTGAGAGATAACGTGTTCTCTAGAGATAACATGTTCTCTAGAGATAACGTGTTCACTGAGAGATAACGTGTTCTCTAGAGATAACGTGTTCTCTGAGAGATAACGTCTTCACTGAGAGATAACGTGTTCACTGAGAGATAACGTGTTCTCTAGAGATAACGTGTTCTCTGAGAGATAACGTGTTCACTGAGAGATAACGTGTTCTATGAGAGATAGCGTGTTCACTGAGAGAAAACGTGTTCTCTAGAGATAACGTGTTCACTGAGAGATAACGTGTTCTCTGAGAGATAACGTGTTCACTGAGAGATAACGTGTTCTCTAGAGATAACGGGTTCTCTAGAGATAACGTGTTCTCTGAGAGATAACGTGTTCTTTGAGAGATAACGTGTTCTCTAGAGATAACGTGTTCTCTGAGAGATAACGTGTTCTCTAGAGATAACCTGTTCTCTGAGAGATAACGTGATCTCTAGACATAACGTATTCTCTGAGATAACGTGTTCTCTGAGAGATAACGTGTTCTCTAGAGATAACGTATTCTCTTGAGATAACGTGTTCTCTGAGAGATAACGTGTCCTTTGAGAGATAACGTGTTCACTGAGAGATAACGTGTTCTCTAGAGATAACGTGTTCACTAGAGATAACGTGTTCTCTAGAGATAACGTGTTCTCTGAGAGATAACGTGTTCTCTAGAGATAACATGTTCTCTAGAGATAACGTGTTCACTGAGAGATAACGTGTTCTCTAGAGATAACGTGTTCTCTGAGAGATAACGTCTTCACTGAGAGATAACGTGTTCACTGAGAGATAACGTGTTCTCTAGAGATAACGTGTTCTCTGAGAGATAACGTGTTCACTGAGAGATAACGTATTCTCTAGAGATAACGGGTTCACTGAGAGATAACGTGTTCTCTGGAGATAACGTGTTCTCTAGAGATAACGTGTTCTATGAGAGATAGCGTGTTCTCTGAGAGATAACGTGTTCTCTAGAGATAACGTGTTCTCTGAGAGATAACGTGTTCTCTAGAGATAACGTGTTCTCTGAGAGATAACGTGTTCTCTAGAGATAACGTGTTCTCTGAGAGATAACGTGATCTCTAGAGATAACGTGTTCTCGAGAGATAACGTGTTCTCCAGAGATAACGTGTTCTCTGAGAGATAACGTGTTCTCTAGAGATAACGTGTTCTCTAGAGATAACGTGTTCTCTGAGAGATAACGTGTTCTCTAGAGATAACGTGTTCTCCAGAGATAACGTGTTCACTGAGAGATAACGTGTTCTCTAGAGATAACGTGTTCACTAGAGATAACGTGTTCTCTGAGAGATAACGTGTTCTCTAGAGATAACATGTTCTCTAGAGATAACGTGTTCACTGAGAGATAACGTGTTCTCTAGAGATAACGTGTTCTCTGAGAGATAACGTCTTCACTGAGAGATAACGTGTTCACTGAGAGATAACGTGTTCTCTAGAGATAACGTGTTCTCTGAGAGATAACGTGTTCACTGAGAGATAACGTGTTCTATGAGAGATACGTGTTCACTGAGAGAAAACGTGTTCTCTAGAGATAACGTGTTCACTGAGAGATAACGTGTTCTCTGAGAGATAACGTGTTCACTGAGAGATAACGTGTTCTCTAGAGATAACGGGTTCTCTAGAGATAACGTGTTCTCTGAGAGATAACGTGTTCTTTGAGAGATAACGTGTTCTCTAGAGATAACGTGTTCTCTGAGAGATAACGTGTTCTCTAGAGATAACCTGTTCTCTGAGAGATAACGTGATCTCTAGACATAACGTATTCTCTTGAGATAACGTGTTCTCTGAGAGATAACGTGTTCTCTAGAGATAACGTATTCTCTTGAGATAACGTGTTCTCTGAGAGATAACGTGTCCTTTGAGAGATAACGTGTTCACTGAGAGATAACGTGTTCTCTAGAGATAACGTGTTCACTAGAGATAACGTGTTCTCTAGAGATAACGTGTTCTCTGAGAGATAACGTGTTCTCTAGAGATAACATGTTCTCTAGAGATAACGTGTTCACTGAGAGATAACGTGTTCTCTAGAGATAACGTGTTCTCTGAGAGATAACGTCTTCACTGAGAGATAACGTGTTCACTGAGAGATAACGTGTTCTCTAGAGATAACGTGTTCTCTGAGAGATAACGTGTTCACTGAGAGATAACGTATTCTCTAGAGATAACGGGTTCACTGAGAGATAACGTGTTCTCTGGAGATAACGTGTTCTCTAGAGATAACGTGTTCTCTAGAGATAACGTGTTCTATGAGAGATAGCGTGTTCTCTGAGAGATAACGTGTTCTCTAGAGATAACGTGTTCTCTGAGAGATAACGTGTTCTCTAGAGATAACGTGTTCTCTGAGAGATAACGTGTTCTCTAGAGATAACGTGTTCTCTGAGAGATAACGTGATCTCTAGAGATAACGTGTTCTCGAGAGATAACGTGTTCTCTAGAGATAATGTGTTCACTGAGAGATAACGTGTTCTCTGAGAGATAACGTGTTCTCTAGAGATAACGTGTTCTCTGAGAGATAACGTGTTCTTTGAGAGATAACGTGTTCTCTAGAGATAACGTGTTCACTGAGAGATAACGTGTTCTCTGAGAGATAGCGTGTTCTCTCGAGATAACGTGTTCTCTGGAGATAACGTGTTCTCTAGAGATAATGTGTTCACTGAGAGATAACGTGTTCTCTAGAGATAACGTGTTCTCTAGAGATAACGTGTTCACTGAGAGATAACGTGTTCTCTAGAGATAACGTGTTCACTGAGAGATAACATGTTCTCTAGAGATAACGTGTTCTCTCGAGATAACGTGTTCTCTGAGAGATAACGTGTTCTCTAGAGATAACGTGTTCTCTGAGAGATAACGTGATCTCTAGAGATAACGTGTTCTCTAGAGATAACGTGTTCTCTAGAGATAAAGTGTTCACTGAGAGATAAGGTGTTCTCTGAGAGATAACGTGTTCTCTAGAGATAACGTGTTCTCTGAGAGATAACGTGTTTTTTGAGAGATAACGTGTTCTCTAGAGATAACGTGTTCACTGAGAGATAACGTGTTCTTTGAGAGATAGCGTGTTCTCTCGAGATAACATGTTCTCTGGAGATAACGTGTTCTCTAGAGATAATGTGTTCACTGAGAGATAACGTGTTCTCTAGAGATAACGTGTTCTCTAGAGATAACGTGTTCACTGAGAGATAACGTGTTCTCTAGAGATAACGTGTTCACTGAGAGATAACATGTTCTCTAGAGATAACGTGTTCTCTGAGAGATAACGTGTTCACTGAGAGATAACGTGTTCTCTAGAGATAACGTGTTCTCTAGAGATAACGTGTTCTCTGAGAGATAACGTGTTCACTGAGAGATAACGTGTTCACTGAGAGATAACGTGTTCTCTGAGAGATAACGCGTTCTCTAGAGATAACGTGTTCTTTGAGAGATAACGTGTTCTCTAGAGATAACGTGTTCTCTGAGAGATAACGTGTTCTCTAGAGATAACCTGTTCTCTGAGAGATAACGTGATCTCTAGACATAACGTATTCTCTTGAGATAACGTGTTCTCTGAGAGATAACGTGTTCTCTAGAGATAACGTATTCTCTTGAGATAACGTGTTCTCTGAGAGATAACGTGTCCTTTGAGAGATAACGTGTTCACTGAGAGATAACGTGTTCTCTAGAGATAACGTGTTCACTAGAGATAACGTGTTCTCTAGAGATAACGTGTTCTCTGAGAGATAACGTGTTCTCTAGAGATAACATGTTCTCTAGAGATAACGTGTTCACTGAGAGATAACGTGTTCTCTAGAGATAACGTGTTCTCTGAGAGATAACGGCTTCACTGAGAGATAACGTGTTCACTGAGAGATAACGTGTTCTCTAGAGATAACGTGTTCTCTAGAGATAACGTGTTCTTTGAGAGATAACGTGTTCAATGAGAGATAACGTGTTGTCTCAAGATAACGTGTTCTCTAGAGATAACGTGTTCTCTGAGAGATAACGTGTTCTCTGGAGATAACGTGTTCTCCTCTTCTTCTCCTCCTCCTCCTCCTCCTCCTCCTCCTCCTCCTCTTCCTCTTCCTCCTGCTCCTCCTCCTCCTCCTCCCCCCTCCTCTTCCTCTTCCCCTGCTCCTCCTCTTCCCCTCCTCCTCCTCCTCCTCCTCCTCCTCCTCCTCCTCCCCCTCCTTCTCTTCCTCTTCCTCCTCCTCCTCCTCTTCCTCCTCCTCCTACTCCTCCTCTTCCTCCTCCTTCTCTTCTTCCTCTCCTCCCTCTCCTCCTCCTCCTCTTCCTCCTCCTCCTCTTTCTCCTCTTTCTCTTCCTCCTCCTCCTTCTCTTCTTCCTCTCCTCCTCCTCCTCTTCTTCCTCCTCGGATGTTTTATGATCCGTGCGACGGATCTTCAATCTGATGATGTCTGAAATATTGTGCTCAGATTCGATCAAAGCTAAAGAGACTTTATTAAATGATTGGATCTAAAGATGGGTTCCATGCTGAGCGCCGGGGCTTTCCACGGACAGGAAGTGCTCAACTGGGCACTTCCTGACCTGCAGTAGTGAGGGCGGGTTCTTTTATGTATGTGATATGTTTATTGATATGTTTATTGATATGTTCCTGTTGTTATACAACATGTATATGCTGGTCATGATAGTGTGTATGGGATGGTGATGTCTGGATATTATTTTTGCTTGTTTCGCATTACAGCAGAAATCCCCTTTTGTTTGTAATGAAATGAAGAACTCCTGTTAATGGAAGTTAATTCATCAAAGTCATTTCCAAGATGTGAAACACATGATCATTTCCTGTGAGGAACGAAGAGAAACAGAAACTATTAAGAAAAGTACAAACTTACCATCAGAAACATGTACTTCAAGTATTAAGAAAAGTACAAACTTACCACCAGAAACATGTACTTCAAGTATTAAGAAAAGTACAAACTTACCACCAGAAACATGTACTTCAAGTATTAAGAAAAGTACAAACTTACCATCAGAAACATGTAATTCAAGTATTAAGACAAGTATAAACTTACCATCAGAAACATGTACTTCTAGTATTAACAAAAACACAAACATACCATGTTTGTGCTCTGCTATGCAATGCTCTTCTATGCTATGCTCTGCTATGCTGTGCTGTGCTTTGCTGTGATATGCCCTGCTGTGCTATGCAATGCTATGCTATGCTCTGCTATGCTGTGCTGTGCTTTGCTGTGCTATGCAATGCTCTTCAATGCTATGCTCTGCTATGCTATGCTGTGCTTTGCTGTGCTGTGCTTTGCTGTGCTGTGCTTTGCTGTGCTATGCTGTGCTTTGCTGTGCTATGCAATGCAATGCTCTTCTATGCTCTGGTCTGCTATGCTAGCTATGCTGTGCTTTGCTATGCTATGATATGCTATCCTTTGCTGTGCTATGCTATGCTGTGCTGTGCTGTGCTTTGCTGTGCTATGCAATGCAATGCTCTTCTATGCTATGGTCTGCTATGCTAGCTATGCTGTGCTTTTCTATGCTATGATATGCTATGCTTTGCTGTGCTATGCTGTGCTGTGCTGTGC
>CM070482.1:100000-157500 GCA_036324585.1 Champsocephalus esox
ACTTCTGTGTTGCGATCGCGTCTAAATGTGTTTTGGGGGAAATGTCCGGGCTGCAAAGTAACCAGTACGGTAAGAGCCTTTCAGTTCCCCCCAACAATTTGTATTGAATTAAATCAACATGGAACCAGTAATCACTAACTTTGTTTCCCCCGGCTCCTTATTGGAGAACACCCAGCTAGTAACCTAGCAACCAAGCTTCAGCTCATGTAGCCCATCTTCGAATCTACTTACAAATAAATATGGGGAAGTGTCAGTTCAACCGTATTTGGTTGGAAAACATCTAATTTAGTGCTTGGTTGAAACCAGTGGAGGGAACGTGTTTGAAGCCCGCTGCACCTTTTGCAAAATTAATTAGCATTTGTTTTGCTAATGTAGCGTTAACTAATGTAGCGTTAGCTAGTGCAGCAGCTCCCGCAACAACACCGGGGGACCTCCGGGCGATGTTTGGGTCGACGTCAACCCTAAAAGCGGAGGTTCTGTAAACGCTAAATACCGTAGCTAAACACCAATCATACAACAACAACAACAACAACAACAACAAGAACAACAACAACGATTAAATAGTGTAGCCAAGGCAGCAGAGCTCTGAATATAGCTCTTGTCACTCTCTCAGACACACACACACACACACACACACCTCGATTATGGCAATAATCAAGATTATGTTGGTCAATAATTAATATCATGATTAGTAAATACGATTATTCATTGACTTTAAAAACATCCATTTATTGAACTTTAAAACAAATAATAATTTGAACAGTATATGTTTAACTGTTGATTACCCTGAACGTATAATTCAACTGAAAAACCAATACAAAAATGTATTAAATAAATGATACATTACTAAAAAAATAATTAGATCAAATATGTTGCACTGTCACAACCTAGCAAAGCAAAATAATCGTTTTTTTCGATTATGTTGTTTTCGTAATTGTGGCAGGCCAAAATCGTAATTGCGCGCACACACACACACACACACACACACACACAGACACACACACACACATGCTTTTTGGGTAGCACAGTTCTGTACTGTTATGCTGTTATGTTCAGTCATTGTTCTTATGTTTTATTAGCTTTTCTTTTTAATGACTGATTTTAAATGCCATTTTCTTAATGTCTTTCATTTTTTGTAAAGCACTTTCATTTCATTTCAAACCTTTATTTATACAGATAAATCCCATTGAGATCATTGATCTCTTTTTCAAGGGAGACCTGCTCAAGTAGTTCCACATGAAACATAAAAACATCAACAGAACAACAAAAGGACATCACACAGCATCATGTACATAATGATCCACATGAGCAGGTACCAACAGCTTCTGGTTGAGTAGCATCCAACCAGCTTTAAAAACATTTAGTGGCACCAGATTGTTCAGTTTCCATTTAATGTGCAGCCTGTTCCAAGACAGAGGAGCTGCATCTAAAAGCTGTCTTCCCTCAGACAGTCCTAGCAGTTGCTCATTTAATAAAACCACAGCATGCGATCTCAGGCAGTAGCCACTTACAATTCTCCGAGAGATCAGGGAGCAGATATAAGATGGAAGTTTCCCTAGCATGGCTTTGTATATAAAGATGTACCAGAGACTGAGCCTCCGTGCAGTTAGTGAAGCAGACCAGCCCTTGCACACAGGGTGCAGTGAAGGGTTAATGCTTTACAGTCAGTCACACATCTCAGAGCGCTGTGATACGCAGCATCTAACTTGACCAGGCAACGGGCAGGTGCATTCAGATAGACCAGATCCCCAGAGTCCAGCACAGGTCAAAGGTCACAGAGCCTCTTCCTGGCCTCAAGGAGAAGCAGGACTTGTTCCTGTAGAACAGGAGTAACCAACAGGTCGATCGCGATCGACTGGTCGATCTTCAAAGCCTTCACTGTCGATCCCTAGCATTTAAAAAAATAATAATAATATTTTCCAAAAAAAAATATTTTTCCCAAAAAAAAATTTTTCCAAAAAAAAAGTTCATGCTCTGGTTGGTTGTTTAAACAAACGTTTTTAGACCTAGCTCTGGTTTGTCGATTTGAATCACGCACAGGTCATTTTACAAACTCCAATTGGTTATTAGATATGTTGACGTCTATGAATTGCTGCATGCAATTGTGGGTGGGGTTAAAAATCGTATCTTAACGGTCATCTTGAGGAGTAACTTAAACTGTACCAAGTTCTGCTAATCTTTAACCAACATCGATATGGCTGAGGGTCCGGCGAAAAAGAAATCAAAAACGTATTATTTCCACCCGGAATGGGAGCATGAATTTATTTTCACATCAGCGAAAGAGAAGACTGCCTCATATGCCAACAGGCGGTAGCCTTGGCGAAACGAGGCAACCTGGAGCGCCATCATGCGATCACCCATGGTAAATTCAAAGACTCATATCCACTCAACAGCGCATTAAGAACCAAAAGAATTGATGAACTGAAAAGAGGACTAAAAGCACAGCAGTCGCTTTTCATGGCGCCTACAGCAAAGAGCAATGCAGCTACAGAAACGTCCCTCCGGATTAGCCATATTTTGGCTCAGCACAAAAAACCATTTACGGATGGTGAGATGATTAAAGAAGCAATGAGCGCCACAGCTGACGTCTTGTTTGCGGATTTCAAAAACAAAGAGGACATAAAAGCAAGGATAAAAAGTGTACCACTTGGTGCACCTACTGTAGCCAGAAGAGTCCAGTCATTGTCCGAAGATGTATCCCAGCAAGTATTAAAAGACTTGTCTCTCTCGGAATACTTTTCAGTTCAATTTGACGAGTCTACCGATGCCACAGACACAGCCCAGCTAGGTGTGTTCGTCCGAATGGTTTTCACGGATTTTACTGTCAAGGAGGCCGTTCTTGCCCTTATCCCATTGAAAGAAAGAACCAGGGGTGAGGATGTGTAGAAGGCATTCAAGGACTATGTTCGTGAGTACAAGATTCCCATTCATAAAATAGTGTCCTTCACAACCGATGGGGCACCAGCGATGCTCGGTGTTCGTTCAGGGTTTGTTGCGCTGTGCAGAAAAGACCCAGACTTTCCACCATTTGTAAACTATCACTGTGTGATACATCAACAGGCATTGGCAGCTAAAGCAATTGACATGTCACATGTAATGAATGTTGTTGTTAAGATTGTCAACTCAATTCGCGCAAAAGCACTCCAGCACCGGCTATTTAAGTCTTTATTGGACGAGCTCGACTCTGTGTATGGAGATTTGATCCTTCACGCAGATGTAAGGTGGCTCAGTCGGGGCAAGGGGCTCCAGCGTTTTCTGGATTTGCCACCAGAGATCATCAGTTTTCTGAAGTCGAGGAACGAGGAGTATGAGCAGCTGTCCGACGATACTTGGTTATTGGACTTGGGGTTCCTTACCGATCTGACTGCAAAACTCAATGACCTTAACCGAGAATTGCAAGGGAAAGACCGAGAGCTTGGTCACATGATTAGCGCAGTGGAGGCATTCAAAGTGAAGCTCAGTTTGTGGACCACTCAGTTAAGACATGCGAGGCTGACACACTTCCCAAATCTTGAAAAGGTGTCACAAAACCTCACAGACAAAACTGCTTTCCATCCTGAACAATTCTGCGCCCATTTGAACAAACTGACATCAGAATTTGGTGCTCGATTTGTGGAGCTACAAGACATGGGGCAAGTAGTTGGTTTTGTATCAAACCCTTTCCTCAGCGTTGACATTGAACAGCTGTCAGCTAAAATGCAGGAGGTGTTTACATTACCTATGGGTGTTGACATGGAGATCATTGAAATGCAAAGCGACATTGAATTGAAGGCCAGAGCAAGAGATCAGGACTTTTGGTCACTCGTGAGTAGAGAGAGGTATCCACTGATTGTGTCATGTGCGCTTAAACTGAAGGCCTACTTTGGCTCCACATACTTATGTGAAACGGCCTTTTCACAAATGAAAATAATTAAATCCAAGTATAGAACTCGTATGACTGACGCACATCTTACTGACTGCCTCCGGCTGGCAATCACTAACTATCAGCCAGATTACAAAAGGCTTACAGATAATGTGCAGTCACAGCAGTCTCATTAAAGGAAGGCTGATAGAGCAACTTGAGCATTGGAAATATATTGTGCATTGAACAGAGCAACTTAATATGGATTACATTGAACTGGGCTAATATCTGTACATGTGAATACTACTAATTGAACTGAGAAACTAAATAGAGTGCATTGAACAGATACTGTAAATATTAATAGTTTGTATTGAACAGATAACTGTGCATAACTGTGTCTTTCTTTGTGTGCATCTTTACACATACATTGAGCCTGTTGTAACATAAATTGATTGCAAAAATAAATATCACGATGAATAGTCTTACTCCAAAGTGGGTTTTTTGGAAGATATCGGTTTACATTTTGGAATAAAAAGTGATCTTGGGCTTGAAAAGGTTGGTTAACACTGCTGTAGAAGAACCTTAGCCTCACCCTCAGCTCTCTCAGCAGGTTAGAGACCTGAAGTTTAAAAGAGAGAAGATCATCAAGCCAGATACCAAGGTATTTGTAACAGGCAACAACTTTGAGTACTTGTCCTTGCGTAGTTACAATATCTAAAGCAGGCTCTGGAGTCTGTTTAGCTTTAGAAAGAGCGTTACCTTGGTTTGATCCACATTTAAAAGAAGTTTTAGTTCAGAGAGCTGAGTCTGAGTAGTGTTAAAAACAGCCTGTAATTTAACACCAGCCTCCTTAATGGAGGGACCTGCACAGAACATCACGGGATCATCCGCATACAAATGTAAAGTAGCTTCATCCACATGTTCCCCTACGCTGTTAATATATATGGAGAATAAAAGTGGTCCTAAAACAGAACCTTGTGGTACACCATTAGTGATGTGTAACCACTCAGAAGACAGCCCATCAAAATGAACACATTAGGACCTTTCAGAGAGGTAGTTCACAAACCACCCCACTGCAAGGCTGGACATGCCGACACTGAGCAGCCTCTGCTTTAAGATGCAATGATCAACGGTGTCGAACGCTTTGGACAGGTCAACAAACAGAGCTGCACAACTCTGCTTATTATCTAAAATAGTAGTAATGTCATTTACCACTTTCATCGTGGCAGTGATGGTGCTGTGTTTCTTTCTGAATCCTGACTGATGTTTAGACAGGATGTCATGGTTACATAAAAACTCCTTTATTTGTTCACTCACAAGTCGTTCAAGAACCTTAGCCAGAACTGACAATTTAGAGATTGGCCTATAGTTATTTAAAATAGTTGCCTATAGTAGTAAATAGTTGCGGCACTTATCCCAGGCCTTGTTTCTCTAGGCACCGTAGAGCACGACAGGTGGAGCAGGTGGATACAGGCCTCCGCTACAGCAGGTGTAAAGCAGGCCGCAGCCCGAACGCGAAGCCGCTCCGGTCTCTCCGTTATGCCCCCCAGGGTAAAATCTCGCCAGGGCAGCAGCACACGACAAGTGGAAGCAGGTCCCCGCCACAGCACAACTGGGCAGGTGGAAAAAGGGGGCCCAAACAACAACGTGCAGCCGCTCTGTCACTCCGCGACTTCCCGGGAAAAACCTCCCCACAACAGCACAGGTGCACAGGTAAACCTCCTATCCACGCCGACGGAAGAGAGGCAGCCCCTGCCCCTCACTTTCCACGCTCCGTGAGGCGGATGAGAAAATGCGCTCTGCTCGCTCTGATCGACGAGTGTAGTGTGACGTGAGGATCGACGACTTTGAATTGCCTTGTGTTGAAAAGTGCTATATAAATAAACTTGCCTTGCCTTATGTTGAACTTGAATACATTTACTTTGTAAGTGATTATGGGACGTATTTCTTCTTTCATATACATTTTCCTTCATACTTTATTACCGTGAAATAGGTCTTAAATTATATTCAAAGTGGTCTTAAAAAGTCTTACATTTGAGTTGGCGAAACCTGCAGGAACCTTGTACAATAAAAAAGTCCTGCATTCAAAATGTTACAATTAAAAGGACAAAAGTATTAGCATCAAAATATAGTTAAAGTACCACCTGCAGAGGGATCTAGATTCCGGTGTTCTCTTCCCCATAGAGCCCGTCTCGCTGCACATTATCCCTTGCATAAAGATAGATAGTGGGTCCCTTACAACATGTACAGTGGAAATACACATTCTGTCACCTCAACATCAGGGATCTTATACATTAAACTCCTTCTGAATCAAACCGTCACGGTAGCCTTACCTCACTGATCCCTCTCAAAATAGAAAAACACACATTACTTTACCAGCAGAGAGAAAATGGATTATTAAATTATGAATGTGACTAATAAAGGGCAGTTTGATTATTAAGTATTATTCTGTTGATCGATGTCATTACATTTGGTTAAAAGCACATAATGACTTGTTTAAGACTCGGTTTGTCAAAGGTTAGGACTTGGACGTGACTTGAACTTGCCCAACCTGACTTGAGACTTGACTCGGACTTGAGCGCAAAGACTTGAGACTTGACTCGGACTTGCAAAACAATGACTTGGTCCCACCTCTGCTTCATAGCCATGTTTTTTATATATCTGAGACGTATAATATATGTCTACAAATAGTATAATAAGATACCTTTAAAGTCACACACTGATTTTCAGACATTAAAATACATTTATTTCAAAATGGTGGGATTTACCTGCTTACCATTCCATTTTGTCACCACCGAAACGGTCATGTCAATTACCGAAACGTAACCATATGTTTCCATAGTGACGATTCAAGCTCAAATTGAGCATAACTAAAGAATGCTAGCAAGTACATGGCTAGCATACATGTCTTTGAAGAGGTTTACACACATAAAAAGCTAATACTTTGCATAAAACCCCAAAAAGGTTTACTTAATTGAAGATAATATGTGTTCGGTAGTGGAAATTCACGCCGATTTTCAGATTTTAGAACAGATATATATCAAAAGTATGGGATATAGCTACTTGCCATTCAGCCATGAGGGACAGGGATGCAGTGTCACCTTAACATCTCCATTTATACAAAATGTGTGAGGTATTTGTGCTTCTTTATCTGAAACGGACGGTTTCAGAACAGGAAGTGCATGTTGGGACTGATAGACCAACAGAGACCGAAATCCCATAATATCTGACACCTCCTGCATCTTCATTCAACTGAAGAGGAGGAGGAAGAGCGCCTGTGGAACAGAGAGGCTTTTATTGTGAAGGTCTGGCTGCACGTAGAGTGGCTTTTATTCTGAATGTCTGGTTTTTATTGTGAAGGTCCGGTTGCACATAAAAAAAGGCTTTTATTGTGAAGGTCTGGCTGCACGTAAAGAGGCTTTTATTGTGAAGGTCCGGCTGCAGGTAGAGAGGCTTTTATAGTGAAGGTCCGGCTGCACGTAGAGAGGCTTTTATTGTGAAGGTCCGGCTGCACGTAGAGAGGCTTTTATTGTGAAGGTCTGGCTGCAGGTAGAGAGGCTTTTATTGTGAAGGTACGCCAGCCGGTAGAGAGGCTTTTATTGTGAAGGTCCGGCTGCACGTAAAGAGGCTTTTATTCTGAATGTCTGGCTTTTATTGTAAAGGTCCGGTTGCACGTAAAAAAAGGCTTTTATTGTGAAGGTCTAGCTGCACGTAAAGAGGCTTTTATTGTGAAGGTCCGGCTGCAGGTAGAGAGGCTTTTATAGTGAAGGTCCGGCTGCAGGTAGAGAGGCTTTTATAGTGAAGGTCCGGCTGCATGTAGAGAGGCTTTTATTGTGAAGGTCCGGCTGCAGGTAGAGAGGCTTTTATAGTGAAGGTCCGGCTGCATGTAGAGAGGCTTTTATTGTGAAGGTCTGGCTGCATGTAGAGAGGCTTTTATTGTGAAGGTCTGGCTGCAGGTAGAGAGGCTTTTATTGTGAAGGTCCGCCTGCAGGTAGAAAGGCTTTTATATTGAATGTCCGGATGCACGTAGAGAGGCTTTTATTGTGAAGGTCTGGCTGCAGGTAGAGAGGCTTTTATTGTGAAGGTCCGGCTGCATGTAGAGAGGCTTTTATTGTGAAGGTCTGGCTGCACGTAGAGAGGCTTTTATTGTGACGGTCTGGCTGCACGTAAAGAGGCTTTTATTGTGAAGGTCTGGCTGCAGGTAGAGAGGCTTTTATTGTGAAGGTCCGGCTGCATGTAAAGAGGCTTTTATTGTGAAGGTCTGACTGCACGTAGAGAGGCTTTTATTGTGAAGGTCCGGCTGCACGTAGAGAGGCTTTTATTGTGAAGGTCCGGCTGCACGTAGAGAGGCTTTTATTGTGAAGGTCCGGCTGCACGTAAAGAGGCTTTTATTGTGAAGGTCCGGCTGCACGTAAAGAGGCTTTTATTGTGAAGGTCCGGCTGCACGTAAAGAGGCTTTTATTGTGAAGGTCTGGCTGCAGGTAAAGAGGCTTTTATTGTGAAGGTCCGGCTGCACGTAAAGAGGCATTTATTGTGAAGGTAAAAAGTAAATGAAATATAGAATATTACTATAAAAAAAAATGTATCTCGTTAAATCTTTATTTAAACAACACGATGATAGTGACCTCTTTACTGTTCGAACCCATACCCCATAATCCTAATGGCAGCAATGACACAGTGATTAGTGTAAAACCCCTTTAAGGCCCCCGACACCAGTGACGTGCGGCGAGGTTCATGGCTGGTGAGGCAGATTTACAAATATTATATTTTGACCTTAATCGAAATATTCTGTTATTTTCAAAAGCTTTTTTAGTCTGATGCTTCCATTCATTTTAAACAGACCGTTCAACAAAAGGATACCCAAAATCTAAATATTGGATTGTTCTTAGTAAGATCCCATGTTCATTACAATGGGGGTCTTACCTTGACTTGAAAATGAAGTCCATGCTCTCCTTCTGGACAACAATCTCCATTACATGTTTGTGAAAAGTCCTCCTTATCTTCCTGTAGTTTCAAAAGTCTAGTTTGTTGTTTGCGTCTCTGCGTAGAATAACAGTAGCAACAAGAACCTGTGGGCTCACGTGCGCCCACTGCAGTGCGGCAGAGATTATGGCTATCTCCCCTGGTGCTTTTTTCATTGCCGTTGTATGATGAGACCAGCGAGCCTAAATATCATACGTCAAATAAATTATTTAGAGACTATGGATGGCGAGGACACATGTAATAAAGGGATCTTCAAACATGACATTGGTGTCATACAGTGAGACGGAGCAGGCACGCGCTGAGGGCCGCGCTCCAGCCAGTTCCTGTGGGGCGACGCATCTGAGGCGAGGCAGAGCTCCTCGAGCCTCACCTCACCCCACAGAGACTGGCTGGAGCGCGCTCACAGAATAAGTGCGTTAAATTAGTGCCCGCGCTCCAGCCAGTTACTGTGGGCTCACGAGAGGCAGAGCTCGTCCCTGTCTCACTTCTCATCGCTCCCCGTAGTCGTAGCGGAGTTCGGCCAACTTGCTGATTTTGACTATAAAAAGCGATTGGAATCAAACAGAAATCACATTAACAGATCAGCGGAGACATTTTATTATTATTACTATTTAGCTTTTCTTTAGTTGTTTTTCCGTTACATTGGAGTATGCCAGACCATAATAACCCCCCATCATAATACACCCCCCCCCCTCCAGAGTCTCATCACAGATCACACCCACCTGTGTGATCACTGATCACATGATGGCATTAGACACACCTGTTCTCAGAGTCTGTCGTTTCTTACGGTATTTAAATAAGATTTATAATGATTTATTATTTAACTATTTTATTGTTTGTATCTTTTTTATTTAACAGAAAATGAACTTACATTAAAAATAATGTAAGGGTAGTTTCATCTTTAATTTATTTGTTATTTGGTTATTTTTGATTGATCTTCTTTTATTTAATAAATCAGTTATAACACTGAGGTCATTTGTGTGTGCGTGCGTGCGTGCGTGTGTGCGTGTGTGCGTGTGTGTGTGTGTGTGTGTGGTTGGGCCTCTCCTCTCTCAGGTGAGTTAGCCTACCTGAGTGACGTCACTCAGGTGTGCTGCACATATGCCTGCCTGCCTCCAGATTAGAGGAGGTGGCGCTGTGTCAATTATCCCTCCGCGTGCAGATAGGTGGCGCGTGCTGCTCGAGGAGGAGGAGGAGGAGGAGGAGGAGAGACAGCTCCGCGAAGCGGCACTCAGACAGACCTTCTGCCGGAAAACAGAGAGAGACACCGGGAGGAATCGGGAGAGACACCGGGAGCAAAACCGGGAGGAACCGAGAGAGACCGGGGGTGAGACAGTGGAAACAGAGCCCTGCTGCCGGACACCAGCACCGGGACTCACGGTGAGGTTCTCCCCAACTCCGCTGCTCTCCTCCGCGGGAGAAACATCCTCTCTGTCCGGTAGGTCTCCTTCTCCTCTTCTTCTCTTAGCAGCCAATCAGAGCGCCGCTTACCTGCAGCCAGGTGAGCAGGCTGGTGCGCGCTCCCGCTCCAGGTGTGTGAGAGAGAGAGAGAGAGAGAGAGAGAGAGAGAGAGAGAGAGAGAGAGAGAGAGAGAGAGAGAGAGAGAGAGAGAGATGCTGAGAGAGAGAGAGAGAGAGAGAGAGAGAGAGAGAGAGGCAGCAGCAGCTCTTTCCCCGCAGAGAGAGCGAGGCGGGCGGGGAGCAGAAACACGCTGCTGCGGAGGTTAAGTAACTTCAATAATAATTAAATGTTAAAAAAAACATCAATAATAATAGAATATAAATAAATAACATATAGCATTATATATAAAATAACATCAATAATGCAACTTAAAAAATATTATTAATAATCATAATAATAAATAATATAAAATGTTACTTTACATCAGATTTAAATATTTTGTCTGGAGCAGAAACAAAAATATATTTCCTGTTTACAGAAATATAAAATATCATTAAAGTCACAACATATATGTTTCTGCTGCACACAACTACACAATCTGCTTACACACACACACACACACACACACACACACACACACACACACACGCACACATAATTTCAATATATTTGTGTGTGTATATGTTTGTGTGTGTGAAAGTGTGTGTGAAAGTGTGTGTGTGTGTGTGTGTGTGTGTGTGTGTGTGTACGTGTATGTTTGTGTGTGTGAAAGTGTGTGAAAGTGTGTGAAAGTGTATGTTTGTGTGTGAAAGTGCGTGTGTGTGTGTGTGGGTGTGTGTGTGTGTGTGTGTGTGTGTTTGTGTGTGTCTCCTCCCTCTCTCCTCTCAGATCAGCTCGCGTGGCGGCGGGTGCGCAGGCTCGGTGCGCGCTCTCCAAACTTAAATAACTTTAATAATAACTTTATTTTAAGTGAAATAACATCGTTATTAATAACTTTATTGAAGAACAGAGGACAGAAACAGGAAGTACATTTTGGGATTTTACTGCAGCTCCGGATCTGGATTATCAGCGGGTCTTGAGGCGGCGGGACTTCAGCTCCATGAAGTCGGACAGCATGGCGGAGGATCCCCGCGGGAAGAGACGGAAGCAGGCCCACCCCCGGAGACAGACCGGTAAGAGTCATTCACTGTGCCCGGGGACAGGCGCTTTCAGGCGGGGAGACGGAGCGGTAAGAGTCACTCACTGAGCCCGGGGACAGGTGCTCTCAGGCGGGGAGACGGAGCGGGGCTCCCGCGGGAAGCTCTAACTTCTGCTGCGGGACTTTAATGCATGGGGCTGGGGGAGAGGGAGGGGACACACAGGGTCCTTCTGAGACCCTCAGAGTCCGGGTCTGCTCCGGAGAACCTGTGGCTGCTCCTCTTCATCACAATGTTCCCTTATGATGTAAATAATAATAATAATAATAATAATAATAATAATAATAATAATAACAACATAATAACAATAGGCCTAATAATAACAGTAGTAAGTCCCTGAAGTAATACAAGTATATTTTACTTTTTAGATTTTACAGTTTTCTTCACTTTATCCTCGCGGTCCGGAGCTCGTGCAAAAACAAAGTGCAGCGTGCCCTATATTAATGAAAAAATGATATTAACATGTTTTTTTAATCTAAAAGTGGTTTGTTAATTTAGTTTATTCATGTAAAACAATTAGAGTGATCTCGTTTATTTTATTTAAAGTTTCTGAACAAGCTGTAGTTGAACATAAAACACTCTTTAGTATTAAAATCAGTGTCAGGCCTCAGCCGCGGGTCTACGGCTCCGTCAGAGCCTAACTTCAAATTAAAGGGTTTTTCCTGCTGGGTCCGGGCAGTATGGGGGGTTAGTTTGGGTGTAACAGGACTCCTCTCATCCAGCTGTGGCAGCAGCTGTCTGTAAATCATGCTCTCTGGTTCCTTCTGTTCTCAGAGCGTTTATCAAAACCCTCAATGGTTTTATTTCTTAAATCTGCAGAACATGTTTTCCTGTTTCAGTGTCTCGTGTAGTTTGAAGATGTTTGACACAGAGCGCTCTGGTTGTAATCTGTAGAGAGAGTTAGAGAACATGTAGAGAACATGTAGAGAACATGTTAGAGAACATGTTAGAGAACATGTTAGAGAACACGTTAGAGAACATGTTAGAGAACACGTTAGAGAATATGTTAGAGAACACGTTAGAGAACATGTTAGAGAACATGTTAGAGAACCCGTTAGAGAACACGTTAAAGAACATGTTAGAGAACATGTTAGAGAACACGTTAGAGAACACGTTAGAGAACACGTTAGAGAACACGTTAGAGGACACGTTAGAGGACACGTTAGAGAACAAGTTAGAGAACACGTTACAGAACACGTTAGAGAACACGTTAGAGAACACGTTAGAGAACACATTAGAGAACACGTTAGAGAACACGTTAGAGAACACGTTAGAGAAATTGTTAGAGAACACGTTAGAGAACACGTTAGAGAACACGTTAGAGAACATGTTAGAGAACATGTTTGAGAACACGTTAGAGAACACGTTAGAGAACACGTTAGAGAACATGTTAGAGAGCATGTTAGAGAACACGTTAGAGAACACGTTAGAGAACACGTTAGAGAACACGTTAGAGAACATGTAGAGAACACGTTAGAGAACACGTTAGAGAACACGATAGAGAACATGTGAGAGAACACGTTAGAGAACACGTTAGAGAACACGTTAGAGAACACGTTAGAGAACATGTAAGAGAACACGTTAGAGAACACGTTAGAGAACATGTTAGAGAACATGTTAGAGAACACGTTAGAGAACACGTTAGAGAACATGTTAGAGAACACGTTAGAGAACACGTTAGAGAACACGTTAGAGGACACGTTAGAGGACACGTTAGAGGACACGTTAGAGAACAAGTTAGAGAACACGTTAGAGAACACGTTAGAGAACACGTTAGAGAACATGTTAGAGAACACGTTAGAGAACACGTTAGAGAACCCGTTAGAGAACACGTTAAAGAACATGTTAGAGAACATGTTAGAGAACACGTTAGAGAACACGTTAGAGAACACGTTAGAGGACACGTTAGAGGACACGTTAGAGAACAAGTTAGAGAACACGTTAGAGAACACGTTAGAGAACACGTTAGAGGACACGTTAGAGGACACGTTAGAGAACAAGTTAGAGAACACGTTAGAGAACACGTTAGAGAACATGTTAGAGAACACATTAGAGAACACGTTAGAGAACACGTTAGAGTAGAACATGTTAGAGAACACATTAGAGAACACGTTAGAGAACACGTTAGAGAACACGTTAGAGAAATTGTTAGAGAACACGTTAGAGAACACGTTAGAGAACATGTTAGAGAACATGTTAGAGAACATGTTTGAGAACACGTTAGAGAACACGTTAGAGAACACGTTAGAGAACATGTTAAAGAGCATGTTAGAGAACACGTTAGAGAACACGTTAGAGAACATGTTAGAGAACACGTTAGAGAACACGTTAGAGAACACGTTAGAGAACATGTAGAGAACACGTTAGAGAACACGTTAGAGAACACGATAGAGAACATGTTAGAGAACACGTTAGAGAACACGTTAGAGAACACGTTAGAGAACACTGTTAGAGAACACGTTAGAGAACACGTTAGAGAACACGTTAGAGAACATGTTAGAGAACACGTTAGAAATGAGAGAGACATGTAGAGACACGTTAGAGAACATGTAGAGAACACGTTAGAGAACACGTTAGAGAACACGTTAGAGAACACGTTAGAGAAAACGTAAGAGAACACGTTAGAGAACATGTTAGAGAACACGTTAGAGAAAACGTAAGAGAACACGTTAGAGAACATGTTAGAGAACACGTTAGAGAACATTTTAGAGAACATGTTAGAGAACACGTTAGAGAACATGTTAGAGAACACGTTAGAGAACATGTTAGAGAACACGTTTGAGAACATGTTAGAGAACACATTAGAGAACACGTTAGAGAACACGTTAGAGAACATGTAGAGAACATGTTAGAAAACACGTTAGAGAACACGTAAGAGAACACGTTAGAGAACACGTTAGAGAACATGTTAGAGAACACGTTAGAGAACACGTTAGAGAACACGTTAGAGAACACGATAGAGAACATGTTAGAGAACACGTTAGAGAACACGTTAGAGAACATGTAGAGAACATGTTAGAGAACACGTTAGAGAACACGTTAGAGAACACGTTAGAGAACATGTTAGAGAACATGTTAGAGAACATGTTAGAGAACACGTTAGAGAACACGTAGAGAACATGTTAGAGAACACGTTAGAGAACACGTTAGAGAACACGTTAGAGAACATGTTAGAGAACATGTTAGAGAACACCTTAGAGAACACGTTAGAGAACACGTTAGAGAACACGTTAGAGAACACGATAGAGAACATGTTAGAGAACACGTTAGAGAACACGTTAGAGAACATGTTAGAGAACACGTTAGAGAACATGTTAGAGAACATGTTTGAGAACACGTTAGAGAACACGTTAGAGAACACGTTAGAGAACATGTTAGAGAGCATGTTAGAGAACACGTTAGAGAACATGTAAGAGAACACGTTAGAGAACACGTTAGACAACATGTTAGAGAACACGTTAGAGAACACGTTAGAGAACACGTTAGAGAACACGATAGAGAACATGTTAGAGAACACGTTAGAGAACACGTCAGAGAACACGTTAGAGAACAAGTTAGAGAACATGTTAGAGAACACGTTAGAGAACACGTTAGAGAACACGATAGAGAACATGTTAGAGAACACGTTAGAGAACACGTTAGAGAACATGTAGAGAACATGTTAGAGAACACGTT
Organism: Champsocephalus esox; assembly: GCA_036324585.1. Classification (NCBI taxonomy): domain Eukaryota; kingdom Metazoa; phylum Chordata; class Actinopteri; order Perciformes; family Channichthyidae; genus Champsocephalus; species Champsocephalus esox. The sequence continues at coordinate 115,097 of CM070482.1, forward strand.
AGAGAACACGTTAGAGAACACGTTAGAGAACATGTTAGAGAACACGTTAGAGAACACGTAGAGAACAGGTTAGAGAACACGTTAGAGAACACGTTAGAGAACACGTTAGAGAACACGTTAGAGAACACGATAGAGAACATGTTAGAGAACACGTTAGAGAACATGTTAGAGAACATGTTAGAGAACCCGTTAGAGAACACGTTAAAGAACATGTTAGAGAACATGTTAGAGAACACGTTAGAGAACACGTTAGAGAACACGTTAGAGAACACGTTAGAGGACACGTTAGAGAACAAGTTAGAGAACACGTTAGAGAACACGTTAGAGAACACGTTAGAGAACATGTTAGAGAACACATTAGAGAACACGTTAGAGAACACGTTAGAGAACATGTCTCTAACATGTTCTCTAACATGTTAGAGAACACGTTAGAGAACACGTTAGAGAAATTGTTAGAGAACACGTTAGAGAACACGTTAGAGAACACGTTAGAGAACATGTTAGAGAACATGTTTGAGAACACGTTAGAGAACACGTTAGAGAACATGTTAGAGAACACGTTAGAGAACACGTTAGAGAACACGTTAGAGAACATGTTAGAGAACACGTTAGAGAACACGTTAGAGAACATGTTAGAGAACATGTAGAGAACACGTTAGAGAACATGTTAGAGAACACGTTAGAGAACACGTTAGAGAACACGTTAGAGAAAACGTAAGAGAACACGTTAGAGAACATGTTAGAGAACACGTTAGAGAAAACGTAAGAGAACACGTTAGAGAACATGTTAGAGAACACGTTAGAGAACATTTTAGAGAACATGTTAGAGAACACTTTAGAGAACATGTTAGAGAACACGTTAGAGAACATGTTAGAGAACACGTTTGAGAACATGTTAGAGAACACATTAGAGAACACGTTAGAGAACACGTTAGAGAACATGTAGAGAACATGTTAGAAAACACGTTAGAGAACACGTAAGAGAACACGTTAGAGAACACGTTAGAGAACATGTTAGAGAACACGTTAGAGAACACGTTAGAGAACACGTTAGAGAACACGATAGAGAACATGTTAGAGAACACGTTAGAGAACACGTTAGAGAACATGTAGAGAACATGTTAGAGAACACGTTAGAGAACAGGTTAGAGAACACGTTAGAGAACATGTTAGAGAACATGTTAGAGAACATGTTAGAGAACACGTTAGAGAACACGTAGAGAACATGTTAGAGAACACGTTAGAGAACACGTTAGAGAACACGTTAGAGAACATGTTAGAGAACATGTTAGAGAACACCTTAGAGAACACGTTAGAGAACACGTTAGAGAACACGTTAGAGAACACGTTAGAGAACACGATAGAGAACATGTTAGAGAACACGTTAGAGAACACGTTAGAGAACATGTTAGAGAACACGTTAGAGAACATGTTAGAGAACATGTTAGAGAACACATTAGAGAACATGTTAGAGAATTAGATTTGATGGTTTTAATGGGGCTGGTGCTGTTGATGGTTTTAATGGTGCTGGTGCTGTTGATGGTTGTAATGATGCTGGTGCTGTTGATGGTTTTAATGGGGCTGGTGCTGTTGATGGTTTTAATGGGGCTGGTGCTGTTGATGGTTTTAATGGGGCTGGTGCTGTTGATGGTTTTAATGGTGCTGGTGCTGTTGATGGTTTTAATGGGGCTGGTGCTGTTGATGGTTTTAATGGGGCTGGTGCTGTTTATGGTTGTAATGGTGCTGGTGCTGTTGATGGTTTTAACGGGGCTGGTGCTGTCGATGGTTTTAATGGTGCTGGTGCTGTTGATGGTTTTAATGGGGCTGGTGCTGTTGATGGTTTTAATGGTGCTGGTGCTGTTGATGGTTTTAATGGGGCTGGTGCTGTTGATGGTTTTAACCGGGCTGGTGCTGTTGATGGTTTTAATGGTGCTGGTGCTGTTGATGGTTTTAATGGGGCTGGTGCTGTTGATGGTTTTAATGGGGCTGGTGCTGTTGATGGTTTTAACGGGCTGGTGCTGTTGATGGTTTTAATGGTGCTGGTGCTGTTGATGGTTTTAATGGGGCTGGTGCTGTTGATGGTTTTAATGGGGCTGGTGCTGTTGATGGTTTTAACGGGCTGGTGCTGTGATGGTTTTAATGGTGCTGGTGCTGTTGATGGTTTTAATGGTGCTGGTGCTGTTGATGGTTTTAATGGTGCTGGTGCTGTTGATGGTTTTAATGGGGCTGGTGCTGTTGATGGTTTTAACGGGCTGGTGCTGTTGATGGTTTTAATGGTGCTGGTGCTGTTGATGGTTTTAATGGTGCTGGTGCTGTTGATGGTTTTAATGGGGCTGGTGCTGTTGATGGTTTTAATGGTGCTGGTGCTGTTGATGGTTTTAATGGGGCTGGCCTGTGATGGTTTTAATGGGGCTGGTGCTGTGATGGTTTTAATGGGGCTGGTGCTGTTGATGGTTTTAATGGGGCTGGTGCTGTTGATGGTTTTAATGGTGCTGGTGCTGTGATGGTTGTAATGGGGCTGGTGCTGTTGATGGTTTTAATGGTGCTGGTGCTGTTGATGGTTTTAATGGTGCTGGTGCTGTTGATGGTTGTAATGGGGCTGGTGCTGTTGATGGTTTTAATGGTGCTGGTGTGTTGATGGTTTTAATGGGGCTGGTGCTGTTGATGGTTTTAATGGGGCTGGTGCTGTTGATGGTTTTAATGGGCTGGTGTTGTTGATGGTTGTAATGGGGCTGGTGCTGTTGATGGTTTTAATGGGGCTTGTGCTGTGGTGGTTTTAATGGGGTGGTGCTGTTGATGGTTTTAATGGGGCTGGTGCTGTTGATGGTTTTAATGGGGCTGGTGCTGTTGATGGTTTTAATGGGGCTGGTGCTGTTGATGGTTTTAATGGTGCTGGTGTTGTTGATGGTTGTAATGGGGCTGGTGCTGTTGATGGTTTTAATGGGGCTTGTGCTGTTGGTGGTTTTAATGGGGCTGGTGCTGTTGATGGTTTTAATGGGGCTGGTGCTGTTGATGGTTTTAATGGTGCTGGTGCTGTTGATGGTTTTAATGGGGCTGGTGCTGTTGATGGTTTTAATGGGGCTGGTGCTGTTGATGGTTTTAATGGGGCTGGTGCTGTTTGTGGTTTTAATGGGGCTGGTGCTGTTGATGGTTTTAATGGGGCTGGTGCTGTTGATGGTGGTATCTATGGTGTTGATGGTATTTATAGTCCTGATGGTGTTGATTATATATCGGTTTTATTTGTGTTTTATTTGTGTTGATGGTTCTTGTGTTGATGGTTCTTGTGTTGATGGTATTATGGTCCTGCTGGTATTATATGTGTTGATGGTGTTGATGGTATATTGGTGTTATTTGTGTTGATGGTGTTGTTGATGATTGTGTAGGTTCTGGTTTAGATTCTGCAGCTTCGTGGAGAAATCCCTTCCTGTCGCTGTGGGTAAAAGCATAATGTGATATTGAAAGACTCTGTGTTCACATGTTTCTGATACACAACATACTTCATAGAGAGAATAATCTGCAGAGCAAATCACTCTCTTTAAAACGTCCGCAGATATCACAATATCAGGATTTATTAAGTGTCGCGTGAAAGTTGAGTGTTTCTCTCTGCTGCTTTCCTCTGTTTTATATTAAAGTAAATACCTGTGGACAGTAAACACATCACATGGACTATGAGACTCTGGGATGCACATTTTAAATATTTCCTCACATTGTATCCACCTAATGTAAACGGTGATAAAGATAATCCGTGCTCTCGGCGCTGCGTCTCTGTTTGAACACTGCTGCTCTTTGTGTGTGAATGTGTGTGTGAATGTGCAGGAGATGATGCATGTCTGTTTGCTCACAGTCTTATTGGTCACGATGCATAATATCATAATTGCATTGCAAAGACACAAAGCAAGCCTGAAGACGATTTTTATTTACAGAAATATTATGTCTATGTGGACATTATTTATAGAGCAGACAGGAAATGAGAGGGAGCACATGTGATAGTCCCAGGACGGAACACACACACACACACACACTTGAAGTCTTTTTTCATCTGTGATGTCACAGGGCTGACTACGATATTAAAGACAATATTTCTGTTTATTTTGAACCAAAATCAGAACCAAAAAGCAGAACATCGCTCAATATTCAGATGGAACCGGCTTGTTTTTTTGTATCTGTTGGATGTATTTCATCTGTCTGACAGTTCGTGATTTAAATCTCCGGCACTGAATGTAGTGTCCATGTTAGAAGTCAAAGCTGACATCTTTGAATCTTCATTTTATATGCTGTACCAGAATCCTGTAACTTCTGTAATCCAGTAATATGTCCCTGTGATGTCTGTAAACCAGGAATATGTCCCCGCCACGTCTGTAAACCAGTAATATGTCCCCGTCACGTCTGTAATCCAGTAATTTGTCCCGTCATGTCTGTAATCCAGTAATATGTCCCAGTCACGTGTAATGTGTCCCCGCCACGTCTGTAATCCAGTAATGTGTCCCCGTCACGTGTAATATGTCCCGTCACGTCTGTAAACCAGTAATATGTCCCAGTCACGTGTAATATGTCCCCGTCACGTCTGTAAACCAGTAATATGTCCCCGTCACGTCTCTAATCCAGTAATATCTCCCAGTCACGTGTAATGTGTCCCCGCCACGTCTGTAATCCAGTAATGTGTCCCTGTCACGTGTAATATGTCCCTTTGACGTTTGTAATCCAGTAATATGTCCCCGTCACGTCTGTAATCCAGTAATGTGTCTCCGCCACGTCTGTAATCCAGTAATGTGTCCCTGTCACGTGTAATATGTCCCCGTCACGTCTCTAATCCAGTAATATGTCCCAGTCACGTGTAATATGTCCCCGTCACGTCTGTAAACCAGTAATGTGTCCCCGTCACGTCTGTAAACCAGTAATATGTGCCCGTCACGTCTCTAATCCAGTAATATGTCCCAGTCACGTGTAATGTGTCCCCGTCACGTCTGTAAACCAGTAATGTGTCCCCGTCACGTCTGTAATCCAGTAATATGTCCCCGTCACGTCTCTAATCCAGTAATATGTCCCAGTCACGTGTAATGTGTCCCCGTCACGTCTGTAAACCAGTAATGTGTCCCCGTCACGTCTGTAATCCAGTAATATGTCCCCGTCACGTCTCTAATCCAGTAATATGTCCCAGTCACGTGTAATGTGTCCCCGCCACGTCTGTAATCCAGTAATATGTCCCCGTCACGTCTCTAATCCAGTAATATGTCCCAGTCACGTGTAATGTGTCCCCGCCACGTCTGTAATCCAGTAATGTGTCCCTGTCACGTGTAATATGTCCCTGTGACGTTTGTAATCCAGTAATGTGTCCCCGTCACGTCTGTAAACCAGTAATGTGTCCCCGCCACGTCTGTAATCCAGTAATGTGTCCCTGTCACGTGTAATATGTCCCTGTGACATCTGTAAACCAGCAATATGTCCCGTCACGTCTGCAATCCAGTAATGTGTCCCAGTCACGTGTAATGTGTCCCTGTGACGTTTGTAATCCAGTAATGTGTCCCCGCCACATCTGTAATCCAGTAATGTGTCCCTGTCACGTGTAATATGTCCCCGTCACATCTGTAATCCAGCAATGTGTCCCCGTCACGTCTGTAATCCAGTAATGTGTCCCCGTCACGTCTGTAATCCAGTAATGTGTCCCCGTCACGTCTGTAATCCAGTAATGTGTCCCCGTCACGTCTGGAAACCAGGAATATGTCCCTGTCACGTCTGTAAACCAGTAATGTGTCCCCGTCACGTGTAATATGTCCCTGTGACGTCTGTAATCCAGTAATGTGTCCCCGTCACATCTGTAATCCAGTAATGTGTCCCCGTCACGTCTGTAATCCAGTAATGTGTCCCCGTCACGTGTAATATGTCCCTGTGACGTCTGTAATCCAGTAATGTGTCCCTGTCACGTGTAATATGTCCCCGTCACATCTGTAATCCAGCAATGTGTCCCCGTCACGTCTGTAATCCAGTAATGTGTCCCCGTCACGTCTGTAATCCAGTAATGTGTCCCCGTCACGTCTGTAATCCAGTAATGTGTCCCTGTCACGTCTGTAAACCAGGAATATGTCCCCGTCACGTCTGTAAACCAGTAATGTGTCCCCGTCACGTCTGTAATCCAGTAATGTGTCCCCGTCACGTGTAATATGTCCCTGTGACGTCTGTAATCCAGTAATGTGTCCCCGCCACATCTGTAATCCAGTAATATGTCCCCGTCACGTGTAATATGTCCCTGTGACGTCTGTAATCCAGTAATGTGTCCCTGTCACGTGTAATATGTCCCCGTCACATCTGTAATCCAGCAATGTGTCCCTGTCACGTCTGTAATCCAGTAATGTGTCCCCGTCACGTCTGTAATCCAGTAATGTGTCCCCGTCACGTCTGTAATCCAGTAATGTGTCCCTGTCACGTCTGTAAACCAGGAATATGTCCCCGTCACGTCTGTAAACCAGTAATGTGTCCCCGTCACGTCTGTAATCCAGTAATGTGTCCCGTCACGTGTAATATGTCCCTGTGACGTCTGTAATCCAGTAATGTGTCCCCCGCCACATCTGTAATCCAGTAATATGTCCCCGTCACGTCTGTAATCCAGTAATGTGTCCCCGTCACGTCTGTAATCCAGCAATGTGTCCCCGTCACGTCTGTAATCCAGTAATGTGTCCCGTCACGTCTGTAAACCAGGAATATGTCCCCGTCACGTCTGTAAACCAGTAATGTGTCCCTGTCACGTCTGTAATCCAGTAATGTGTCCCCGTCACGTCTGTAATCCACTAATATGTCCCAGTCACGTGTAATATGTCCCTGTGACGTTTGTAATCCAGTAATGTGTCCCCGCCACATCTGTAATCCAGTAATGTGTCCCCGTCACGTCTGTAATCCAGTAATGTGTCCCCGTCACGTCTGTAATCCAGCAATGTGTCCCCGTCACGTCTGTAATCCAGTAATGTGTCCCCGTCACGTCTGTAATCCAGTAATGTGTCCCCGTCACGTCTGTAAACCAGGAATATGTCCCCGTCACGTCTGTAAACCAGTAATGTGTCCCTGTCACGTCTGTAATCCAGTAATGTGTCCCCGTCACGTGTAATATGTCCCTGTGACGTTTGTAATCCAGTAATGTGTCCCCTTCACGTCTCTAATCCAGTAATATGTCCCAGTCACGTGTAATATGTCCCTGTGACGTTTGTAATCCAGTAATGTGTCCCCGCCACATCTGTAATCCAGTAATGTGTCCCCGTCACGTCTGTAATCCAGTAATGTGTCCCCGTCACGTCTGTAATCCAGCAATGTGTCCCCGTCACGTCTGTAATCCAGCAATGTGTCCCCGTCACGTCTGTAATCCAGTAATGTGTCCCCGTCACGTCTGTAATCCAGCAATGTGTCCCCGTCACGTCTGTAATCCAGTAATGTGTCCCTGTCACGTCTGTAATCCAGTAATGTGTCCCCGTCACGTGTAATATGTCCCCGTCACGTTTGTAATCCAGTAATGTGTCCCCGTCACATCTCTAATCCAGTAATATGTCTCAGTCACGTGTAATATGTCCCTGTGACGTTTGTAATCCAGTAATGTGTCCCTGTCACGTGTAATATGTCCCCGTCACGTCTGTAATCCAGCAATGTGTCCCCGTCACGTCTGTAATCCAGTAATGTGTCCCCGTCACGTCTGTAATCCAGTAATATGTCCCAGTCACGTGTAATATGTCCCTGTGACGTTTGTAATCCAGTAATGTGTCCCCGCCACATCTGTAATCCAGTAATGTGTCCCTGTCACGTGTAATATGTCCCCGTCACGTCTGTAATCCAGCAATGTGTCCCTGTCACGTCTGTAATCCAGTAATGTGTCCCTGTCACGTCTGTAATCCAGTAATGTGTCCCCGTCACGTCTGTAATCCAGCAATGTGTCCCCGTCACATCTGTAATCCAGTAATGTGTCCCCGTCACGTCTGTAATCCAGTAATGTGTCCCCGTCACGTCTGTAATCCAGCAATGTGTCCCCGTCACGTCTGTAATCCAGTAATGTGTCCCGTCACGTCTGTAATCCAGCAATGTGTCCCCGTCACGTCTGTAATCCAGTAATGTGTCCCCGTCACGTCTGTAATCCAGCAATGTGTCCCTGTCACGTCTGTAATCCAGTAATGTGTCCCGTCACGTCTGTAATCCAGCAATGTGTCCCCGTCACGTCTGTAATCCAGTAATGTGTCCCCGTCACGTGTAATATGTCCCTGTGACGTCTGTAATCCAGTAATGTGTCCCCGCCACATCTGTAATCCAGTAATATGTCCCCGTCACGTCTGTAATCCAGTAATGTGTCCCCGTCACGTCTGTAATCCAGCAATGTGTCCCCGTCACGTCTGTAATCCAGTAATGTGTCCCCGTCACGTCTGTAAACCAGGAATATGTCCCCGTCACGTCTGTAAACCAGTAATGTGTCCCTGTCACGTCTGTAATCCAGTAATGTGTCCCCGTCACGTCTGTAATCCACTAATATGTCCCAGTCACGTGTAATATGTCCCTGTGACGTTTGTAATCCAGTAATGTGTCCCCGCCACATCTGTAATCCAGTAATGTGTCCCCGTCACGTCTGTAATATGTCCCCGTCACGTCTGTAATCCAGCAATGTGTCCCCGTCACGTCTGTAATCCAGTAATGTGTCCCGTCACGTCTGTAATCCAGTAATGTGTCCCCGTCACGTCTGTAAACCAGAATGTGTCCCCGTCACGTCTGTAAACCAGTAATGTGTCCCCTGTCACGTCTGTAATCCAGTAATGTGTCCCCGTCACGTGTAATATGTCCCTGTGACGTTTGTAATCCAGTAATGTGTCCCCTTCACGTCTCTAATCCAGTAATATGTCCCCAGTCACGTGTAATATGTCCCTGTCACGTTGTAATCCAGTAATGTGTCCCCGCCACACTGTAATCCGTAATGTGTCCCCGTCACGTCTGTAATCCAGTAATGTGTCCCCGTCACGTCTGTAATCCAGCAATGTGTCCCCGTCACGTCTGTAATCCAGCAATGTGTCCCCGTCACGTCTGTAATCCAGTAATGTGTCCCCGTCACGTCTGTAATCCAGCAATGTGTCCCCGTCACGTCTGTAATCCAGTAATGTGTCCCCGTCACGTCTGTAATCCAGTAATGTGTCCCCGTCACGTGTAATATGTCCCCGTCACGTTTGTAATCCAGTAATGTGTCCCCCGTCACATCTCTAATCCAGTAATATGTCCCAGTCACGTGTAATATGTCCCTGTACGTTTGTAATCCAGTAATGTGTCCCTGTCACGTGTAATATGTCCCCGTCACGTCTGTAATCCAGCAATGTGTCCCCGTCACGTCTGTAATCCAGTAATGTGTCCCCGTCACGTCTGTAATCCAGTAATGTCCCAGTCACGTGTAATATGTCCCGTACGTTTGTAATCCAGTAATGTGTCCCCGCCACATCTGTAATCCAGTAATGTGTCCCCGTCACGTGTAATATGTCCCCGTCACGTCGTAATCCAGAATGTGTCCCTGTCACGTCTGTAATCCAGTAATGTGTCCCTGTCACGTCTGTAATCCAGTAATGTGTCCCCGTCACGTCTGTAATCCAGCAATGTGTCCCCGTCACGTCTGTAATCCAGTAATGTGTCCCCGTCACGTCTGTAATCCAGTAATGTGTCCCCGTCACGTCTGTAATCCAGCAATGTGTCCCCGTCACGTCTGTAATCCAGTAATGTGTCCCCGTCACGTCTGTAATCCAGCAATGTGTCCCCGTCACGTCTGTAATCCAGTAATGTGTCCCCGTCACGTCTGTAATCCAGCAATGTGTCCCTGTCACGTCTGTAATCCAGTAATGTGTCCCCGTCACGTCTGTAATCCAGCAATGTGTCCCCGTCACGTCTGTAATCCAGTAATGTGTCCCCGTCACGTCTGTAATCCAGCAATGTGTCCCCGTCACGTCTGTAATCCAGTAATGTGTCCCCGTCACGTCTGTAATCCAGTAATGTGTCCCCGTCACGTCTGTAATCCAGTAATGTGTCCCCGTCACGTTTGTAATCCAGTAATGTGTCCCCGTCACGTCTCTAATCCAGTAATATGTCCCAGTCACGTGTAATATGTCCCTGTGACGTTTGTAATCCAGTAATGTGTCCCCGCCACATCTGTAATCCAGTAATGTGTCCCTGTCACGTGTAATATGTCCCCGTCACGTCTTTAATCCAGCAATGTGTCCCCGTCACGTCTGTAATCCAGTAATGTGTCCCCGTCACGTCTGTAAACCAGTAATGTGTCCCCGTCACGTCTGTAATCCAGTAATGTGTCCCCGTCACGTCTGTAATCCAGCAATGTGTCCCCGTCACGTCTGTAATCCAGTAATATGTCCCCGTCACGTCTGTAAACCAGTAATGTGTCCCCGCCACATCTGTAATCCAGTAATGTGTCCCTGTCACGTGTAATATGTCCCTGTCACGTCTTTAATCCAGCAATGTGTCCCCGTCACGTCTGTAATCCAGTAATGTGTCCCTGTCACGTCTGTAATCCAGTAATGTGTCCCCGTCACGTCTGTAATCCAGCAATGTGTCCCCGTCACGTCTGTAATCCAGTAATATGTCCCCGTCACGTCTGTAAACCAGTAATGTGTCCCCGTCACGTCTGTATTTCAATTAAATTCAAAACCTTTATTTTTCCAGGTAAAATCCCATTGAGATCAATGATCTATTTTTCAAGAGAGACCTGCAGCAGTAGGTTCCACTCTGATACTATATACTGATATAGACCTGAACATCAGCAGGAGAGGACTCTTTAAAGTAGAGACACTACATACTGATATAGACCTGAACATCAGCAGGAGAGGACTCTTTAAAGTAGAGACACTACATACTGATATACACCTGAACATCAGCAGGAGAGGACTCTTTAAAGTAGAGACGCTACATACTGATATACACCGGAACATCAGCAGGAGAGGACTCTTTAAAGGAGAGACACTACATACTGATATAGACCTGAACATCAGCAGGAAAGGACTCTTTAAAGTAGAGACACTACATACTGATATACACCTGAACATCAGCAGGAGAGGACTCTTTAAAGTAGAGACGCTACATACTGATATACACCTGAACATCAGCAGGAGAGGACTCTTTAAAGTAGAGACACTACATACTGATATACACCTGAACATCAGCAGGAGAGGACTCTTTAAAGTAGAGACACTACATACTGATATACACCTGAACATCAGCAGGAGAGGACTCTTTAAAGTAGAGACACTACACACTGATACACACCTGAACATCAGCAGGAGAGGACTCTTTAAAGTAGAGACACTACATACTGATATACACCTGAACATCAGCAGGAGAGGACTCTTTAAAGTATAGACACTACATACTGATATACACCTGAACATCAGCAGGAGAGGACTCTTTAAAGTAGAGACATTACATGCTGACGTCAGGGACTCGTTGTGATTTCTAGAGTTAGGGTTTTGTAGTTTAACAATTTCTCGATTTTAGAGATTCTCTTATTTTTCTTTTTGAGATGTTAAAAAATGTCAGATTTCATGATCCATCCCTGCTGATGTTTCCAGCTCAGTTGAATGAGTTTTTGATTTCCTGATTCTGCTACAGACATCTGTTTGTGAGTTGATCCTCTGTGGTTTTCTAACAAGTCTTGAAGAAGACAAGAGATGTGGATCGGTTCCTCTCAGGTGAGTTTGAGAGGTTTATTGTTATTGTAGTTATTATAGTTGTTTCTTGATGTTCTCATTATTACTGAGCATTGTTATGATTCTGACTTATTGACTCTCAGATGCTACCACATCTCCCATGATGCATCAGTGCAGATGAGTGGTGTATCTGCTGTGTGTCAAGGTGACTGATGCCCCTCTGTTAATGGGGCCATGTGCCCCCCCCCTTTAGCCCCGAGCTCCAACTCATTGATTGTGAAGGTCAGAGACAGAAACACTTTCATTTCTCTGAAATATATTCTTTAGTTAGTTTCATATTTTCGAAGACTTTCTTTGAAGAAAAACTCAAATAACAATTTAACAGCTCTTCAGTAAAAACTGTAATACTTTATTATATTTATGACCCAAATAACAACTAAATAAACCCATTAAAGTTCTTATTATAAGTTTTACCTTTTATCAACAGATGTTATATAACCTTTTTTTTTCTTAAATTATTTTTTGTAAAAGTTTTCCAATTTAGTTTAATTTTTTGATGACAAACGATATAATTTACTTTGATAAAAACGTTTCCTGTTCTTATAATCTCAGATTTTAACAACATGGATTTATTTTTGGCGGTCGTTCCTCGCTCTGATTGACAGCTGATTTTAATGACGATTACCAGTTTGTAATTTTTATTATTGGCAGGTAAACAGAGGCCTGTACTACGAATCCAGTTCAACAGACCCTGGGTACGTTTGAGTTACCCGGTGTACCTAATCCAAAACAAACGCGCCCTCGCTAAGAGGTCCTACGACGCTCGTTATCAACTCGGTAACTCAAGCCAGTGTTTCTCTCTCCAGCTGAGAGCGTGTTCACATTAAAGGGGCGGGGTTAGCAACATTTGACCAATCACAAACATGGAGAAGCATACTGACGGCGCAGCGTCATACTTCCTGAAGGAAAAGTGAACTATAATATTAGACACATGAAGAAGTTAAACTTTAAACATGACTTAAACACTTGATCAGGATCAAAGCCTCAGAGCTGCAGCTGCAAGGTGAACACAGCTGGAGCAGAGCAAGTGTTGGAATGCGTCCATCAACAGGTTTATGATATCACGGCCCGTCTAACACACCGTCTGACTTTCATTACCTTTGACTCCAGTGTTTCCTCAACTTAAAGTGTTGCTTAAAATAATGCTTCTCATCCAGTTTGTGACGCTGAGAGTGTTGCACGGCCCGATACGGCTCAGTGACTCAGATCAGGAGAGATGTGATACATCATGAAGTGATGTGCCGCGGACTGGACTTAGTGTACTCTGATCCGGGTACTGATGTTGAGGCAGATATTTAAGTGCTTTCTTAACGCTAATGTTCTTACAGTCAGACTGCTCTGAAGATGGAGCTGATGTTCTATTCATGTTCACGTTCACACAGTCGGTGATTTCTGCCGGCCATCTTTCCTGCGACGGCAGCTTTTCTGTATTTCCTTTCTCCTGTGATATGACTTGATCGCTTTAAACTCCGCACACTGAGCTCCGATTGGTCAGCATTCGGTGCTTTCACTGGGTTGAGCTCTTAGCCTGCAACCTAACCTGCTCCAGAGCAGGTTAGCCGCTCAGCATCAGTTACCATGGAGATCTAGCCCACTAAAAAGAGGACCAGCGTCGTAGGACCGGAAACCCAGAGTTACCCTGAAGTTAGCCGCTAAGAGAAAATCCGGCTTCGTAGTACAGGCCTCTGGTGTGTCTGAACTCAGAGGATAAACCACATAATCGAGCCGCTTGATTGGCCGAGCACCTGGGGCAAGGTCACACACACACGGAACAATCGATAACGGACTGGATGAAGGTGTCATCTGTGTGTTCACGGATGATCAAACACTGCCCCCCCCCCGCCTCTGATATCAGTCTGATCTCAAATAACGGTAAAGTCTAAATGAACATGTAAAGGTTCAAAATGAAATGCAGACATTCAAATAACGTCTACGTTTTAAAAGTGGTGCATGTTGGGTAACGTAGTCACCTGCACAGTTAAAAGTTTAATCAGAACAGGGTTTATATCTTTAGTTCTTTATTGACGTGTATCTGTAGTTCTTTAGTGACAGTGTATCTGTAGTTCTTTAGTATCTGTAGTTATTTAGTATCTGTAGTTCTGTAGTGACGGTGTATCTGTAGTTCTTTAGTATCTGTAGTTATTTAGTATCTGTAGTTCTTTAGTGACGTTGGATCTGTAGTTCTTTAGTATCTGTAGTTCTTTAGTGACGTTGTATTTGTAGTTATTTAGTGATGGTGTATCTGTAATTCTGTAGTGACGGTGTATATGTAATTTTCTAGTGACAGTGTATCTGTAGTTCTTTAGTGTCTGTAGTTCTTTAGTGATGGTGTATCTGTAGTTCTTTAGTATCTTTAGTGATGGTGTATCTGTAGTTCTTTAGTATCTGTAGTTCTTTAGTGACGGTGTATCTGTAGTGTTTTAGTGATGGTGTATATGTAGTTATTTAGTGTCTGTAGTTCTTTAGTGATGGTGTATCTGTAGTTCTTTAGTATCTGTAGTTCTTTAGTGATGGTGTATCGGTAGTTCTGTAGTGACGGTGTATCTGTAGTTTTCTAGTGACAGTGTATATGTAGTTCTTTAGTGATGGTGTATCTGTAGTTCTTTAGTATCTGTAGTTTTTTAGTGATGGTGTATCTGTAGTTCTTTAGTATCTGTAGTTCTGTAGTGACGGTGTATCTGTAGTTCTTTAGTGTCTGTAGTTCTTTGGTGATGGTGTATCTGTAGTTCTTTAGTATATTTAGTGATGGTGTATCTGTAGTTCTTTAGTGATGGTGTATCTGTAGTTCTGTAGTGACGGTGTATCTGTAGTTTTCTAGTGACAGTGTATATGTAGTTCTTTAGTGTCTGCAGTTCTTTAGTGATGGTGTATCTGTAGTTATTTAGTATCTGTAGTTTTCTAGTGACAGTGTATCTGTAGTTCTGTAGTGACGGTGTATATGTAGTTCTTTAGTGTCTGTAGTTATTTAGTGATGGTGTATCTGTAGTTCTTTAGTATCTGTAGTTATTTAGTATCTGTAGTTCTGTAGTGACGGTGTATCTGTAGTTCTTTAGTATCTGTAGTTATTTAGTATCTGTAGTTCTTTAGTGACGTTGGATCTGTAGTTCTTTAGTATCTGTAGTTCTTTAGTGACGTTGTATTTGTAGTTATTTAGTGATGGTGTATCTGTAATTCTGTAGTGACGGTGTATATGTAATTTTCTAGTGACAGTGTATCTGTAGTTCTTTAGTGTCTGTAGTTCTTTAGTGATGGTGTATCTGTAGTTCTTTAGTATCTTTAGTGATGGTGTATCTGTAGTTCTTTAGTATCTGTAGTTCTTTAGTGACGGTGTATCTGTAGTGTTTTAGTGATGGTGTATATGTAGTTATTTAGTGTCTGTAGTTCTTTAGTGATGGTGTATCTGTAGTTCTTTAGTATCTGTAGTTCTTTAGTGATGGTGTATCGGTAGTTCTGTAGTGACGGTGTATCTGTAGTTTTCTAGTGACAGTGTATATGTAGTTCTTTAGTGATGGTGTATCTGTAGTTCTTTAGTATCTGTAGTTCTGTAGTGACGGTGTATCTGTAGTTCTTTAGTGTCTGTAGTTCTTTGGTGATGGTGTATCTGTAGTTCTTTAGTGATGGTGTATCTGTAGTTCTGTAGTGACGGTGTATCTGTAGTTTTCTAGTGACAGTGTATATGTAGTTCTTTAGTGTCTGCAGTTCTTTAGTGATGGTGTATCTGTAGTTATTTAGTATCTGTAGTTTTCTAGTGACAGTGTATCTGTAGTTCTGTAGTGACGGTGTATATGTAGTTCTTTAGTGTCTGTAGTTATTTAGTGATGGTGTATCTGTAGTTCTTTAGTATCTGTAGTTTTTTAGTGATGGTGTATCTGTAGTTCTTTAGTGATGGTGTATCTGTAGTTCTTTACTATCTGTAGTTCTTTAGTGATGGTGTATCTGTAGTTCTGTAGTGACAGTGTATCTGTAGTTCTTTAGTGTCTGTAGTTCTTTAGTGATGGTGTATCTGTAGTTCTTTAGTGATGGTGTATATGTAGTTCTTTAGTGATGGTGCATATGTAGTTCTGTAGTGACAGTGTATCTGTAGTTCTTTAGTATCTGTAGTTATTTAGTGATGGTGTATCTGTAGTTCTTTAGTGTCTGTAGTTCTTTAGTGATGGTGTATATGTAGTTCTTTAGTATCTGTAGTTCTTTAGTGATGGTGTATCTGTAGTTCTGTAGTGACAGTGTATTTGTAGTTATTTAGTGTCTGTAGTTCTTTAGTGATGGTGTATCTGTAGTTCTGTAGTCACAGTGTATTTGTAGTTCTTTAGTGTCTGTAGTTCTTTAGTGATGGTGTATATGTAGTTCTTTAGTATCTGTAGTTCTTTAGTGATGGTGTATTTGTAGTTCTTTAGTGATGGTGTATATGTAGTTCTTTATGGGTTTATTTGAGTCCTGGTTTAAGATGAGTTTTACTGAGTTTTCCTGTGACCTTCAGCCCTCCTTTGACCCCCACCCCTCCTCCAACATCGAGCCTTCCTATTGGTCGTCTGACTCTGCATGTAAACGATGCCCCGTTGGTTCCCATGGTGACGGTCAGCTTCCTCTTGTGCTGCCTGTGGGATTAAATCGTTTGGTGGGGGGGGTTGGAGATATCCATGGGGAGGGGGGGGGCTATGTATCCATGGGGAGGGGGGCTATGTATCCATGGGAAGGCGGGGCTGTGTATCCATTGGGAGGGGGGCTATGTATCCATGGGGAGGACCCCCCCCCAACCGGGAATGCCGCCAGGTCAGGGGAGGAGAGTCAAGGGTTAGGGGATGGGAGGGGGATAGTGGGAGGGGGGGGAAGGTGGCTTTGTCAGTCTGTCAGCCTTCAAAAACTGAGAGCTCAAAGGTTAGGGAATAATCCCCCCAACCCCACAGCCGAGGGTCTCCAGCAAACCTTCTTTCTAACCCTTCAAACTCTGAAATATTATATGACCGGTATCAGTTAATAAATACTTAATAAATACATGTTCCTCCATCATCGATGCAGCGACGGTGTATCTGTAGTTCTTTAGTGGCGGTGTATCTGTAGTTCTTTAGTATATGTAGTTATTTAGTGACGTTGTATCTGTAGTTCTTTAGTACCTGTAGCTCTTTAGTGACGTTGTATCTGTAGTTATTTAGTATCTGTAGCTCTTTAGTGACGTTGTATCTGTAGTTCTTTAGTATCTGTAGTTCTTTAGTATCTGTAGCTCTTTAGTGACGTTGTATCTGTAGTTCTTTAGTATCTGTAGTTCTTTAGTATCTGTAGCTCTTTAGTGATGTTGTATCTGTAGTTCTTTAGTATCTGTTGCTCTTTAGTGATGTTGTATCTGTAGTTCTTTGGTATCTTTAGTGATGTTGTATTTGTAGATTTGTAGTGACGGTGTATCTGTAGTTGTTTAGTATATGTAGTTCTTTAGTGACGTTGTATTTGTAGTTCTGTAGTGATGGTGTATCTGTAGTTCTTTAGTATCTGTAGTTCTTTAGTGACGTTGTATATGTAGTTCTTTAGTGACGTTGTATTTGTAGTTATGTAGTGACGGTGTATCTGTAGTTGTTTAGTATATGTAGTTCTTTAGTGACGTTGTATTTGCAGTTCTGTAGTGATGGTGTATCTGTAGTTCTTTAGTATCTGTAGCTGTTTAGTGACGTTGTATATGTAGTTCTTTAGTATCTGTAGCTCTTTAGTGACGTTGTATTTGTAGTTCTTTGGTATCTGTAGTTCTTTAGTGATATTGTATTTGTAGTTATTTAGTGATAGTGTATCTGTAGTTCTTTAGTATCTGTAGTTCTTTAGTGATGTTGTATTTGTAGTTCCGTAGTGATGGTGTATCTGTAATTCTTTAGTATCTGTAGTTCTTTAGTGGCTGTAGTTTTTTAGTAGCAGTGTATCTGTAGTTCTTTTATCGGTGGTGTATATGTAGTTCTTTAGTGGTGGTGTATCTGTAGTTCTGTAGTATCTGTAGTTATTTAGTATCTGTAGTTCTTTAGTGATGGTGTATCTGTACTTCTTTAGTGGCAGTGTATTTGTAGTTCATTCGTGATGGTGTATCTGTAGTTCTTTAGTGACGGTGTATCTGTAGTTCTTTAGTATCTGTAGTTCTTTAGTGATGGTGTATCTGTAGCTCTTTAGTGACGGTGTATCTGTAGTTCTGTAGTGACGATGTATCTCTAGTTCATTAGTATATGTAGCTCTTTAGTGACGTTGTATCTGTAGTTCTTTAATATATGTTGTTCTTTAGTGATGTTGTATGTGTAGTTCTGTAGTGACAGTGTATCTGTAGTTATTTATTATCTGTAGTTCTTTAGTGACGTTGTATCTGTAGTTCTTTAGTATCTGTAGTTCTTTAGTGGTTGTGTATCTGTAGTTCTTTAGTGGTAATGTATGTGTAGTTCATTAGTGATGGTGTATCTGTAGTTCTTTAGTGACGTTGTATCTGTAGTTCTTTAGTATCTGCAGTTCTTTTGTGACGTTGTATCTGTAGTTCTTTAGTATCTGTAGTTCTTTAGTGGTTGTGTATCTGTAGTTCTTTAGTGGTAATGTATGTGTAGTTCATTAGTGATGGTGTATCTGTAGTTCTTTAGTGACTTTGTATCTGTAGTTCTTTAGTATCTGCAGTTCTTTAGTGACGTTGTATTTGTAGTTCTGTAGTGACGTGTATCTGTAGTTGTTTAGGATCTTTAGTTCTTTAGTGACGTTGTATTTTTAGTTCTGTAGTGACGGTGTATCTGTAGTTCTTTAGTATCTGTAGTTCTTTAGTGACGTTGTATCTGTAGGTCTTTATTATCTGTAGTTATTTTGTGACGTTGTATTTGTAGTTCTGTAGTGACGGTGTATATGTAGTTCTTTAGTATCTGTAGTTCTTTAGTGACGTTGTATATGTAGTTCTTTAGTGACATTGTATTTGTAGTTCTGTAGTGATGGTGTATCTGTAGTTCTTTAGTATCTGTTGCTCTTTAGTGACGTTGTATCTGTAGCTCTTTAGTGACGTTGTATCTGTAGTTCTTTAGTATCTGTAGCTCTTTAGTGACGTTGTATCTGTAGTTCTTTAGTATCTGTAGTTCTGTAGTGACGGTGTATCTGTAGTTCTTTATTATCTGTAGCTCTTTAGTGACGTTGTATCTGTAGTTCTTTAGTATCTGTAGTTCTTTAGTGATGTTGTATCTGTAGTTCTTTAGTATATGTAGTTCTTTAGTGACGTTGTATTTGTAGTTCTGTAGTGACAGTGTATCTATAGTTCTTTAGTGACGTTGTATATGTAGTTCTTTAGTATATGTAGTTCTTTAGTGACGTTGTATTTGTAGTTCTGTAGTGACGGTGTATCTGTAGTTCTTTAGTGACGTTGCATATGTAGTTCTTTAGTATCTATAGTTATTTAGTGACGTTGTATTTGTAGTTCTGTAGTGACAGTGTATCTGTAGTTCTTTAGTGACGTTGTATAGGTAGTTCTTTAGTATCAGTAGTTCTTTAGTATCTGTAGTTCTTTAGTGATGTTGCATATGTAGTTCTTTAGTATCTATAGTTATTTAGTGACGTTGTATTTGTAGTTCTGTAGTGACGGTGTATCTGTAGTTCTTTAGTGACGTTGCATATGTAGTTCTTTAGTATCTATAGTTATTTAGTGACGTTGTATTTGTAGTTCTGTAGTGACAGTGTATCTGTAGTTCTTTAGTGACGTTGTATATGTAGTTCTTTAGTATCAGTAGTTCTTTAGTATCTGTAGTTCTTTAGTGATGTTGCATATGTAGTTCTTTAGTATCTATAGTTATTTAGTGACTTTGTATTTGTAGTTCTGTAGTGACGGTGTATCTGTAGTTCTTTCGTATCTGTAGTTCTTTAGTGACATTGTATATGTAGTTCTTTAGTAACGTTGTATTTGTAGTTCTGTAGTGACGTGTATCTGTAGTTGTTTAGTAGTTCTTAAGTGACGTTGTATTGTTAATTCTGTAGTGACGGTGTATCTGTAGTTCTTTAGTATATGTAGCTCTTTAGTGACGTTGTATTTGTAGTTCTTTAGTATATGTAGTTCTTTAGTGATGTTGTATTTGTAGTTATTTAGTGATAGTGTATCTTTAGTTCTTTAGTATCTGTAGTTCTTAGTGACGTTGTATTGTTAATTCTGTAGTGACGTGTATCTGTAGTTCTTTGTATATGTAGCTCTTTAGTGACGTGTATTTGTAGTTCTTTAGTATCTGTAGTTCTTTAGTGACGTTGTATTTGTAGTTCTTTAGTGAAAGTGTATCTGTAGTTCTTTAGTATCTGTAGTTCTTTAGTGGCTGTGTATCTGTATTTCTTTAGTATCTGTAGTTTTTTAGTGGCAGTGTATCTGTAGTTCTTTAGTGGTGGTGTATATGTAGTTCTTTAGTGGTGGTGTATCTGTAGTTCTGTAGTATCTGTAGTTATTTAGTATCTGTAGTTCTGTAGTATCTGTAGTTATTTAGTATCTGTAGTTCTTTAGTGATGGTGTATCTGTAGTTCTTTAGTGGCAGTGTATTTGTAGTTCATTAGTGATGGTGTATCTGTAGTTCTTTAGTGACGGTGTATCTGTAGTTTTTTAGTATCTGTAGTTCTGTAGTGACGGTGTATCTGTCGTTCTTTAGTATATGTAGCTCTTTAGTGACGTTGTATTTGTAGTTCTTTAGTATATGTAGTTCTTTAGTGATGTTGTATTTGTAGTTATTTAGTGATAGTGTATCTTTAGTTCTTTAGTATCTGTAGTTCTTTAGTGATGTTGTATTTGTAGTTCCGTAGTGATGGTGTATCTATAGTTCTTTAGTATCTGTAGTTCTTTAGTGACGTTTTATATGTAGTTCTTTAGTATCTGTAGTTCTTTAGTGACGTTGTATTTGTAGTTCTTTAGTGAAAGTGTATCTGTAGTTCTTTAGTATCTGTAGTTCTTTAGTGGCTGTGTATCTGTATTTCTTTAGTATCTGTAGTTTTTTAGTGGCAGTGTATCTGTAGTTCTTTAGTGGTGGTGTATATGTAGTTCTTTAGTGGTGGTGTATCTGTAGTTCTGTAGTATCTGTAGTTATTTAGTATCTGTAGTTCTGTAGTATCTGTAGTTATTTAGTATCTGTAGTTCTTTAGTGATGGTGTATCTGTAGTTCTTTAGTGGCAGTGTATTTGTAGTTCATTAGTGATGGTGTATCTGTAGTTCTTTAGTGACGGTGTATCTGTAGTTTTTTAGTATCTGTAGTTCTGTAGTGACGGTGTATCTGTAGTTCATTAGTATCTGTAGCTCTTTAGTGACGTTGTATCTGTAGTTCTTTAGTATCTGTAGTTCTTTAATAGCTGTAGTTCTTTAGTGATGTTGTATTTGTAGTTCTGTAGTGACGGTGTATCTGTAGTTCTTTAGTGACGTTGTATCTGTAGTTCTTTTGTATCTGTAGTTATTTAGTGGTGGTGTATCTGTAGTTCTTTAGTGGTAGTGTATTTGTAGTTCATTATTGATGGTGTATCTGTAGTTCTATAGTATCTGTAGTTCTTTAGTGACGTTGTATCTGTAGTTCTTTAGTATCTGTAGTTCTTTAGTGATGGTGTGTCTGTAGTTTTTTAGTGGCAGTGTATCTGTAGTTCTTTAGTGGCAGTGTATTTGTAGTTCTTTAGTGGCGGTGTATCTGTAGTTCTTTTAGTATCTGTAGTTCTTTAGTGGCGGTGTATCTGTAGTTCTTTAGTATCTGTAGTTCTTTAGTATCTGTAGTTTTTTAGTGGCAGTGTATTTGTAGTTCTTTAGTGGCGGTGTATATGTAGTTCTTTAGTGGCGGTGTATCTGTAGTTCTTTAGTATCTGTAGTTCTTTAGTGGCGGTGTATCTGTAGTTCTTTAGTATCTGTAGTTTTTTAGTGGCAGTGTATTTGTAGTTCTTTAGTGGCGGTGTATATGTAGTTCTTTAGTGGCGGTGTATCTGTAGTTCTTTAGTATCTGTAGTTCTTCAGTGGCGGTGTATCTGTAGTTATTTAGTATCTGTAGTTCTTCAGTGGCGGTGTATCTGTAGTTCTTTAGTATCTGTAGTTTTTTAGTGGCAGTTTATTTGTAGTTCATTAGTGATGGTGTATCTGTAGTTCTTTAGTGGTAGTGTATCTGTAGTTTTTTAGTGTTGGAGGGGTCAGTTTGCCTCTCCAGACCCCCACACTGCACCCAGACAGTGAGGGAGGCGTCAGTTTGCCTCTTAGACTCCAGACGCTTTACCTTGCGCTTTAGTCCATATTCACCCATTAAGGAGTAAAGGTTTAATTGAAAATACCATTTCTGACTGTTCAATGTTCCCGAGTTAAAGAAGTTGTAATGGTGTGGTTTGAACAGTCAATACAATCAGAAACTTATCCTTAAAAGTGTAGCACGGAGATGATTGTTGAGATTTGAAGGGGGGTACAGGTTGCGTCACGGGACCCGAGGTGACTCCCTTTGTTCTGCCTGTCAAACGTGGTTAACATGCATCCATTTCTGCATCCCCCCCCCCGGTTCCTGTGGGGGCCGTTAGAGAGTTTATATAGATATAAGTCCACAGTGTTTCCTGCTGCAGTGGTTTTGATGTGCCCCCCCCACAAGTCTGCCCCCCCCAATCAGGATTGCCCGCTCTGTAATTGATTCATCTGAGGGGGGGCAGTCAATGGAGTGTGTGTGTGTGTGTGTGTGTGTGTGTGTGTGTGTGTGTGTGTGTGTGTGTGGTGTGTGTGTGATCAATGTGACACAGATGTTGGATCATAAAGCAGGTCGATCAATAATCTGGATTACAGGCTCTGATGTAGAGATGTTTCTGTAGAGAAACATGTTAAACCATGTTACTTGTAATCTTTATTTATATATGAAGATTGTATATGATGTTTGAGGGCCTGAGTTGTGTATGATGGACGGTGTACGTTTTATGCTATCAGTAAGCAAATTATTGCATAGTAAACAACATGTCAGAGGCTTAGTCTTTGTGCTAAGCTAACAGTGACGGACAGTCTCTGTAACCCAGATCACCTGAAACCTCCCATCGACCTCTAATCAGCCCCCACAGGACGAGGTGAAGCCGGGGGGATCTTCAAGGGGGGGGGTCTTCAGGACCTCCTTTTTCCCCAGGATTCTGGCCAATAAGACACTCCCTCTACTGGTTTCTGTGACGACCCACAATCCTCTCTGCTCTGAATCTGGGTTACAGATGATCAGCAGACAGTAATCAGAGGACGTGCAGTAGACTGGAAGACATGACCCCCCAACATGTCAATGCACCGGCATTATCATGCAGCCAGACAGAGGACGCCACGTCCTACACATGCACTCAACACGTCCTACACATGCACTCAACATGTCCTACACATGCACTCAACATGTCCTACACATGCACTCAACATGTCCTACACATGCACACAACATGTCCTACACATGCACTCAACATGTCCTACACATGCACACAACATGTCCTACAAATGCACACAACACGTCCTACACATGCATACAACACGTCCTACACATGCACACAACACGTCATACACATGCACACTACCTGTCCTACACATGCACTCAACATGTCCTACACATGCACACAACACGTCCTACACATGCACACTACATGTCCTACACATGCACACAACATGTCCTACACATGCACACAACATGTCCTACACATGCACACAACATTTTGTCTACATAGAAAATGTTTTAGATCTTTGAGTGCATCTCATGAAAATGGGAGCAAAAACAAAAGTGTGGCGTTTATATGTGTGTTCACTGCAGAAGGACACGTTATCATAGAAGACAGAGCCCACAGTTCATTTGAGGCGGATGTTCCATCAGAGCAGCTGCACAGGTGAAGCCACGCCCCTGTTTCACCTGAAGCACAGGAACCATCTCTCCAGGAGCTGCATGGTGTCTCGAGTACGGTGTCCAGTCCCTAGTCTTCTTCTTCTTCTTCTTCTTCTTCTTCTTCTTCTTCTTCTTCTTCTTCTTCTTCTTCTTCTTCTTCTTCTTCTTCTTCTTCTTCTTCTTCTTCTTCTTCTTCTTCTTCTTCTTCTTCTTCTTCTTCTTCTTCTTCTTCTTCTTCTTCTTGTGTTTCCGGTGCTGCTCGGTGTCCCTGCAGCAGGTACGACTTCCTCTTTGTGTCCTCGCGTCGCCTCTGAAATGTGCTGACTTGTGGTGTCGGGTTTGTTGACCTTGTCGCCACACACTGCTTCTCCTTCTGTTTCTCAGAACACACACACCTTCCCGTCATGCCCTCACACACTCTGTGTTTCTTCTGTCAGACTTCCCACGTCTGTACCTCCTCCGGAGCTTCTGCTTTCTGCTGCAGCTGAAACCTGCTGTGACGTTTCAGCTTCTGAACCCTGGACTAACCACGTCCAGCTTCTGGACCCTGGACTGACCACGTCCAGCTTCTGAACCCTGGACTGACCACGTCCAGCTTCTGAACCCTGGACTAACCACGCCCAGCTTCTGAACCCTGGACTGACCACGTCCAGCTTCTGAACCCTGGACTAACCACGTCCAGCTTCTGAACCCTGGACTGACCACGTCCAGCTTCTGGACCCTGGTCTAACCACGTCTAGCTTCTGAACCCTGGACTGACCACGTCCAGCTTCTGAACCCTGGTCTAACCACGTCCAGCTTCTGAACCCTGGACTGACCACGTCCAGCTTCTGAACCCTGGTCTAACCACGACCAGCTTCTGGACCCTGGACTGACCACGTCCAGCTTCTGGACTCTGGACTGACCACGTCCAGCTTATGGACCCTGGACTGACCATGTCCAGCTTCTGGACCCTGGACTAACCACGTCCAGCTTCTGGATGACTAACTCCCCTCAGAGGCAGGGTAGCATGGAATCCTATTGACCAGAGCCAGCCTGGAAGGGTTAGCGTGAGAGTGTGTCCCCCGGGGCCACGCAGGTTTCATGAACATCAGTGTGTCTCTGTTACTAGAATGCCTGTATTGTCCCACAGAGGGGACACTTACATGTGCTCCAGCAAGAAGAGTAGAAGGCCCGTATTGTCCCACGGAGGGGACACTTACATGTCCTCCAGCAGGAAGGCCAGAGACAGCTCAATGTTACCTAAGAATACAACGTGTCACAGATCGGCAAACCACCAAACACACACCTTGGACTTATTCTTCTTCTTCTTCTTCACTTCCCTTTTCTCTCACTCTATCATCTGTTCTTCGGATTAAGATCCTGTTTGCAGCGCCAGTTCCCTCGGGTTCAGACCACTTTATTACTCGTTAAATATTCATATGCTCTGTATGCCGTCTCTTCCTCGCGGCTATCAAAGCAGACTGAGCAGCAGAGGCTCTTCTGCCTCTTGACTTCAACTGGAGACGCTTCTGGTCCACCCAACACTAGCTCCATGTCAACGTGGCGTCACACGCTACTCAGCTGCCCGTCTGCTTCCACCGTCACAGGTGGAAATCCTTTCTGATTGTTCTGACGGCACATCAATGCATCTTAGGAACCTATTGCGGTGAGCACGTTGCACGTTGTAACTTCCGGTTGTTGTTGTCATCTCCGGGTAACCCGTGTGTCTGTTCTGTTGCTGATAGCTTATTAACTTAAACTTAATCGATCGTTTTAAAACTCTTGATCACGGCAACTGCCTGACGTTGTAATCACACGTTACTACACCTTAAGCACTCACAACTCTCCTTCTCTTAGCGACTGTAACTCCACAGTTGCCTACACTCTTTTCGGGTTTGCTAACGGTAGCTACTTTAGCTTGATAGCTAGCCATGGCTCTTTCTCCACCCTCTGGTGCTATTTCCTGCTCTTCCTGTCTCATGTTTGGTTACTTCCTGGCCTCCCTTACTGGTAAGGATACATGTGTTAAATGTAGTATAGTTGTTAGGTTGGAGGCGGGAATCATAGCCATAGAAGCCCGGCTCCGCATCTTAGAAAGTAACTCAGCTAAAGTAAAGCCCATGTTAGCCAGTGCGGACCGGCCAAAGGTAGCTCCTCTTAGCCGTCCCTCCGAGCAGCAGGGAGACTGGATGACTGTTCAGAAGGGGCATAAAGCGAAACCCGCAGGTCCCCACCAACCCGTTCACGTATCTAACAGATATTCCCCACTCAGCGAGACACCCGCTGAGAAGCCAGCTCTGGTTATTGGTAGCTCTATTATGAGACACGTGAATTTAGAGACCGAAGCCTCCACAGTCACATGCATTCCGGGGGCCAGAGCGGGCGACGTTGAGGCGCATCTTAAACTGCTGGCTAAAAATAAACACAAATACGGTAGGATTGTTATTCACGTCGGTGGTAATGATGTTCGTTTACGCCAATCAGAATGCACCAAACTTAATGTGGAGTCGGTGTGTAGTTATGCTAAAACAATGTCGGACACCGTAATCTTCTCTGGTCCCCTCCCCAATCTGATCAATGATGACATGTATAGCCGCATGTCATCATTTCAGCGCTGGTTGTCTTGGTGGTGCCCAGCAAACAATGTGGGCTTCGTAAATAACTGGACAGCCTTCTGGGGAAAACCTGGTCTGATTAAGAGAGACGGCATTCACCCTACTTTGAAAGGTGCAGATCTCATTTCGGCAAACATTTCAGGGCTTTGTGGACGTAATCCATGACAAACTGGAGTTGAGACCAGGAGGCAGAGTCGCAGTCTTACACGCTTCTCTGCGCTCTCTCCTAGGCAGTCACCCATAGGAATCCCGAACCCAATAAAATACCCAATATTAGCGGTGTGTGTGTCTGCCCAAGGACAATTTAAGGTACAACCTAATAGAGGTGTCATACATAATAACCTAATAAAAGTAAATGTAACAACTACTACAGTGCAACAAAACAGGAAGATTAAATGTGGTCTCTTAAACATAATATCTCTAGCATCTAAAGCAATATTGGTAAATGATTTAATATCAGATTATAATATTGATATATGCTGTCTCACTGAAACTTGGTTGAGACATGAAGAATATGTCAGCATAAATGAGGCCACTCCACCCAGCCATGTCAACACTCATATTGCTCGAGGCACGGGCCGAGGAGGCGGAGTTGCAGCAATCTTTGACTCAAGTTTACTTATCAATACTAAACCAAAATGTAATTATACCTCTTTTGAAAGCCTCGTTTTTAGTCTTACGCATCCAACCTGGAAAACTTTGCAGCCAATCTTATTTGTTACAGTGTATCGTGCACCAGGTCCTTATTCAGAATTCTTATCAGAATTCTCTGAGTTTTTATCAACTTTGGTTCTTAAAACAGACAAAGTAATTATCGTAGGTGACTTTAATATTCATGTTGACGATGATAAAAATAGCCTTACTGTTGCATTTAACTCTATATTAGATTCTGTTGGTTTCTGTCAGAGTGTAAATAAACCAACCCACTGTTATAATCACACTCTCGACCTTGTTCTGACTTATGGTATTGAAATTGAGCAACTATTAGTCGAACCGCATAATCCTGCTTTATCCGACCATTTCTTAGTAACTTTTGAAGTACTGTTACTAGACTACAAAGCATTAGTCAAAAGCTCTTGCAGCAGAAACCTATCCGTTAGTGCTATAGCCACATTTAAGGAAGAGATTCCACCAATACTTAACTCGATAGCATGTCTGCATGTAAGGGAGGAAACTTATACAAAATGTACACCACCCCAAATTGATCATGTTGTTGATAGTGCTATAGATGCGCTGCGAATAAAATTAGACTCTGTTGCTCCTTTGAAAAAGAAGAAAATAAAGCAACATAGATTAGCTCCATGGCATAATGCCGAAACCCGCAAAATAAAGCAAAAGTCTAGACAACTTGAAAGGATATGGCGTTCCACCAAACTTGAAGAATCTCGTTTAATTTGGCATATTACTCTCAATGAATATAAGAAAGCACTGCGTAAAGCGAGAGCAGCTACTACTCTTCATTAATAGATGAGAATAAGAATAATGCAAGATTTCTTTTCAGCACTGTAGCCAGGCTGACAGAGAGCCACAGCTCCATTGAGCCTTCTATTCCCATAGCACTCAGTAGTAATGATTTTATGTGCTTTTTTAACGATAAAATTGTTACTCTTAGAAACAAAATTAATGACCTCTTGCCTTCGACCAGTATAATGTTATCAACAGCTCCTGGAATCGTAAGTTCTAATATTACACGAGATAGTAAACTAGAATGCTTTTCAGCCATTAACCTTGAACAATTACATTCAATGATTCTCTCTTCTAAACCATCAACGTGCATGTTAGACCCAATTCCAACTAAGCTGTTGAAGGAAGTTTTTCCATTAATTAGCACTTCTTTATTAAATATTATGAATATGTCTTTATTATCAGGCTATGTTCCACAATCATTCAAAGTAGCAGTGATAAAACCGCTTCTTAAAAAGCACAACCTCGATCCAGAGGTTTTAGCCAACTATAGACCTATTTCTAATCTTCCGTTCCTCTCAGAGATTCTTGAGAAAGCGGTCGCAAAACAGTTGTGTGATTACTTAAAAAACAATGATTTATTTGAAGATTTTCAGTCTGGCTTTAGAACACATCATAGCACAGAGACAGCTCTGGTTAAAGTCACAAATGATATTCTAATAGCCTCAGACAAGGGACTTGTCTCTATTCTTGTTTTGCTCGATCTCAGTGCTGCATTTGATACTATCGACCATGATATCCTATTGCAAAGACTAGAGCACTTGGTTGGCATACAGGGAACTGCTTTAGGCTGGTTTAGGTCCTATCTATCTGAACGCTCTCAGTTTGTACGTGTCAACGATGAATCTTCCACGCAAACCAAAGTTAGCCATGGAGTGCCACAGGGCTCAGTGCTCGGACCTATTTTGTTCACATTATATATGCTTCCGTTATTCATTGTTATGCGGATGATACTCAACTATATTTATCAATTAAGCCTGATGAAATTAATCATCTAAATAAAATTCAAGACTGCCTTAAGGACTTAAAAACGTGGATGACCTTAAACTTTTTGATGTTAAACACGACCAAAACTGAAGTTATTGTACTTGGCCCGAAGAATCTACGAAACAAATTATCTAAAGATATACTAACTATGGATGGCATTAATTTGGCCTCCAGTGAGACTGTAAGGAATCTTGGTGTTATATTTGATCAGGATTTATCCTTTAACGCCCACATAAAATCAATTTCAAGGACCGCCTACTTCCATCTACGTAACATTTCAAAAATCAGGCATATCTTGCCTCAAAAGCGATGCAGAGAAACTAGTCCATGCATTTGTTACTTCTAGGCTGGATTATTGTAACTCTTTACTATCAGGGAGTACCAAAAAGTCAATCAAGTCGCTTCAGCTGATTCAAACATGCTGCGGCTCGTGTACTAACCAGAGTTAGGAGAAGGGACCACATTACTCCTGTTCTGGCTGCCTTACACTGGCTCCCTATAGAACACAGGATAGAATTTAAAATTCTTCTTCTCGCCTACAAAGCCCTTAATGGGCAGGCGCCATCTTACCTTAAAGAACTCATTATACCCTACTGTCCTACTAGGGCATTGCGTTCCAAGAATGCAGGGTTGTTGGTTGTTCCTAGAGTCTCTAAAAGTACAATGGGAGCCAGAGCCTTTTCTTATCAAGCTCCACATTTGTGGAATCAGCTTCCAGTTTGTGTTCGGGCGGCAGACACCCTATCCGTTTTTAAGAGTGCGCTTAAGACCTTCCTTTTTGATAAAGCTTATAGTTAGGGCTGATTAGATTCAGCCCCTAGTTTTGCTGATATAGGCTTAGTTTGTCGGGGGACATCTTACTTCTTCCTTCTCTCTGTCTATACCCGTGTACTCTCATGTTCCGATTAACCCAGCTTCCCCAAATGTCTTTCTTTTTGGGGTCTATATATGCTGGGATCCGGAGTCATGGATGATCCTGCGGTCTTGTGTCCTGGATCGCGAGCGCTGGATCTTGAGTCGTGGCTGTGGTCCTGGATCATCGGTCCTGGATGGATATCCTCGTGGATTCATCTT
The DNA here is from genome assembly GCA_036324585.1 of Champsocephalus esox. NCBI lineage: Eukaryota > Metazoa > Chordata > Actinopteri > Perciformes > Channichthyidae > Champsocephalus > Champsocephalus esox. The sequence goes on from CM070482.1 coordinate 144,725, forward strand.
CCTATTATACACACATGCATTTCCAAACATTTGGACTGCCTATGTTGCAAATGTATTATCTTTTCAATTTACACACGGCATCTATTGCACGTCTGTCCGTCCTGGGAGAGGGATCCCTCTCCCTGAGGTTTCTCCCATTTTTCCCTTTAAACTGGGTTTTCTTTGGAAGTTTTTCCTTGTACGATGTGAGGGTCTAAGGACAGAGGGTGTCGTATTGTCATACTGATATTCTGTACACACTGTGAAGACCACTGAGACAAATGTAACATGTGTGATATTGGGCTATATAAATAAACATTGATGGATTGATTGATTGATTGATTGATCTTTAATCTGCTGTTAAATCGTTCCTTCTGACGCCTGATTTAATGAAGAGTTCAGTCAGACTGAGAGATCTTCTCCAGTGTGTGTGTGTGTGTGTGTGTGTGTGTGTGTGCGTGTGTGTGTGTGTGTGTGTATAATATATAAATATAAAAACACAACGATTCCCTGAGAATTGCAGATAAAAGGCTTTTATTTTGAAGGGCAGTGAGAGGATTACACATGTCCGTTTGGGGGGGGCAGTGCATTCAGGGTCTTTGTTTACCACCCTGCACTCAGTGTGGGGGGGGGGTAATCTGCAATTCACCCAGTATTTACCACATTTAAATTTGTGAGGAATAAAAACATTATCATGTATTTATTTAGTTATTTATTAAAGCTTGGATTTACACCTAGATTATAAAGTCTCTTACAATAATCCTGTAAATGTATGGATTTCTAGTTTATGTATTTTAATCTCTGATAGTTCCTCTTCTGAATATTTAAATATATCCACTGAGTGTATATACTGAGTGGATTTATTTAAATATAACTGAATCTGAATTGATAAACGAATAATAACAAAATAATTAGAGACTAATAATTAATCGTTATGATGACAGGCTGCTATTTAATAATAAAAAGTATTAGCAGTTTAACAGTACACACACCCACACACACCCACACACACCCACACCCACACACACACACACACACACACCCACAGACACACCCACACACACACACACACACACACACACACACACCCAGACACACACACACAAACCCACACCCCCACACACACACACAAACACACACACACACACACAAACCCAAATAGTTGAGGGACCTCATGGTTACATTCCTACAAGGTCTCTACAGGGAGGGGCATTAGAGTGTGTGTGTGTGTGTGTGTGTGTGTGTGTGTGTGTGTGTGTGTGTGGGTGGGTGGGTGGGTGGTTGTGCGTGCGTGTGTGTGTGTGTGTGTGTGGGGGGGGGGTCTAAAGCAGAGCGATGGCAGCATGATTCAGGAATGAACGACAAGTGTTTTTATTTCAGTCACACCCACACACACACACGCATACACACACAGACAAACACACACACACTCATGAAAAATAAACTTACATTAACTCCTCAGCATGTTATTTTCTCTGATTATTAGATCATTAGATTATTAGTATCAGTTTGATCAGAATATTATTATATTAGTTTTGTATATATTTTTTCATTATATATATATACTGTATATATATAAATATACATATGAATCTGGTCCACTTCCTCTCTTTATATTTATTCGGAGCATCTTCATCACAGACACTCTCACTTCTCTTTTTGAACCCTCTCCACAGTCTGTGTGTATATCAGTAGATCTCTATGTGTATATCAGTAGATCTCTCTCTGTATATCAGTAGATCTCTGTGTGTATATCAGTTGATCTCTGAGTGTATATCAGTAGATCTCTGTTTGTATATCAGTAGATCTCTGAGTGTATATTAGTAGATCTCTGTGTGTGTATCAGTAGATCTATGTTTGTATATCAGTAGATCTCTGAGTGTATATCAGTAGATCTCTGTGTGTGTATCAGTAGATCTCTGTCTGTATATCAGTAGATATATGTGTGTATATCAGTAGATCTCTGTCTGTATATCAGTAGATCTCTGTCTGTATATCAGTAGATCTATTTGCGTATATCAGTAGATCTCTTTGTATATATAAGTATATCTCTGTGTGTATATCAGTATATCTATGTGAGTATATCAGTAGATCTCTTTCTTTATATCAGTAGATATCTGTGTGTATATCAGTAGATCTCTCTGTGTATATCAGTAGATCTCTGTGTGTATATCAGTAGATCTCTCTGTGTATATCAGTAGATCTCTCTGTGTATATCAGTATATCTCTGTGTGTATATCAGTAGATCTCTCTCTGTATATCAGTAGATCTCTGTGTGTATATCAGTAGATCTCTCTGTGTATATCAGTATATCTATGTGTGTATATCAGTAGATCTCTCTCTGTATATCAGTAGATCTCTGTGTGTATATCAGTAGATCTATGTGTGTATATCAGTAGATCTATGTGTGTATATCAGTAGATCTTTGTGTGTGTATATCAGTAGATCTCTGTGTGTATATCAGTAGATCTATGTATGTATATCAGTAGATCTTTGTGTGTATATCAGTAGATCTATGTGTGTATATCAGTAGATTTCTGTCTGTATATCAGTAGATCTCTGTGTGTATATCAGTAGATCTCTGTGTGTATATCAGTAGATCTCTGTGTGTATATCAGTAGATCTCTCTGTGTGTGTATCAGTAGATCTCTGTGTGTATATCAGTAGATCTCTGTGTGTATCAGTAGATCTCTGTCTGTGTATCAGTAGATCTATGTGTGTATATCAGTAGATCTCTGTATGTATATCAGTAGATCTCTGTCTGTATATCAGTAGATCTCTGTGTGTATATCAGTAGATCTCTGTGTTTATATCAGTAGATCTCTGTGTGTATATCAGTAGATCTCTGTGTGTATATCAGTATATCTCTGTGTGTATATCAGTAGATCTCTGTCTGTATATCAGTAGATCTCTGTCTGTATATCAGTAGATCTCTGTGTGTGTATCAGTAGATATCTGTGTGTATATCAGTAGATCTATTTGTGTATATCAGTAGATCTCTGTGTGTATATCAGTAGATCTCTGTGTGTATATCAGTAGATCTATGTTTGTATATCAGTAGATCTCTGTGTGTATATCAGTAGATCTCTGAGTGTATATCAGCAGATCTCTGTGTGAATATCAGTAGATCTTTGTGTCTATATCAATCAATCAATCAATCAATCAATGTTTATTTATATAGCCCAATATCACAAATGTTACATTTGTCTCAGTGGTCTTCACAGTGTGTACAGAATATCAGTATGACAATACGACACCCTCTGTCCTTAGACCCTCACATCGTACAAGGAAAAACTTCCAAAGAAAACCCAGTTTAAAGGGAAAAATGGGAGAAACCTCAGGGAGAGAGGGATCCCTCTCCCAGGACGGACAGACGTGCAATAGATGCCGTGTGTAAATTGAAAAGATAATACATTTGCAACATAGGTAGTCCAAATGTTTGGAAATGCATGTGTGTATAATAGGAAGATGAATCCACGAGGATATCCATCCAGGACCGATGATCCAGGACCACAGCCACGACTCGCGATCCAGCGCTCGCGATCCAGGACACAGGACCGCAGGATCATCCATGACTCCGGATCCCAGCATATATAGACCCCAAAAAGAAAGACATTTGGGGAAGCTGGGTTAATCGGAACATGAGAGTACACGGGTATAGACAGAGAGAAGGAAGAAGTAAGATGTCCCCCGACAAACTAAGCCTATATCAGCAAAACTAGGGGCTGAATCTAATCAGCCCTAACTATAAGCTTTATCAAAAAGGAAGGTCTTAAGCGCACTCTTAAAAACGGATAGGGTGTCTGCCGCCCGAACACAAACTGGAAGCTGATTCCACAAATGTGGAGCTTGATAAGAAAATGCTCTGGCTCCCATTGTACTTTTAGAGACTCTAGGAACAACCAACAACCCTGCATTCTTGGAACGCAATGCCCTAGTAGGCCAGCAGGGTATAATGAGTTATTTAAGGTAAGATGGCGCCTGCCCATTAAGGGCTTTGTAGGCGAGAAGAAGAATTTTAAATTCTATCCTGTGTTCTATAGGGAGCCAGTGTAAGGCAGCCAGAACAGGAGTAATGTGGTCCCTTTTCCTAACTCTGGTTAGTACACGAGCCGCAGCATTTTGAATCAGCTGAAGCGACTTGATTGACTTCTTGGTACTCCCTGATAGTAAAGAGTAACAATAATCCAGCCTAGAAGTAACAAATGCATGGACTAGTTTCTCTGCATCGTTTTGAGGCAAGATATGCCTGATTTTTGCAATGTTACGTAGATGGAAGTAGGCGGTCCTTGAAATTGATTTTATGTGGGCGTTAAAGGATAAATCCTGATCAAATATAACACCAAGATTCCTTACAGTCTCACTGGAGGCCAAATTAATGCCATCCATAGTTAGTATATCTTTAGATAATTTGTTTCGTAGATTCTTCGGGCCAAGTACAATAACTTCAGTTTTGGTCGTGTTTAACATCAAAAAGTTTAAGGTCATCCACGTTTTTAAGTCCTTAAGGCAGTCTTGAATTTTATTTAGATGATTAATTTCATCAGGCTTGATTGATAAATATAGTTGAGTATCATCCGCATAACAATGAAAGTTTACAGAATGATTCCTTATAATATTGCCTAACGGAAGCATATATAATGTGAACAAAATAGGTCCGAGCACTGAGCCCTGTGGCACTCCATGGCTAACTTTGGTTTGCGTGGAAGATTCATCGTTGACACGTACAAACTGAGAGCGTTCAGATAGATAGGACCTAAACCAGCCTAAAGCAGTTCCCTGTATGCCAACCAAGTGCTCTAGTCTTTGCAATAGGATGTCATGGTCGATAGCATCAAATGCAGCACTGAGATCGAGCAAAACAAGAATAGAGACAAGTCCCTTGTCTGAGGCTATTAGAATATCATTTGTGACTTTAACCAGAGCTGTCTCTGTGCTATGATGTGTTCTAAAGCCAGACTGAAAATCTTCAAATAAATCATTGTTTTTTAAGTAATCACACAACTGTTTTGCGACCGCTTTCTCAAGAATTTTTGAGAGGAACGGAAGATTAGAAATAGGTCTATAGTTGGCTAAAACCTCTGGATCGAGGTTGTGCTTTTTAAGAAGCGGTTTTATCACTGCTACTTTGAATGATTGTGGAACATAGCCTGATAATAAAGACATATTCATAATATTTAATAAAGAAGTGCTAATTAATGGAGAAACTTCCTTCAACAGCTTAGTTGGAATTGGGTCTAACATGCACGTTGATGGTTTAGAAGAGAGAATCATTGAATGTAATTGTTCAAGCTTAATGGCTGAAAAGCATTCTAGTTTACAATCTAGTGTAATATTAGAACTTACGATTCCGGGAGCTGTTGATAACACTATACTGGTCGAAGGCAAGAGGTCATTAATTTTGTTTCTAAGAGTAACAATTTTATCGTTAAAAAAGCACATAAAATCATTACTACTGAGTGCTATGGGAATAGAAGGCTCAATGGAGCTGTGGCTCTCTGTCAGCCTGGCTACAGTGCTGAAAAGAAATCTTGCATTATTCTTATTCTCATCTATTAATGAACAGTAGTAGCTGCTCTCGCTTTACGCAGTGCTTCTTATATTCATTGAGAGTAATATGCCAAATTAAACGAGATTCTTCAAGTTTAGTGGAACGCCATATCCTTTCAAGTTGTCTAGACTTTTGCTTTATTTTGCGGGTTTCGGCATTATGCCATGGAGCTAATCTATGTTGCTTTATTTTCTTCTTTTTCAAAGGAGCAACAGAGTCTAATTTTATTCGCAGCGCATCTATAGCACTATCAACAACATGATCAATTTGGGGTGGTGTACATTTTGTATACGTTTCCTCCCTTACATGCAGACATGCTATCGAGTTAAGTATTGGTGGAATCTCTTCCTTAAATGTGGCTATAGCACTAACGGATAGGTTTCTGCTGCAAGAGCTTTTGACTAATGCTTTGTAGTCTAGTAACAGTACTTCAAAAGTTACTAAGAAATGGTCGGATAGAGCAGGATTATGCGGTTCGACTAATAGTTGCTCAATTTCAATACCATAAGTCAGAACAAGGTCGAGAGTGTGATTATAACAGTGGGTTGGTTTATTTACACTCTGACAGAAACCAACAGAATCTAATATAGAGTTAAATGCAACAGTAAGGCTATTTTTATCATCGTCAACATGAATATTAAAGTCACCTACGATAATTACTTTGTCTGTTTTAAGAACCAAAGTTGATAAAAACTCAGAGAATTCTGATAAGAATTCTGAATAAGGACCTGGTGCACGATACACTGTAACAAATAAGATTGGCTGCAAAGTTTTCCAGGTTGGATGCGTAAGACTAAAAACGAGGCTTTCAAAAGAGGTATAATTACATTTTGGTTTAGTATTGATAAGTAAACTTGAGTCAAAGATTGCTGCAACTCCACCTCCTCGGCCCGTGCCTCGAGCAATATGAGTGTTGACATGGCTGGGTGGAGTGGCCTCATTTATGCTGACATATTCTTCATGTCTCAACCAAGTTTCAGTGAGACAGCATATATCAATATTATAATCTGATATTAAATCATTTACCAATATTGCTTTAGATGCTAGAGATATTATGTTTAAGAGACCACATTTAATCTTCCTGTTTTGTTGCACTGTAGTAGTTGTTACATTTACTTTTATTAGGTTATTATGTATGACACCTCTATTAGGTTTTACCTTAAATTGTCCTTGGGCAGACACACACACCGCTAATATTGGGTATTTTATTGGGTTCGGGATTCCTATGGGTGACTGCCTAGGAGAGAGCGCAGAGAAGCGTGTAAGACTGCGACTCTGCCTCCTGGTCTCAACTCCAGTTTGTCATGGATTACGTCCACAAAGCCCTGAAATGTTTGCCGAAATGAGATCTGCACCTTTCAAAGTAGGGTGAATGCCGTCTCTCTTAATCAGACCAGGTTTTCCCCAGAAGGCTGTCCAATTATTTACGAAGCCCATATTGTTCGCTGGGCACCACCAAGACAACCAGCGCTGAAATGATGACGTGCGGCTATACATGTCATCATTGATCAGATTGGGGAGGGGACCAGAGAAGATTATGGTGTCCGACATTGTTTTAGCATAACTACACACCGACTCCACATTAAGTTTGGTGCATTCTGATTGGCGTAAACGAACATCATTACCACCGACGTGAATAACAATCCTACCGTATTTGTGTTTATTTTTAGCCAGCAGTTTAAGATGCGCCTCAACGTCGCCCGCTCTGGCCCCCGGAATGCATGTGACTGTGGAGGCTTCGGTCTCTAAATTCACGTGTCTCATAATAGAGCTACCAATAACCAGAGTTGGCTTCTCAGCGGGTGTCTCGCTGAATGGGGAATATCTGTTAGATACGTGAACGGGTTGGTGGGGACCTGCGGGTTTCGCGTTATGCCCCTTCTGAACAGTCACCCAGTCTCCCTGCTGCTCGGGAGTTGCCGGGGGACGGCTAAGAGGAGCTACCTTTGGCCGGTCCGCACTGGCGGACCGGCTGAGTTACTTTCTAAGATGCGGAGCCGAGCTTCTATGGCTATGATTCCCGCCTCCAACCTAACAACTATACTACATTTAACACATGTATCCTTACCAGTAAGGGAGGCCGGGAAGTAACCAAACATGAGACAGGAAGAGCAGGAAATAGCACCAGAGGGTGGGGAGAGAGCCATGGCTAGCTATCAAGCTAAAGTAGCTACCGTTAGCAAACCCGAAAAGAGTGTAGGCAACTGTGGAGTTACAGTCGCTAAGAGAAGGAGAGTTGTGAGTGCTTAAGCTGTAGTAACGTGTGATTACAACGTCAGGCAGTTGCCATGATCAAGAGTTTTAAAACGATCGATTAAGTTTAAGTTAATAAGCTATCAGCAACAGAACAGACACACGGGATACCCGGAGATGACAACAACAACCGGAAGTTACAACGTGCAACGTGCTCACCGCAATAGGTTCCTCCTTCAGGAAACACACATCAGAACACACACATCAGTAGATCTCTTTCTGTATATCAGTAGATCTCTGTGAGTATATCAGTAGATCTCTGAGTGTATATCAGCAGATTTCTGAGTGTATATCAGTAGATCTCTGTGAGTATATCAGTAGATCTCTGTGTGAATATCAGTAGATCTTTGTGTGTATATCAGCAGATCTCTGAGTGTATATCAGCAGATCTCTGTGTGAATATCAGTAGATCTCTGAGTGTATATCAGCAGATCTCTTTCTGTATATCAGTAGATCTCTGTGAGTATATCAGTAGATCTCTGAGTGTATATCAGCAGATTTCTGAGTGTATATCAGTATATCTCTGTGAGTATATCAGTAGATCTCTGTGTGAATATCAGTAGATCTTTGTGTGTATATCAGTAGATCTCTTTCTGTATATCAGTAGATCTCTGAGTGTATATCAGTAGATCTCTTTCTGTATATCAGTAGATCTCTGTGTGTATATCAGTAGATCTCTTTCTGTATATCAGTAGATCTCTGTGTGTATATCAGTAGATCTCTTTCTGTATATCAGTAGATCTCTGTGTGTATATCAGTAGATCTCTGTTTCAATATTGCAGCTGATTTTCAGAAACCTTTCTCATCTATCTTTCATGTTTTCATGTTTCTGGTTAAAAACCACTAAGAGCTTTTAATGCACTTCTTCTTCTGCTTGAATAAAACCTGCGGCGGCTGTTTACTGGAACATCGCCCACTGATATATTAATATTATTATCAGGTTGTTCTTCACCATTAAAGTGGAAAGGAACCAGTTAAACCATCAATGACAGAATATTATAAATGATAATAATCATATTATTTTATGATGGATGAAGATATTTTATTATTAATGAAGTTTAATGTCAGAAAACGGAATAAATGTCCAAAGAGATGTGAGATATTAAATCATTCATTCGCTGTTTCACCTCTCGTCTGTCCCTGACACAAATTATTAAAATGTGAAATCTTTAATAAGAAAACAAATATTAAATCACTGAAATAAAATAAATGAAAAAGAGATCAATAATCATGATGATGATGATGATGATGATGATGATGATGATGATGATGATGATGATGATGATGATGATGATGATGATGATGATGATGATGATGATGATGATGATGATGATGATGATGATGATGATATTATTAAATCCCCCGGTTGTATTCCTCTGTTGGCACTTTGCTCTGAGGTTTCAGCAGGAAGTGGAGACACATCCAGTAACACTGGGCTCATTGTAATCAACCCCCGACTCACCCCCCAACTCCCATCACCCCCCGACTCAATCCCCGACTCAATCCCCGACTCACCCCCCAACTCCCATCACCCCCCGACTCAATCCCCGACTCACCCACCGACTCCCATCCCCCCGACTCACCCCACGACTCACCCCCCGATTCACAGGTAGGTTGACAGCAACGAGGAATGTGACTTTGTGTCGTGGTGCATACATAAAAGTAAAACAAAAATAATACACAGATAGAGAACTATTTGAAGAAAACAATAACATAAAAAATAATAAAAAAGATAGTAAAATAAAAAAGATAAAAAACAATAAAGCAGTATTTACATCGAAACAGAATGTAATAAAATATAAAAACAGATATTGTATTTTAAACAAACCAAGGATTCATTATTATCCTGATGCCAACCTGATGCTAACGTTACGCTAACCTTACCCTATCCTGATGCTATTCTGATGAATGAAAGGTTTTTGAGTTTCTGTAAACGATATGAAGCCGTTTGAATCTTCTTGAGTTGAGGAAAGACATCTGAGTTTACAGAAGACGTTGTTCTGACTTATTAGTCATTTTATTCAAAGAGATAGGGTTAGCCCTAAAGTGATGACGGAGCATCTCTTCTTCTGCAGGTTTCTGGAGGTAGTGAGTCAACGTCAAAGTCTCTCCATCAGCAGTTTCACTTCTCCATGTTCCAGGAACTGTGCGTGTGCGTGTGTGTATGCGTGTGCATGTGTGTGTGTGTGTGTGTGTGTGTGTGTGAATGCATTTTCCTTCGTTAAGAGGGCACGTCCAATTATTATAGTGAGGTTCAATAGAGTTGCAAAAATTAGTTTAAGCTGAAGGTAAATTGTAACTTCATCATGATGCCTTAAATGTGAAAATAAGTAAACGATCACACTTCAGCACCTGACTCTCAGTGTGTGTGTGTTATCAGACAGCAGCAGCAGTGTGTTTCAGTAATCAGAGGGGCGGGGCTTCAACCAACACACTGCATCTGATTGCAAACACGCACACACTCAGGTAAAGGGATAAACAGCATAACGTGTTTGTGTGTGTGTGTGTGTGTGTGTGTGTGTGTGTGTGTGTGTGTGTGTGTGTGTGTGTGTGTCTCTGCTGGTGGAGACGTGTAATAGGTTTAATAATGAGTTGACTCTTCATCCTCTTGTATCTCCTCTTCTTTCTGCAGTATGTATACTGAATATGAAAGTTTCTCTCTTAGTCCCAGCCTCTGACCTGGAAGTGGCTTCAAATGTTATCACACACACACACACACACACTCTCACAGGGTGTAGGTGGGGGGGAGGTACCGTTACGTTTTTAACGGACTTACAGAAACCCAAGGTGTTGAGACCTGATTAAAGATGTTGGTGACTCGACACCTTCAAAGAGGAACTGCTGCTGTTCCTCCTCACACACACCTTCAGATAACACACGCACTCACACACGCTCACACACACATGCTCACACACACACACACACTCACACACATTTCATTGCATCACATTTAGCTGACGCTTTTATCAAAAGCGACTTACAATAAGTACATTTGACCAGGAAGATACAACCTTGAAGAAAACAGAATCATAAAGTACATCAGGTTTCATAGAGCAAAACATTTCAAGTGCTACTCAGCTGGCTTTAGAGGAGCCAGTCCTTTGTTAGTATATAAGTGCTTTGTTAGTATATAAGAGCTTTGTTAGTCTATAAGTGCTTTGTTAGTATTAAGTGCTTTGTTAGTATATAAGTGCTTTGTTAGTATATAAGAGCTTTGTTAGTATATAAGTGCTTTGTTAGTCTATAAGTGCTTTGTTAGTATATAAGTGCTTTGTTAATAGTTCTATCCTCGAGGTGGAGTCGAGAGAGATGAGCTTCAGTCTGGAAGGTGTGTGAGCTTTCTGCTGTCCTGATGTCAATGGGAGCTCATTCCACCATCTTGGAGCCAGGACAGCAAACCCACGTGTTCCTGCTGATGGGAACTTGAGTCCCCCTCGCAGTGAGGCTGCAGCGAGCCGTTTGGCTGATGCAGAGCGGAGTGCACGTGCTGGGGTGCACGGTTTAACCATGTCCTGGATGTAGGAAGGGCCAGATCCATTCGCAGCATGGTACGCAAGCACCAGGGTCTTGAAGTGGTTAAGTTGGGTTAGTGGGTTAGGGTGTACATTGAGAAAGGCTAGGGGGTTAGGGTGTACATGGAGAAGGGCTAGGGGGTTAGGGTGTACATTGAGAAGGGTTAGGGGGTTAGGGTGTACATGGAGAAGTGTTGGGGTGGACATTGATAAGGGCTAGGGGGTTAGCGTGGACATGGAGAAGGGCTAGGGGGATAGGGTGGACATTGAGAAGGGTTAGGGGGTTAGGGTGTACATGGAGAAGTGTTGGGGTGGACATTGATAAGGGCTAGGGGGTTAGCGTGGACATGGAGAAGGGCTAGGGGGATAGGGTGGACATTGAGAAGGGTTAGGGGGTTAGGGTGGACATTGAGAAGGGTTGGGGTGAGGGTGTACATGGAGAAGGGCTAGGGGGTTAGGGTGTACATTGAGAAGGGTTAGGGGGTTAGGGTGTACATTGAGAAGGGCTAGGGGGTTAGGGTGGACATAGAGAAGGGCTAGGGGGTTAGGGTGGACATTGAGAAGGGCTAGGGGGTTAGGGTGGACATAGAGAAGGCCTAGGGGGTTAGGGTGGACATTGAGAAGGGCTAGGGGGCTAGGGTGGACATTGAGAAGGGTTAGGGGGTTAGGGTGTACATTGAGAAGGGTTGGGGTTAGGGTGTACATGGAGAAGGGCTAGGGGGTTAGGGTGTACATGGAGAAGGGTTAGGGGGTTAGGGTGGACATTGAGAAGGGTTAGGGGGTTAGGGTGTACATTGAGAAGGGCTAGGGGGTTAGGGTGGACATTGAGAAGGGCTAGGGGGTTAGGGTGGACATTGAGAAGGGCTAGGGGGTTAGGGTGGACATTGAGAAGGGCTAGGGGGTTAGGGTGGACATTGAGAAGGGTTAGTGGGTTAGGGTGTACATGGAGAAGGGCTAGGGGGTTAGGGTGTACATTGAGAAGGGCTAGGGGGTTAGGGTGTACATGGAGAAGGGTTAGGGGGTTAGGGTGGACATTGAGAAGGGCTAGGGAGATAGGGTGGACATTGAGAAGGGCTAGGGGGTTAGGGTGTACATGGAGAAGGGCTAGGGGGTTAGGGTGGACATTGAGAAGGGCTAGGGAGATAGGGTGGACATTGAGAAGGGCTAGGGGGTTAGGGTGGACATTGAGAAGGGCTAGGGGGTTAGGGTGGACATTGAGAAGGGTTAGGGGTTAGGGTGTACATTGAGAAGGGTTGGGGTTAGGGTGTACATGGAGAAAGGTTAGGGGGTTAGGGTGGACATTGAGAAGGGCTAGGGGGTTAGGGTGTACATGGAGAAGGGCTAGGGGGTTAGGGTGGACATTGAGAAGGGCTAGGGAGATAGGGTGGACATTGAGAAGGGCTAGGGGGATAGGGTGGACATTGAGAAGGGCTAGGGGGTTAGGGTGGACATTGAGAAGGGCTAGGGGGTTAGGGTGGACA
>CM070482.1:162500-180000 GCA_036324585.1 Champsocephalus esox
AGACCTGATGCTAAGCTAGGTCATGTTGCCCCCCCCTGATGCTAAGCTAGGTCATGTTGGCCCCCCCCCTGATGCTAAGCTCGTGTGTGTTTGTGTTTCAGGGTCCCGTTATGAGCGAGTGCTGTCGGGCCCGGAGACGGACGAGGACGAACGGATGCTTTCTGATGACCTCACTAACGGTGGAGGAGGGGGGAGGGGGGGGGGAGGATGAGGTTCCCTCCCCCCGGGTCGCCCCGGCCCTGCTGTCCTATAGAGAGGGGGGGGGCTCCTTCAGAGAGGGGGGGGGAAGCGAGGACCCCTCCTGGAGAGGAGACTCCAACACACACCTGGACGGCACAGGTGAGCCAATCAGATTCATATAATAATAATAATAATAATAATAATTAAAGCTGCAAGCAGCGTTGAGTGGGTCTTCGACGCTCCGCAGGCTGTTGTCCGCACGTCGACGTGTGTGTCTAGGTGTCTCGAGGACTCGTCCGTTGGCAAACGTGGGAAGTTTCAGGCGGATTGGACAATATATTTAGGAGTTACAGCAGTATCATGATAAACATTGTGTTTGATGGCGGGTGATCTGTCGCCATGGTAACGGCATTTGATGAAACCCCATAATATGCTTTGTTGTGTTGAGGGCTGGATCGTTATCAAACCTGTGAAGTTTTGGGCAATTTGGAGCATGTTAAATGGAGTTATGAGAAAAGCGTGTTTACCGGCGACCATTTTGTTACCATAGCAACGACATTTAAAGAAATCTGAAAAAACTGACACATATATGTCTCGAGGGCTTGACCGTTAGCACACATGTGAAATGTGAACACTTTTTTACCATTTACACAGGAGTTATAGCAATATGGTGCTTAACGGCGAGGGAAGCGTTGCCATGGCAATAGCTTTTGAGGAAAACTCACAATTGTCATATTGAGGTTTTGAGGGCCGGACCATTAGCCATCATCTGAAGTGTGGTGCCGTTTGGACGATTTTCATTGAATTAAGACAACACCGTGTTTCACCGTGTTTCAAATTAATCCTCGATTAAATTAATCCTCGATTAAATGATGACATCCCCTAATTAACATAGAGCTGTTGAGGGCCGGACCATTAATGATAGTCTGAAGTCTGGTGGTTTTAGTCCTGAAACTGTCCCTGAGTCTGGTGGTTTTAGACCTGAAACTGTCCATGAGTCTGGTGGTTTTAGTCCTGAAACTGTCCATGAGTCTGGTGGTTTTAGTCCTGAAACTGTCTCTGAGTCTGGTGGTTTTAGTCCTGAAACTGTCCCTGAGTCTGGTGGTTTTAGTCCTGAAACTGTCCCTGAGTCTGGTGGTTTTAGTCCTGAAACTGTCTCTGAGTCTGGTGGTTTTAGTCCTGATGCTGTCCCTGAGTCTGGTGGTTTTAGACCTGAAACTGTCTCTGAGTCTGGTGGTTTTAGTCCTGAAACTGTCTCTGAGTCTGGTGGTTTTAGTCCTGATGCTGTCCCTGAGTCTGGTGGTTTTAGTCCTGAAACTGTCTCTGAGTCTGGTGGTTTTAGTCCAGATGCTGTCCCTGAGTCTGGTGGTTTTAGACCTGATGCTGTCTCTGAGTCTGGTGGTTTTAGACCTGAAACTGTCTCTGAGTCTGGTGGTTTTAGTCCTGAAACTCTCTCTGAGTCTGGTGGTTTTAGTCCTGAAACTGTCCCTGAGTCTGGTGGTTTTAGTCCTGAAACTGTCCCTGAGTCTGGAGGTTTTAGTCCTGATGCTGTCCCTGAGTCTGGTGGTTTTAGTCCTGAAACTGTCTCTGAGTCTGGTGGTTTTAGTCCTGAAACTCTCTCTGAGTCTGGTGGTTTTAGTCCTGAAACTGTCCCTGAGTCTGGTGGTTTTAGACCTGAAACTGTCCCTGAGTCTGGTGGTTTTAGACCTGAAACTGTCCCTGAGTCTGGTGGTTTTAGACCTGAAACTGTCCCTGAGTCTGGTGGTTTTAGTCCTGAAACTGTCCCTGAGTCTGGTGGTTTTAGACCTGAAACTGTCCCTGAGTCTGGTGGTTTTAGTCCTGAAACTGACTCTGAGTCTGGTGGTTTTAGTCCTGAAACTGTCCCTGAGTCTGGTGGTTTTAGACCTGAAACTGTCCCTGAGTCTGGTGGTTTTAGTCCTGAAACTCTCTGAGTCTGGTGGTTTTAGTCTTGAAACTGTCCCTGAGTCTGGTGGTTTTAGTCCTGAAACTGTCCCTGAGTCTGGTGGTTTTAGACCTGAAACTGTCTCTGAGTCTGGTGGTTTTAGTCCTGAAACTGTCCATGAGTCTGGTGGTTTTAGTCCTGAAACTGTCTCTGAGTCTGGTGGTTTTAGTCCTGATACTGTCCCTGAGTCTGGTGGTTTTAGACCTGAAGCTGTCTCTGAGTCTGGTGGTTTTAGACCTGAAACTGTCTCTGAGTCTGGTGGTTTTAGTCCTGAAACTGTCTCTGAGTCTGGTGGTTTTAGTCCTGAAACTGTCCCTGAGTCTGGTGGTTTTAGACCTGAAGCTGTCTCTGAGTCTGGTGGTTTTAGTCCTGAAACTGTCCCTGAGTCTGGTGGTTTTAGTCCTGAAACTGTCTCTGAGTCTGCTGGTTTTAGTCCTGAAACTGTCTCTGAGTCTGGTGGTTTTAGTCCTGAAACTGTATCTGAGTCTGGTGGTTTTAGTCCTGAAACTGTCTCTGAGTC
Source organism: Champsocephalus esox (assembly GCA_036324585.1). NCBI lineage: Eukaryota > Metazoa > Chordata > Actinopteri > Perciformes > Channichthyidae > Champsocephalus > Champsocephalus esox. Next base: position 165,164 of record CM070482.1, read on the forward strand.
TGGTGGTTTTAGACCTGAAAATGTCCCTGAGTCTGGTGGTTTTAGACCTGAAACTGTCCCTGAGTCTGGTGGTTTTAGACCTGAAACTGTCCCTGAGTCTGGTGGTTTTAGACCTGAAACTGTCTCTGAGTCTGGTGGTTTTAGTCCTGAAACTGTCCCTGAGTCTGGTGGTTTTAGTCCTGAAACTATATCTGAGTCTGGTGGTTTTAGTCCTGAAACTGTCTCTGGGTCTGGTGGTTTTAGACCTGATGCTGTCCCTGAGTCTGGTGGTTTTAGACCTGAAACTGTCCCTGAGTCTGGTGGTTTTAGTCCTGAAACTGTCCCTGAGTCTGGTGGTTTTAGTCCTGAAGCTGTCCATGAGTCTGGTGGTTTTAGACCTGAAACTGTACCCTGAGTCTGGTGGTTTTAGACCTGAAACTGTCTCTGAGTCTGGAGGTTTTAGTCCTGAAACTGTCCCATGAGTCTGGTGGTTTTTAGTCCTGAAACTGTCCCTGAGTCTGGTGGTTTTAGTCCTGAAACTGTCTCTGAGTCTGCTGGTTTTAGTCCTGAAACTGTCTCTGAGTCTGGTGGTTTTAGTCCTGAAACTGTCTCTGAGTCTGGTGGGTTTTAGTCCTGAAACTGTCCCTGAGTCTGGTGGTTTTAGACCTGATGCTGTCCCTGAGTCTGGTGGTTTTAGACCTGATACTGTCCCTGAGTCTGGTGGTTTTAGTCCTGAAACTGTATCTGAGTCTGGTGGTTTTAGTCCTGAAACTGTCTCTGAGTCTGGTGGGTTTAGTCCTGAAACTGTCCCTGAGTCTGGTGGTTTTAGACCTGATGCTGTCCCTGAGTCTGGTGGTTTTAGACCTGATACTGTCCCTGAGTCTGGTGGTTTTAGTCCTGAAACTGTCCCTGAGTCTGGTGGTTTTAGACCTGAAACTGTCCCTGAGTCTGGTGGTTTTAGACCTGAAAATGTCACTGAGTCTGGTGGTTTTAGACCTGAAACTGTCCCTGAGTCTGGTGGTTTTAGACCTGAAACTGTCCCTGAGTCTGGTGGTTTTAGACCTGAAACTGTCTCTGAGTCTGGTGGGTTTAGTCCTGAAACTGTCCCTGAGTCTGGTGGTTTTAGTCCTGAAACTATATCTGAGTCTGGTGGTTTTAGTCCTGAAACTGTCTCTGGGTCTGGTGGTTTTAGACCTGATGCTGTCCCTGAGTCTGGTGGTTTTAGACCTGAAACTGTCCCTGAGTCTGGTGGTTTTAGTCCTGAAACTGTCCCTGAGTCTGGTGGTTTTAGTCTGATGCTGTCCATGAGTCTGGTGGTTTTAGACCTGAAACTGTCTCTGAGTCTGGTGGTTTTAGACCTGAAACTGTCCCTGAGTCTGGTGGTTTTAGACCTGAAACTGTCCCTGAGTCTGGTGGTTTTAGTCCTGAAACTGTCTCTGAGTCTGGAGGTTTTAGACCTGAAACTGTCCTGAGTCTGGTGGTTTTAGTCCTGAAACTGTCCCTGAGTCTGGTGGTTTTAGACCTGAAACTGTCCCTGAGTCTGGTGGTTTTAGTCCCAATGCTGTCCCTGAGTCTGGTGGTTTTAGTCCTGAAACTGTCTCTGAGTCTGGTGGTTTTAAACCTGAAACTGTCCCTGAGTCTGGTGGTTTTAGTCCTGAAACTCTCTGAGTCTGGTGGTTTTAGTCTTGAAACTGTCCCTGAGTCTGGTGGTTTTAGTCTTGAAACTGTCCCTGAGTCTGGTGGTTTTAGACCTGAAACTGTCTCTGAGTCTGGTGGTTTTAGTCCTGAAACTGTCCATGAGTCTGGTGGTTTTAGTCCTGAAACTGTCTCTGAGTCTGGTGGTTTTAGTCCTGAAACTGTCCCTGAGTCTGGTGGTTTTAGACCTGATGCTGTCTCTGAGTCTGGTGGTTTTAGACCTGAAACTGTCTCTGAGTCTGTGGTTTTAGTCCTGAAACTGTCTCTGAGTCTGGTGGTTTTAGTCCTGAAACTGTCCCTGAGTCTGGTGGTTTTAGACCTGATGCTGTCTCTGAGTCTGGTGGTTTTAGTCCTGAAACTGTCCCTGAGTCTGGTGGTTTTAGTCCTGAAACTGTCTCTGAGTCTGCTGGTTTTAGTCCTGAAACTGTCTCTGAGTCTGGTGGTTTTAGTCCTGAAACTGTATCTGAGTCTGGTGGTTTTAGTCCTGAAACTGTCTCTGAGTCTGGTGGTTTTAGACCTGAAAATGTCCCTGAGTCTGGTGGTTTTAGACCTGAAACTGTCCCTGAGTCTGGTGGTTTTAGACCTGAAACTGTCCCTGAGTCTGGTGGTTTTAGACCTGAAACTGTCTCTGAGTCTGGTGGGTTTAGTCCTGAAACTGTCCCTGAGTCTGGTGGTTTTAGTCCTGAAACTATATCTGAGTCTGGTGGTTTTAGTCCTGAAACTGTCTCTGAGTCTGGTGGTTTTAGACCTGAAGCTGTCCCTGAGTCTGGTGGTTTTAGACCTGAAACTGTCCCTGAGTCTGGTGGTTTTAGTCCTGAAACTGTCCCTGAGTCTGGTGGTTTTAGTCCTGATGCTGTCCATGAGTCTGGTGGTTTTAGACCTGAAACTGTCCCTGAGTCTGGTGGTTTTAGACCTGAAACTGTCTCTGAGTCTGGTGGTTTTAGTCCTGAAACTGTCCATGAGTCTGGTGGTTTTAGTCCTGAAACTGTCCTGAGTCTGGTGGTTTTAGTCCTGAAACTGTCTCTGAGTCTGTGGTTTTAGTCCTGAAACTGTCTCTGAGTCTGGTGGTTTTAGTCCTGAAACTGTATCTGAGTCTGGTGGTTTTAGTCCTGAAACTGTCTCTGAGTCTGGTGGGTTTTAGTCCTGAAACTGTCCCTGAGTCTGGTGGTTTTAGACCTGATGCTGTCCCTGAGTCTGGTGGTTTTAGACCTGATACTGTCCCTGAGTCTGGTGGTTTTAGTCCTGAAACTGTCCCTGAGTCTGGTGGTTTTAGACCTGAAACTGTCCCTGAGTCTGGTGGTTTTAGACCTGAAAATGTCACTGAGTCTGGTGGTTTTAGACCTGAAACTGTCCCTGAGTCTGGTGGTTTTAGACCTGAAACTGTCCCTGAGTCTGGTGGTTTTAGACCTGAAACTGTCTCTGAGTCTGGTGGGTTTTAGTCCTGAAACTGTCCCTGAGTCTGGTGGTTTTAGTCCTGAAACTGTATCTGAGTCTGGTGGTTTTAGTCCTGAAACTGTCTCTGGGTCTGGTGGTTTTAGACCTGATGCTGTCCCTGAGTCTGGTGGTTTTAGACCTGAAACTGTCCCTGAGTCTGGTGGTTTTAGTCCTGAAACTGTCCCTGAGTCTGGTGGTTTTAGTCCTGATGCTGTCCATGAGTCTGGTGGTTTTAGATCTGAAACTGTCTCTGAGTCTGGTGGTTTTAGACCTGAAACTGTCCCTGAGTCTGGTGGTTTTAGACCTGAAACTGTCCCTGAGTCTGGTGGTTTTAGTCCTGAAACTGTCTCTGAGTCTGGAGGTTTTAGACCTGAAACTGTCCATGAGTCTGGTGGTTTTAGTCCTGAAACTGTCCCTGAGTCTGGTGGTTTTAGACCTGAAACTGTCCCTGAGTCTGGTGGTTTTAGTCCCGAATGCTGTCCCTGAGTCTGGTGGTTTTAGTCCTGAAACTGTCTCTGAGTCTGGTGGTTTTAGACCTGAAACTGTCCCTGAGTCTGGTGGTTTTAGACCTGAAACTGTCTCTGAGTCTGGTGGTTTAGACCTGAAACTGTCTCTGAGTCTGGTGGTTTTAGTCCTGAAACTGTCCCTGAGTCTGGTGGTTTTAGACCTGATGCTGTCCCTGAGTCTGGTGGTTTTAGACCTGAAAGCTGTCCCTGAGTCTGGTGGTTTTAGTCCTGAAACTGTATCTGAGTCTGGTGGTTTTAGTCCTGAAACTGTCTCTGAGTCTGGTGGTTTTAGACCTGAAACTGTCCCTGAGTCTGGTGGTTTTAGACCTGAAACTGTCCCTGAGTCTGGTGGTTTTAGTCCTGAAACTGTCCCTGAGTCTGGTGGTTTTAGTCCTGAAACTGTCCCTGAGTCTGGTGGTTTTAGTCCTGAAACTGTCTCTGAGTCTGGTGGTTTTAGTCCTGAAACTGTCCCTGAGTCTGGTGGTTTTAGTCCTGAAACTGTCTCTGAGTCTGGTGGTTTTAGTCCTGAAACTGTCTCTGGGTCTGGTGGTTTTAGACCTGAAACTGTCCCTGAGTCTGGTGGTTTTTAGTCCTGAAACTGTCCCTGAGTCTGGTGGTTTTAGTCCCGAAAAGCTGTCTCTGAGTCTGGTGGTTTTAGACCTGAAACTGTCTCTGAGTCTGGTGGTTTTAGTCCTGAAACTGTCTCTGAGTCTGGTGGTTTTAGTCCTGAAACTGTCTCTGAGTCTGGTGGTTTTAGACCTGAAACTGTCCCTGAGTCTGGTGGTTTTTATCCTGAAACTGTCCCTGAGTCTGGTGGTTTTAGTCCCAATGCTGTCTCTGAGTCTGGTGGTTTTAGACCTGAAACTGTCCCTGAGTCTGGTGGTTTTAGTCCTGAAACTGTCCTGAGTCTGGTGGTTTTAGTCCTGAAACTGTCTCTGAGTCTGGTGGTTTTAGACCTGAAACTGTCCCTGAGTCTGGTGGTTTTTATCCTGAAACTGTCCCTGAGTCTGGTGGTTTTAGTCCTGAATGCTGTCTCTGAGTCTGGTGGTTTTAGACCTGAAACTGTCCCTGAGTCTGGTGGTTTTAGACCTGAAACTGTCCCTGAGTCTGGTGGTTTTTAGTCCTGAAACTGTCCCTGAGTCTGGTGGTTTTAGTCCCTGATAGCTGTCTCTGAGTCTGGTGGTTTTAGACCTGAAACTGTCTCTGAGTCTGGTGGTTTTAGTCCTGAAACTGTCTCTGAGTCTGGTGGTTTTAGTCCTGAAACTGTCTCTGGGTCTGGTGGTTTTAGACCTGAAACTGTCCCTGAGTCTGGTGGTTTTTAGTCCTGAAACTGTCCCTGAGTCTGGTGGTTTTAGTCCCAATGCTGTCTCTGAGTCTGGTGGTTTTAGACCTGAAACTGTCCCTGAGTCTGGTGGTTTTAGTCCTGAAACTGTCCCTGAGTCTGGTGGTTTTAGTCCTGAAACTGTCTCTGAGTCTGGTGGTTTTAGCACCTGAAACTGTCCCTGAGTCTGGTGGTTTTTATCCTGAAACTGTCCCTGAGTCTGGTGGTTTTAGTCCCAATGCTGTCTCTGAGTCTGGTGGTTTTAGACCTGAAACTGTCCCTGAGTCTGGTGGTTTTAGACCTGAAACTGTCCCTGAGTCTGGTGGTTTTTATCCTGAAACTGTCCCTGAGTCTGGTGGTTATAGTCCCGATGCTGTCTCTGAGTCTGGTGGTTTTAGACCTGAAACTGTCCCTGAGTCTGGTGGTTTTAGACCTGAAACTGTCTCTGAGTCTGGTGGTTTTAGTCCTGAAACTGTCTCTGAGTCTGGAGGTTTTAGCCCTTAAACTGTCCCTGAGTCTGGTGGTTTTAGTCCTGAAACTGTCTCTGAGTCTGGAGGTTTTAGCCCTTAAACTGTCCCTGAGTCTGGTGGTTTTAGTCCTGAAACTGTCTCTGAGTCTGGAGGTTTTAGCCCTGAAACTGTCCCTGAGTCTGGTGGTTTTAGTCCCAATGCTGTCCATGAGTCTGGTGGTTTTAGACCTGAAACTGTCCCTGAGTCTGGTGGTTTTAGACCTGAAACTGTCCCTGAGTCTGGTGGTTTTAGTCCTGAAACTGTCCCTGAGTCTGGTGGTTTTAGTCCTGAAACTGTCTCTGAGTCTGGTGGTGTTAGTCCTGAAACTGTCTCTGAGTCTGGTGGTTTTAGACCTGAAACTGTCTCTGAGTCTGGTGGTTTTAGTCCTGAAACTGTCCCTGAGTCTGGTGGTTTTAGTCCTGAAACTGTCTCTGAGTCTGGTGGTTTTAGTCTGAAACTGTCTCTGAGTCTGGTGGTTTTAGTCCTGAAACTGTCCCTGAGTCTGGTGGTTTTAGACCTGAAACTGTCCCTGAGTCTGGTGGTTTTAGTCCTGAAACTGTCCCTGAGTCTGGTGGTTTTAGTCCTGAAACTGTCCCTGAGTCTGGTGGTTTTAGTCCTGAATGCTGTCTCTGAGTCTGGTGGTTTTAGACCTGAAACTGTCCCTGAGTCTGGTGGTTTTAGACCTGAAACTGTCCCTGAGTCTGGTGGTTTTAGACCTGAAACTGTCCCTGAGTCTGGTGGTTTTAGTCCTGAAACTGTCCCTGAGTCTGGTGGTTTTAGACCTGAAACTGTAACTGAGTCTGGTGGTTTTAGTCCTGAAACTGTCCCTGAGTCTGGTGGTTTTAGACCTGATGCTGTCCCTGAGTCTGGTGGTTTTAGACCTGAAACTGTCACTGAGTCTGGTGGTTTTAGTCCTGAAACTGTCCCTGAGTCTGGTGGTTTTAGACCTGAAACTGTACCTGAGTCTGGTGGTTTTAGTCCTGAAACTGTACTGAGTCTGGTGGTTTTAGTCCTGAAACTGTCCCTGAGTCTGGTGGTTTTAGACCTGAAGCTGTCCCTGAGTCTGGTGGTTTTAGTCCTGAAACTGTCTCTGAGTCTGGTGGTTTTAGACCTGAAACTGTCCCTGAGTCTGGTGGTTTTAGACCTGAAACTGTCTCTGAGTCTGGTGGTTTAGTCCTGAAACTGTCCCTGAGTCTGGTGGTTTTAGTCCTGAAACTGTCTCTGAGTCTGCTGGTTTTAGTCCTGAAACTGTCTCTGAGTCTGGTGGTTTTAGTCCTGAAATTGTATCTGAGTCTGGTGGTTTTAGTCCTGAAACTGTCTCTGAGTCTGGTGGTTTTAGACCTGATGCTGTCCCTGAGTCTGGTGGTTTTAGACCTGAAACTGTCCCTGAGTCTGGTGGTTTTAGTCCTGAAACTGTCCCTGAGTCTGGTGGTTTTAGTCCTGATGCTGTCCCTGAGTCTGGTGGTTTTAGTCCTGAAACTGTCCCTGAGTCTGGTGGTTTTAGACCTGAAACTGTCCCTGAGTCTGGTGGTTTTAGACCTGAAAACTGTCTCTGAGTCTGGTGGTTTTAGACCTGAAACTGTCCCTGAGTCTGGTGGTTTTAGTCCTGAAACTGTCCCTGAGTCTGGTGGTTTTAGACCTGAAACTGTCCCTGAGTCTGGTGGTTTTAGACCTGAAACTGTCACTGAGTCTGGTGGTTTTAGTCCTGAAACTGTCCCTGAGTCTGGTGGTTTTAGACCTGAAACTGTAACTGAGTCTGGTGGTTTTAGTCCTGAAACTGTCCCTGAGTCTGGGGGTTTTAGTCCTCAAACTGTCTCTGAGTCTGGTGGTTTTTAGTCCTGAAACTTTCCCTGAGTCTGGTGGTTTTAGTCCTGAGACTTTCTCCGAGTCTGGAGGTTTTAGTCCTGAAACTGTCTCTGAGTCTGGAGGTTTTAGTCCAGAAACTGTCTCTGAGTCTGGTGGTTTTAGTCCTGATGCTGTCTCTGAGTCTGGTGGTTTTAGTCCTGAAACTGTCTCTGAGTCTGGTGGTTTTAGTCCTGAAACTGTCTCTGAGTCTGGTGGTTTTAGTCCTGAGACTTTCTCCGAGTCTGGAGGTTTTAGTCCTGAAACTGTCTCTGAGTCTGCTGGTTTTAGTCCTGATGCTGTCTCTGAGTCTGGTTGTTTTAGCCCTGAAACTGTCTCTGAGTCTGGAGGTTTTAGTCCAGAAACTGTCTCTGAGTCTGGTGGTTTTAGTCCTGATGCTGTCTCTGAGTCTGGTGGTTTTAGTCCTGAAACTGTCTCTGAGTCTGGTGGTTTTAGTCCTGAAACTGTCCCTTAGTCTGGTTGTTTTAGTCCTGAAACTGTCCCTGAGTCTGGTGGGTTTAGTCCTGAAACTGTCCCTGAGTCTGGTGGTTTTAGTCCTGAAACTGTCTCTGAGTCTGCTGGTTTTAGTCCTGAAACTGTCTCTGAGTCTGGTGGTTTTAGTCCTGAAATTGTATCTGAGTCTGGTGGTTTTAGTCCTGAAACTGTCTCTGGGTCTGGTGGTTTTAGACCTGATGCTGTCCCTGAGTCTGGTGGTTTTAGACCTGAAACTGTCCCTGAGTCTGGTGGTTTTAGTCCTGAAACTGTCCCTGAGTCTGGTGGTTTTAGTCCTGATGCTGTCCCTGAGTCTGGTGGTTTTAGTCCTGAAACTGTCCCTGAGTCTGGTGGTTTTAGACTTGAAACTGTCCCTGAGTCTGGTGGTTTTAGACCTGAAAATGTCTCTGAGTCTGGTGGTTTTAGACCTGAAACTGTCCCTGAGTCTGGTGGTTTTAGTCCTGAAACTGTCCCTGAGTCTGGTGGTTTTAGACCTGAAACTGTAACTGAGTCTGGTGGTTTTAGTCCTGAAACTGTCCCTGAGTCTGGGGGTTTTAGTCCTCAAACTGTCTCTGAGTCTGGTGGTTTTAGTCCTGAAACTTTCCCTGAGTCTGGTGGTTTTAGTCCTGAGACTTTCTCCGAGTCTGGAGGTTTTAGTCCTGAAACTGTCTCTGAGTCTGGAGGTTTTAGTCCAGAAACTGTCTCTGAGTCTGGTGGTTTTAGTCCTGATGCTGTCTCTGAGTCTGGTGGTTTTAGTCCTGAAACTGTCTCTGAGTCTGGTGGTTTTAGTCCTGAAACTGTCTCTGAGTCTGGTGGTTTTAGTCCTGAGACTTTCTCCGAGTCTGGAGGTTTTAGTCCTGAAACTGTCTCTGAGTCTGCTGGTTTTAGTCCTGATGCTGTCTCTGAGTCTGGTTGTTTTAGCCCTGAAACTGTCTCTGAGTCTGGAGGTTTTAGTCCAGAAACTGTCTCTGAGTCTGGTGGTTTTAGTCCTGATGCTGTCTCTGAGTCTGGTGGTTTTAGTCCTGAAACTGTCTCTGAGTCTGGTGGTTTTAGTCCTGAAACTGTCCCTTAGTCTGGTTGTTTTAGTCCTGAAACTGTCCCTGAGTCTGGTGGTTTTAGTCCTGAAACTGTCCCTGAGTCTGGTGGTTTTAGTCCTGAAACTGTCCCTGAGTCTGGTGGTTTTAGTCCTGAAACTGTCTCTGAGTCTGGTGGTTTTAGACCTGAAACTGTCCCTGAGTCTGGTGGTTTTTATCCTGAAACTGTCCCTGAGTCTGGTGGTTTTAGTCCCAATGCTGTCTCTGAGTCTGGTGGTTTTAGACCTGAAACTGTCCCTGAGTCTGGTGGTTTTAGACCTGAAACTGTCCCTGAGTCTGGTGGTTTTAGTCCCGATGCTGTCTCTGAGTCTGGTGGTTTTAGACCTGAAACTGTCCCTGAGTCTGGTGGTTTTAGTCCTGAAACTGTCCCTGAGTCTGGTGGTTTTAGACCTGATGCTGTCGCTGAGTCTGGTGGTTTTAGACCTGATGCTGTCCCTGAGTCTGGTGGTTTTAGACCTGATGCTGTCTCTGAGTCTGGTGGTTTTAGACCTGAAACTGTCCCTGAGTCTGGTGGTTTTAGACCTGAAACTGTCTCTGAGTCTGGAGGTTTTAGTCCTGAAACTGTCTCTGAGTCTGGTGGTTTTAGACCTGAAACTGTCCCTGAGTCTGGTGGTTTTAGACCTGAAACTGTCTCTGAGTCTGGTGGTTTTAGTCCTGAAACTGTCTCTGAGTCTGGAGGTTTTAGCCCTTAAACTGTCCCTGAGTCTGGTGGTTTTAGTCCTGAAACTGTCTCTGAGTCTGGAGGTTTTAGCCCTTAAACTGTCCCTGAGTCTGGTGGTTTTAGTCCTGAAACTGTCCCTGAGTCTGGTGGTTTTAGTCCTAATGCTGTCCCTGAGTCTGGTGGTTTTAGACCTGAAACTGTCCCTGAGTCTGGTGGTTTTAGACCTGAAACTGTCCCTGAGTCTGGTTATTTTAGACCTGAAACTGTAACTGAGTCTGGTGGTTTTAGTCCTGAAACTGTCCCTGAGTCTGGTGGTTTTAGACCTGATGCTGTCCCTGAGTCTGGTGGTTTTAGACCTGAAACTGTAACTCAGTCTGGTGGTTTTAGTCCTGAAACTGTCCCTGAGTCTGGTGGTTTTAGACCTGAAACTGTAACTGAGTCTGGTGGTTTTAGTCCTGAAACTGTAACTGAGTCTGGTGGTTTTAGTCCTGAAACTGTACCTGAGTCTGGTGGTTTTAGACCTGATGCTGTCCCTGAGTCTGGTGGTTTTAGTCCTGAAACTGTCTCTGAGTCTGGTGGTTTTAGACCTGAAGCTGTCCCTGAGTCTGGTGGTTTTAGACCTGAAACTGTCTCCGAGTCTGGTGGGTTTAGTCCTGAAACTGTCCCTGAGTCTGGTGGTTTTAGTCCTGAAACTGTCTCTGAGTCTGCTGGTTTTAGTCCTGAAACTGTCTCTGAGTCTGGTGGTTTTAGTCCTGAAATTGTATCTGAGTCTGGTGGGTTTAGTCCTGAAACTGTCTCTGGGTCTGGTGGTTTTAGACCTGATGCTGTCCCTGAGTCTGGTGGTTTTAGACCTGAAACTGTCCCTGAGTCTGGTGGTTTTAGTCCTGAAACTGTCCCTGAGTCTGGTGGTTTTAGTCCTGATGCTGTCCCTGAGTCTGGTGGTTTTAGTCCTGAAACTGTCCCTGAGTCTGGTGGTTTTAGACTTGAAACTGTCCCTGAGTCTGGTGGTTTTAGACCTGAAAATGTCTCTGAGTCTGGTGGTTTTAGACCTGAAACTGTCCCTGAGTCTGGTGGTTTTAGACCTGAAACTGTCCCTGAGTCTGGTGGTTTTAGACCTGAAACTGTAACTGAGTCTGGTGGTTTTAGTCCAGAAAACTGTCCCTGAGTCTGGTGGTTTTAGACCTGAAACTGTAACTGAGTCTGGTGGTTTTAGTCCTGAAACTGTCCCTAAGTCTGGGGGTTTTAGTCCTCAAACTGTCTCTGAGTCTGGTGGTTTTAGTCCTGAAACTTTCCCTGAGTCTGGTGGTTTTAGTCCTGAGACTTTCTCCGAGTCTGGAGGTTTTAGTCCTGAAACTGTCTCTGAGTCTGGAGGTTTTAGTCCAGAAACTGTCTCTGAGTCTGGTGGTTTTAGTCCTGATGCTGTCTCTGAGTCTGGTGGTTTTAGTCCTGAAACTGTCTCTGAGTCTGGTGGTTTTAGTCCTGAAACTGTCTCTGAGTCTGGTGGTTTTAGTCCTGAGACTTTCTCCGAGTCTGGAGGTTTTAGTCCTGAAACTGTCTCTGAGTCTGCTGGTTTTAGTCCTGATGCTGTCTCTGAGTCTGGTGGTTTTAGCCCTGAAACTGTCTCTGAGTCTGGAGGTTTTAGTCCAGAAACTGTCTCTGAGTCTGGTGGTTTTAGTCCTGATGCTGTCTCTGAGTCTGGTGGTTTTAGTCCTGAAACTGTCTCTGAGTCTGGTGGTTTTAGTCCTGAAACTGTCCCTTAGTCTGGTTGTTTTAGTCCTCAAACTGTCTCTGAGTCTGGTGGTTTTAGACCTGAAACTCTCCCTGAGTCTGGTGGTGTTAGTCCTCAAACTGTCCCTGAGCCTAGTGGTTTTAGTCCTCAAACTGTCCCTGAGTCTGGTGGTTTTAGTCCTGAAACTGTCTCTGAGTCTGGTGGTTTTAGTCCTTAAACTGTCTCTGAGTCTGGTGGTTTTAGTCCTGAAACTGTCCCTGAGCCTAATGGTTTTAGTCCTCAAACTGTCCCTGAGCCTAATGGTTTTAGACCTGAAACTGTCCCTGAGTCTGGTGGTTTTAGACCTGAAACTGTCCCTGAGTCTGGTGGTGTTAGTCCTCAAACTGTCCCTGAGCCTAATGGTTTTAGTCCTCAAACTGTCCCTGAGTCTGGTGGTTTTAGTCCTTAAACTGTCTCTGAGTCTGGTGGTTTTAGTCCTGAAACTGTCCCTTAGGCTGGTGGTTTTAGACCTGAAACTGGTGGTGATTAGACCATGTCAGGTCCTCAGTGATGTGGATACAGAGGAACCTGAAGCTGCTGACCCTCTCCACCGTAGTCCCATTGATGGCGATGGGGGCGTGTCCCTCTCTCTGCTGCTTCCTGTAATCCACAATCAGCACTTTGGTTTTACTGACGTTGAGATGGAGGTTGTTATCCTGGCACCAAGATGTCAAGATGTCAGATTGTTTGCTGTGTTGGTGAAACACATAGTTTAGTAATTATGTATGACAAGTTTCACGTGTCCTCAAACAGACAACAGAGGAAACAAAGACAGATTCATGTGACGTTACGGTTTGTCGTGTTGTGAAAGAAGGTCAAGTCACCAGAGTTAGTAAAGGCGTCCATCAGGGCTCACGCTGGGTCCTCCATAACAGTTTAAACATGTCTCCTTTAATGTTCAAAATGCTCTTTATGTCTGTCATACTGCCTGAGCTGCAGCTCCTCTTTTCACCCTCTGTCTGAAACCAGGGCTGATTACCCAGATATTTCCGCTTTAGAAAATGATGAACCTGAATAAAGTGGTTGTTTTTCACCTAGTTGTATTGGTATTTAAATGTTATGTTGAAATATATTGCTGTTTTGTGAGAATTTAAAGTCAAACTAAGAGGGCCGAGGACGTTTCCCTGAGGAACTCCATCATTAATTTCTCCAGTTTCTGCGTCATATATCGAGTGTACTTATAGTGATGTGTTTCTATGATTATATTCTTTAAATGTCTATTGAACTCACCGTGTTTCCTCAACAGAGAGTCTGGACGTCTCCGAGCTCGATGACTTCTTCCTGAAGCACAACCATGACGACGACGGTCACCCGGGAACCATCGCAGAATACCTGCAGCGCAGCGACACCGCCATCATTTACCCAGAAGCCCCGGAGGAGCTGATGCGCGTGGGAACACCTGAGGCCGCCGGGCAGGACGAGAGCGAGCACGGTGAGGCCTGGAACAATGATTATTACAGTGAAGAACAAATACAAATATGTAAATGTAAATAACAGCAATACAGGCACAGGCAATATGACTGTTAAACACCTGAACTGTTGAAACAACATCCATAACATTCATCTGCTAATTAGTAATTATGTATCTATGTATCTAATATATCATTCTAATAGCTTGCATATAGACTCTTATTTCACTATTTCACTTTGTGTATTTACTTTTTAATATTTACTTGCACTATATGTTTCTGTTTATCTGTGTTATTGTGTTGGAGAAGCCTGTGACCATAACTAATCTGAAGCTATGTTCGTATGACAAAATAAAGAACCTTGAACCATCTAAATAAAAACTGTAAATAACAACAACCATCTAAATACAAAAAATGAAAACTGTAAATAACAACAACCATCTAAATAAACAACAACCATCTAAATAAAAACTGTACATAACAACAACCATCTAAATACAAACAATTCAAACTGTAAATAACAACAACCATCTAAATAAACAACAGTCATCTAAATTAAAACTGTCAATAACAACAACCATCTAAATACAAACTGTAAATAACAACAACAATTTAAATACAAAGTGTAAATAACAACAACAATCTGAATACAAACTGTAGTAACAACAACCATCTAAATACAAACTGTAAATAACAGCAACCATCTAAATCAAGGGTGTCCAAACTACGGCCCGGGGGCCAAATGCGGCTCGTGGACCATTTTGAGACGGCCCTCAGCCAATTAAAAAAGTATAATATGGCTCTCAAATGAAACTTGTGCTTGTCTTATATTGTACTTCTTAAATGTAAAAATGTATTACACAGTAGTATTCATTTGTTAATAAGCCCACTTTTAAAATAAATTGACTCAATTCAAGTTGGAAACATTTTCTATAAAGAAAAAAGCCCAAAGACCTGTCCACATAACAAGCTTGAAATACACGCTTGATATTTCTCCTTGCTATCATCAATCTGATCAGCTGATGAGGCTCACAGCTCCATTTAGTGAGCGGCCCAACCCTTCGTATCTGTTTCTGTCTGTGGCCCTCGGTGAAAAAAGTTTGGATCTAAATAAAAACTGTAAATAACAACAACCATCTAAATAAAAACGGATCCCCCCCCCAGATCTCCTCTCAGGGTCGGCGGACGACTTCTCGGCGATGCTCACCTGTCCGTACTGCGATCGAGGATACAAGCGCCTCTCGTCTCTGAAGGAACACATCAGGTACCGACATGAGAGCCACCAGGAGAGAGAGAGCTTCACCTGCCCGACCTGCAGCGACACCTTCAGCCACCAAGCTCACCTGGAGCGTCACATGACCAACCACCGACCAACCACAGAGCAGGTACACACACACACACACACACACACCTGGAGCGTCACTTGACCAACCACCGACCAACCACAGAGCAGGTACACACACACACACACACACACCTGGAGCGTCACATGACCAACCACCGACCAACCACAGAGCAGGTACACACACACACACTCACAGTTAGGGTTATCATCAGTAATCTGATAACGAGACACTCTCAGTCAATTACCCAGTTACCCCCCATGACGAGACTCAGTCACCTGCCCCCCCCCACCTGCCCCCCCCAGACGGCTTTAAACGATGTAATCCCATAAACACCTTAATCTGTGTCCTGCAGTCACTCTGTTAAACACACACTCTAAACACACACTCTGCACACACGCGCTGCACACACACTCTGCACACACGCGCTGCACACACACTCTGCACACACGCACTGCACACACGCGCTGCACACACACTCTGCACACACACTCTGCACACACACTCATAAAGTCTGCTCCTTAAAGGTGACATGAGGATGAAACACAGATCTGTGTGTACATCATATTATAATGACACTGTTCAGGTCTCAGTGTCCCGGGCAGAGGACATGTCCCCCTGCGTCCTCTAAACACTCAGAGGACATGTCCCCCTGCATCCTCTAAACACTCAAAGGACATGTCCCCCTGCATCCTCTAAACACTCAGAGGACATGTCCCCCTGCGTCCTCTAAACACTCAAAGGACATGTCCCCCTGCGTCCTCTAAACACTAAGAGGACATGT
>CM070482.1:182500-190000 GCA_036324585.1 Champsocephalus esox
ATTGCCTGATTGATTGATTGACTGATTGACTGCTTGATTGATTGACTGACTGACTGATTGACTGACATCAATCAGTCAGTTGACTGATTGGCTGATTGACTGACTGACTGATTGACTGACTGATTGATTGACTGATTGACTGATTGATTGACTGATTGACTGATTGATTGATTGACTGATTGACTGATTGACTGATGCTGATTGATTGACTGATTGATTGATTGACTGATTGACTGATTGATTGACTGATTGATTGATTGACTGATTGACTGATTGATTGACTGATTGATTGATTGACTGATTGACTGATTGATTGATTGACTGATTGACTGACTGATTGACTGATTGATTGACTGATTGACTGACTGATTGACTGATTGACTGATTGATTGATTGACTGATTGATTGATTGACTGATTGACTGATTTGTTGTTGTTTCAGGGGAGAAACCCTACGAGTGCTCTCACTGTAAGAAGAGGTTCTCTCACTCCGGGTCCTACAGCTCCCACATCAGCAGTAGGAAGTGCATCGGCTTGATCTCGCGGACCGGATCCAAACCTGGATCCAGACCCGGGTCCTCCCACAGCTCCAGCACCTCCTCCCCGGGGAGCCCGGCCCTCGCTCAGCTGAGACACAAGCTGGAGTCCCGGGGGCCCCTGGAGCATCGGGGGCCCTTGGAGCCCCCCGACCAGCAGCCGGATATCAAGGCCGAGCCGCTGGACTTCAACGAGTACCGGCTCCTGATGGCCCAACACGGGTTTGGGGGTCCGGGGGTCTACTTGAACGGGGGGGTCCATAGCTCCTCCCAGAACCCCCTGCTGGGCCTGGGGGGCCGGGGGGGGCTGGACCTGCTGGGCCTGGGTAACCTGTGCGAAGTCCAGAAGGTGCTCCAGATCGTGGACAACACGGTGACCCGGCAGAAGGTGGACGGGAACCCGGAGGAGGTCCAGAAGCTCCGGGCCTACATGAAGGAGCTGGGGGCCCAGATGGAGGGGGGGGGCAGCCCCACCAAGACCATCATGGACTTCACGCTGCAGAAGGTGAACGAGGCCAGGAACCTCATCGAGTCCAAGAGGAACTTCAAGAAGGAGAAGCCCAGCCACTTGGGGGGGGGGATCCAGATGGGCAGAACCACTTCCTGTTCTGCTGTCAGTTCTGTAAGCAGGCCTTCCCAGGGCCCATCCCGCTGCACCAGCACGAGCGGTACCAGTGCCACAAGAACCAGGAGATCCAGGCGGTGCTGCAGCCGGACAGCAGCCCCCCCGAGGGGTCCACCACCGAGACTGCCACCAGCCCCCC
Source organism: Champsocephalus esox (assembly GCA_036324585.1). NCBI lineage: Eukaryota > Metazoa > Chordata > Actinopteri > Perciformes > Channichthyidae > Champsocephalus > Champsocephalus esox. Next base: position 183,800 of record CM070482.1, read on the forward strand.
CCACCCCTTCAAAGACCTGGTCTCTCTGCTGAGGAACTACTTTGCACTGAACAGCAATCCCAGCCCAGACCAGCTGTTCCAGATCTCCCTCGCTGTGGGGCTCCCGCAGGACTTTGTGAGGGAGTGGTTCTCCCAGTGGAGGAACCAGAACCAGCAGGGGGGGGGTCTGAAGAGAAAGTCCCCGACCCCAGACCTCTGCCGGTCCCCCATGATGCACTTCACTAACGGAGATGCCTCCCATAGACTCAGTAAGACCTCCAGGCCGACCGGGGGGGATTCTCTGGACCCCCGGAGGACCGACACTCCCTCCCCCCTCAACCTGTCCTCGACCTCCTCAAAGACCTCCTACACCCCCAACAGCCTGGCCTCAGATGACCCCCCTGGGGACTCCCCCCTCGACCTGTCGCTGCCCAAACACCTGGTCCAGAAGCTGCTGTCAAAGAGGCCCCGGGTCAACGGGTTCAGTGAGGACCTGGTCCACATCAAGAAGGAGGTCTCGGAGGGGGGCTCCAGTCCCCTGTTCGGGATTAACCTGTTCTCCGGAGGCCCGGTCTACTCCTCGCTGCACCCCCACAGAGCGTTCCCTCCGCCCAGCTTCCTCTCCGCGGCCCAGGTCCCGGGCCTCAGCTCGTACCCAGGTCTGGACCCCCTGAGCTTCATGCCCCACATGGCCTACAGCTTCAGCTCCTTCAACGACATCCAGCAGAGGAGGAAGTACCAACGGAAACCTGGGTTCCAGGTAAACCAGATCTCAGATAGTGTCCTCACAGATCAGTGTTAGAACCGGGTCTCAAGTACACGGTCCGGGTTGCTGTTGTTTACTCGCATGTACGTGCGAAAACTGACATTACATACACTCAGTTAATGTAAGGAAAGGTTTAAATCACATTTCAATCAATTCTCCAAGTTTTATCCGACCACTGAAGACCATGAGGGCCACAGAGACCCTGATGAGGTCATAGATCAGGGTGGGGGTGTAAGGGTCCTAACAACCCCCAACAAACTCTTTAAACATGTTGTTTACAAATGTTTCAAATACTAAAGTTCCAAGATATTAATAGGAGACACAGTATAGGTTTCTTCTGAACACAAGTTTCGCTTCACCAGATCTTCAGTGTGTGGTTCATTAAGAGAGACTCTATATGAGGGTATCTCTGGGACCACAGATACACTGTGTTGTTGTTGATCAACCTCCTTAAACACCTGTTGTTCACCTTCATCTCCACCAGCCAGCCCCCATATGTCCCCCCTGTTTTAGGGACTTACCTTTAAGCTCTGTCCAGACTGTGGATCAGGGGGGGGTGGTCAGGTGTGGGATTATCAGGAACTAAAGGGTGTGTGTGTGCGTGCCTGTGTGTGCGTGCCCGTGCCTGTGTGTGTGTGTGTGTGTGTGTGTGTGTGTGTGTGCGTGTGCCTGTGTGTGTGTGTGCGTGTGTGTGTGCGTGTGTGTGTGTGTGTGTGTGTGTGTGTGTGTGTGTGCAGGTGGAGTTTCCTGACGGGGACTTCCTGCTGGACGATGTGTCGGACAGGAAGCTGAAGAAGACAGAAAGCGGTACGTACGCCTGTGAGCTCTGCGACAAAACATTCCAGAAGACCAGTTCCCTCCTCAGACACAAATATGAGCACACAGGTATATATCCCACACACTTATATTACTTTTTGATATACCTGATATGCTATTATAACTTCTTCTACCGTCTGATATCCCATCCACACTTATTATTGGCCGGTACTGTTTTTAAAAGAACATTTAAAAATATGTCAGAAAATAAACATTACAGTACAATTAAAACAAAATCTTATTTGCAAAGATACATTCTGCATATCTGTAGAAAAAAACAGAAACATTAAACTTAGACACAATAACAACAGCTGCCTGTAGAGAGCCTGGACCAGAACCTGCGTCCACGTGTGTGGTTGTGGAATTAATGGACGTGCCGTTGTGCGATTGCGAGAGTCCTGGCAACGCAATCATTTACAAGCTCTTCAACTACAACCCTAATTATATTTTAAAACATTTTAGAAGGCCTCACGAAATACTTTAATGTAAATTAAAATGTAAATGTGAAGGGATGTGTGTACTGTGGTGATTACATTATTCACCCACGGATCTATGGGTTGGGGTATTGTTCCGCACGGACAGTTTAGTTAACCGGACTTCCTGTTGATGTGAAATACGAAGACATTGTGCTTGCTTTTCTCTTAGGAGGTCGTCACATAACGGCGTTGTAACACACGGTTCGGCTGCATTGCATACTACACATCTGCCGTAGTTCTGTATGTATAGAGCCCTGCTGAGAAGACTTCCAGACAAACAGGAGGAACTGCCGCCGCAACTGAATACGTGACGTGGATCATAAATATATCAGCAATTCAACAAAATCTTCAATCTCTCTTCACAATATGCGTCTCCTCGCAGCTTCAACACTAATTCAGCTGACTTTTATATTTGATCCAATCGGTATATTGGTATATTTACACCATAAGGGTGCACAGCTGATAGAAAGGGACACCTGGTGGTTAAAGCACGTTATTGAAATGTATTATTTGTATAATTAGATATTAATAGGAGACACAGACAGACAAACTAATAAGGCTTTATTTAAACATTAAAGAATACTTTAGGTTAAGGTCTTATTTTGATAAGAAAAGAGCTTTGGGGGTATAAATAGTAAGCCTGACAAAGTACTCATATATTGCTTTCCTGCAATGTTAACTACTGCATGTTTAAGCACCTATTTTAACTGACACATATGTATTCTACTCTTATAAGATGTATGTAGATAATATAAGACATGTGCAGAATGACGGTTTAATGGTGGAGGTAGACACATTGATAGATGTCTTGTGATGCACTGTTGAGGAACCTGCGACCCAAGTTCTTCATCTCCGACCGTGTCAGGTATTGAACAATCAATAAATAAAGAACACAGAACTGTTGAATATAAAACACAGCATTTGTGTGATTATACTAAATGATTTACAAATAAACACCACTGCATATTTAACTGTTACACATGCTGATGTAACGCAAATGTTCCAACTTGGGATCAATAAAGTATATCTTAAGCTGATCGATGGCTGCTGCCAGATTCGCCTCTGAACTTTGATAAGTGCATGTTTCAGGCTCATCAATGAACGACAGGGGTCACAGACATGAGACCAGCTGTTACATAAAGCTCTTCTGACCTTAGCTGGCGTGTGGGTATATATTAATGCTGCCCATGATGGGCACAAGCCATTTACACCCATTTATTAATTATATGTTTTAAATGTGAGTGTTTCCTGTCCCCTGAACCTCCAGGGATGTACACAGTTTAATACTGGCAACTTCTTATTATGGGAAATACGAAAACGTCTTTTAAAACTACATCTCTCAGCAGAGACGTGCCATAGATAGAGAACATGTTGCGAAACACAATAGCCAGCATGTGTAGTTCTGGGGACGGGGTGGGGGAGGGGGGACGCGGTGGACCTGTTCAAATCCAGTTTGGACAGTCTGCCGTGGTTCCATCCCATTTCAAGTCCTGTTCGAGGCTGCAGGTATATATATACATATACAGTATTCATTAATGCAGGTATATATATTTATATATATATATATATATATATATATACATATACAGTATTCATTACTGCGGGTATATATATATTAGGGCTGTCAAGTTAACGCGCTAATAATGCGTTAATGCAAAAAAAATTAACACCACTAATTATTTGAACGCGATTAACGCATGTGTATTTTTTTTCCTCGGCCGCCCAGTAGTTTCAGAGCGCATCGAGTTTAAAAAAATTCTCCTCCAACGTCCCGCTGTCTGCTTCCTGCATCAAGTCAAGTGCTCGGCGCAGTTGTGGTGAAATGTCGCTCCTCTGTTTTCATTTAAACAGCTCCTTACATCCGTTAGCGCTAGCAGCCAGATGCTAACAACAACAATGCACGTAAGGTCTCTCTCTCGCTCGCTCGGTCCACACGAAACACACACCCTCCCGGTCCTCCCGATGGCCAGTCGGTGCCTGCCGGTGAGCGTGGAAGTGTGGTCCGCCACAAGCGGGCGGCAGGAGTGGGGCTGTCAGCATCAGCTTGTAGACTGTATTTTAAACTCGATGCTCTGAAACTACTGGGCGGCCGAGGAAAAAAAATACACATGCGTTAATCGCGTTAAAATAATTAGTGGCGTTAATTTTGTTTGCGTTAACGCGTTAACTTGACAGCCCTAATATATATATATATATATATACAGTATTCATTACTGCAGGTATATATATATATATACACTGAACAGAAATATAAACGCAACACTTTTGTTTTTGCTCCCATCTTTCATGAGATGAACTCAAAGATCTAAAACATTTTCTGTAAACACAAAATAACCATTTCTCTCAAACATTGTTCACAAATCTGAAAAAATGTGTGACAGTGAGCACTTCTGCTTTGCCGAGAGAATCCACCCCACTCACAGGTGTGGCATATCAAGATGCTGATTGGACAGCATGGTTATTGCACAGGTGTGCCTTAGGCTGGCCACAATAAAAGGCCACTCTGAAACGTGCAGTTTTGCTTTATTGGGGGGGGTCTGGGGGGGTCCGAAGACCAGGCAGCATCTGGTGTGAGGGGTAGGGGTAGGGTTAGGGTAGGGTTGTGAATCGAGTGGCCCATGGTGGTGGGGTTATGGTATGGGCAGGCGTATGTAATGGACGACGAACACAGGCCACTGGATTCACACAGCCGCTGACTCCCACAATGGGGTTGGTGTGCAGCGGCCTGCGAGCCGCGCCGCCACGCAGCGGCCGCTTGTCCTTCAGAAAGCAGGGTTTCATAAACTGTTTTTTTTATGTTTTGAATCTGGATATTCCTGTTTGTATTTGGATGCTTTATGTTTTACACGTATTATATTATATGTAGTGTGTGTTCGGTGCTGCCCCCAACCTGTGTGTGTGTGTGAGATCTGTACTATAACACCTGTGTGTGTGTGTGTGTGTGTGTGTGTGTGTGTGTGTGTGTGTGTGTGTGTGTGTGTGTGTGTGTGTGTGTGTGTGTTGCAGGAAAGCGCCCCCACCAGTGTGAGATCTGCCAGAAGGCGTTCAAACACAAACACCACCTGATCGAGCACGCCCGCCTGCACTCCGGAGAGAAACCCTACCAGTGTGATAAGTGCGGGAAGAGGTTCTCCCACTCGGGGTCCTACTCGCAGCACATGAACCACCGATACTCCTACTGCAAGAGGGAGGCGGAGGAGAGGGAGGCCGCCGGGGGGGCGGAGGACAACCAGCTGATGATGAGGAGGGTCCTCCTGCAGGGGGGGGCAGGGTACCTTCACCCACAGGAACCACCACAGGAACCACAGGAACCAGGTCTCAGTGGTCCCCTGCAGGGGGGAGGATACCCAGAGGAACCAGGTCTCAATGGTCTCCTGCAGGGGGGAGGATACCCAGAGGAACCAGGTCTCAATGGTCTCCTGCAGGGGGGAGGATACCCAGAGGAACCAGGTCTCGATGGTCTCCTGCAGGGGGGAGGATACCCAGAGGAACCAGGTCTCAATGGGGAGGACAGACGGGAGGCAAGTTTCAGGGAGGGAGGCGAGGAAGAGGAGGGAGGCGAGGAAGAGGAGGATGGAGGCAAAGACTCACTGAGGGACGAGAGTTCAGGCGACGGGAAGACGGACGGGAGGTCGGACCAGGAGGACTGAGAGAGAGAGAATATGCTTTTATTCTGAAGGGGCTGTACAGGAAGCGAGGGGAGCAGAGAGAGAGGAGACTTTCTTCTGTAACTGAACGGTCGTTAGAGTTCATCTCTTTATTCACAGAAAGGAGATATCAGGAACCAGAACTGAAGAACGTGTTGTTTGTGTTTCTCAAGCCGTCTAACAGGAAGACCTCCGGCTCGGAGATTAACACGTCCACGAGAGGCTTGGTGGCAGGACTCTGAAGACAGTTAGAAAGCTCACACGCTAATATCTGCTTGGCTCGTATGAACATGAAACTGGTTCCAGGTCTGATCATGAAACTGGTTCCAGGTCTGAACATGAAACTGGTTCCAGGTCTGAACATGAAACTGGTTCCAGGTCTGATCATGAAACTGGTTCCAGGTCTGAACATGAAACTGGTTCCAGGTCTGAACATGAAACTGGTTCCAGGTCTGATCATGAAACTGGTTCTAGGTCTGAACATGAAACTGGTTCCAGGTCTGAACATGAAACTGGT
>CM070482.1:195000-205000 GCA_036324585.1 Champsocephalus esox
AGACAGATCTCTCAGGTCTTCAGGGACTGGTCAGCTTCCTGTCCCCAGAGTCAGATCTCTCAGGTCTTCAGGGACTGGTCAGCTTCCTGTCCCCAGAGACAGATCTCTCAGGTCTTCAGGGACTGGTCAGCTTCCTGTCCCCAGAGTCAGATCTCTCAGGTCTTCAGGGACTGGTCAGCTTCCTGTCCCCAGAGACAGATCTCTCAGGTCTTCAGGGACTGGTCAGCTTCCTGTCCCCAGAGACAGATCTCTCAGGTCTTCAGGGACTGGTCAGCTTCCTGTCCCCAGAGACAGATCTCTCAGGTCTTCAGGGACTGGTCAGCTTCCTGTCCCCAGAGACAGATCTCTCAGGTCTTCAGGGACTGGTCAGCTTCCTGTCCCCAGAGACAGATCTCTCAGGTCTTCAGGGACGGGTCAGCTTCCTGTCCCCAGAGACAGAACTGAACATGGAGAAGCAGCGTTCAGTTATCATGCTCCAAACATCTGGAGCTAGCTCCCAGAAACCTGCAGGTCCGCTGCGACTCTGACTGCTTTCAGATCCAGGCTGAAGACGTTCCTCTTTGTCGCTGCTTCTCATTGAACTGTTCACATCTCAGACTCACTGTCACTTTATCTTTTAATGTTTATTTGATTAGCTTTTGTTTTAAATGTCTGATTTGAAATGCCATTTTGAATGTCTTTGTTTTTGTAAAGCACTTTGAATTGCCTTGTGTTGAAAGGTGCTGTATAAATAACACACACAGTCACACACACACACACACACACACACACATACACACACACACACACACACACATACACACACACACACACATACACACACACACACACACACACACACACACACACACACACACACACACACACACACACATGATGTTTAAAGCATTTATCTTATTGACCTTTGACCTGTGCTGGACTCTGGGATCTGGTCTATCTGAAGGCTCTGTGACCTTTGACCTGTGCTGGACTCTGGGATCTGGTCTATCTGAAAGCACCGGCCCGTTGCCTGGTCCAGTTAGATGCTGCGTATCACAGTGCTCTGAGATGTGTGACAGACTGTAAAGCGCTGACTCATCACTGCCCCCTGTGTACCGAGGCAGGTCTACCATCACTCTCTGTACGGAGGCTCAGTCTCTGGTACACGTTCATCTGTAAAGCTTTGTGGGTAAACTCCCGTATTATATCTGCTCTCTGATCACACTGAGAGCAGCAAGCAGCTACTGTCTGAGGTCACATGATGTGGTCTTGTTAGATGAGCCGAGAGCAAGGACTGTCTCAGGTGAGACAGCTGTTCTGAGCAGCTCCACTTGCTGGAACAATCTTCAGCAGGAACTGAAACTGAGCGTCTCGTTCCTCTGCATGTCTTAGAGCTAGGCTAAATGAAATGCTTGCTGATACAATGGGCACTTGTGAATGTCTGTAACTACGTATCCTGTAAATATAATGTATGATGTCCTTTATTGTTTCATGCTTCATGTGGAACCTGTTTGCTGCAGGTCTGCCTGAGAAAGAGATCTATGATCTCAGGGACCAATCTGGATAAATAAAGGTTTGAGATGAAATGAAAGAGAGAGAACCAAATGCACTGTACAAACAATCAAAAGATGTTATTGTCAATTTAGGGTAGCACGTCTCTGTGTGTTTAATGAAGTATCCAGATACTACAGAAAGAGTAGTAATACTACACAGTGAAATACGTTATCACAGGAAGTCTTTAAATACTTGAGTATTAACTTGAAGTATTGTTAATAATAGTACTCATTATGACCTTTATATTTATATTCTGTATATCTTATATAGAGTTTAGACCTCTGAATATATGACCGTATTACTCGTATTACTCAGAATATGTATAAAAGTATATCATTTAAAATGTTAAATGTTCATTTTAAATGTTGTTTCATATTTAAGTACTTTTGTAATTATTTACAATGTTTGTATGTTCCCAACTTGTTATAAATATAACATATTAATATGTATCTATGTAACAGTTATTTTAAAAATTAAATGCATTTACGTGATGACAATAGCATTGGGTTAAGTTGTATTTTTTCAGATTGTATTAAAATAAATATATTGAAATGTAAAGCGTCATAGACGACGTGATGACGCAGGAGAGGAGACGTCATCACGTAAGAGGACGCAGATGGAGGTGAGTCTCTGCTCCATGAGGGGCTCCAGCGGTTTACTGTTTATTACTTTACTGTTTACTAGTTTACTTGTACAAACAACCGGGAAGGGGCTCCGGTTCCCCGGGAGGTTGGTTCCTGTTACCGGAAGCCGGTTAGCCAGACAGTGGAGGAGAGCTAGCTGCTAACGGAGCTAACGGAAGTAAACACAGCAGCGTGGAGAATACCTCCACCCGTCCCACAGACGGGATATCCACATGCCGCAGGACAGAGCCACAGGCAGCTTGGTGTTAGGGGGAAGCGGGCACCACACAGTCCCACAGACGGGATATCCACATGCCGCAGGACAGAGCCACAGGCAGCTTGGTGTTAGGGGGAAGCGGGCACCACACAGTCCCACAGACGGGATATCCACATGCCGCAGGACAGAGCCACGGGCAGCTTGGTGTTAGGGGGAAGCGGGCACCACACAGTCCTACAGACGGGATATCCACATGCCGCAGGACAGAGCCACAGGCAGCTTGGTGTTAGGGGGAAGCGGGCACCACACAGTCCTACAGATGAACACGTTGTAATAATCACAAAGTTACACAATTGACTCAATACAGATCCTGTAACAGTGGGACTCGGGGCCCTTTCTCATTTCATCAAACCCCCCTCCTCGACTCCTCGGCCCTCCGGTAGTGACATCAGTATCATGGCTGCCACCTAGGGACTTCCGGGTCCTTTCACTCCTAGAGGAAGGGTCCTCATAAGCCGCGTTCGCACTGCGGTACTTTTCCCACAAAGGTTCATGCGAACTTAGTTCATGCTCGCGTTCACACCAAAAAGAGCCGGGACTAAAAGTAGTTCATGCGAACCTTTGGACCCGCTCCAAAGTCAGAAAAGAGCTATGTGTCTGATTGGCTGGCGGATTGCAAACCACGCCCCGTCACACTCACAAAGAGTGTTGTGAAGCCGCCATTTTATTATCCTCGCATTAGCATTATTAGCATTAGCATTATTAGCATTAGCCCAGCGCAGAAACGCAGAGAGACTAACTTATGGCAACACAAAATAAAGCATGGGAGCGGTGGAGATGAGGAGGTGTCGGCGTTCTGGAGATTTACTCGGAAGGCTTCAGTAGCAGCTGCTGGGACTCCCTGCAGCTGCTACTGAAGCCTTCCCCAACTGCGGGGACTTCCGGCCGGGGACTCCGGGCGGCAGTATACGCCGTGAAGTGGGTTGCGGCCTGCCAGTAAACCCAAAGCAGAAGAAGAAGAAGTGACGTCGCGGCTTCATTTGCCTCATCCTCCCTCGGGGACTTGTTCCGGTGTGAACGCGATCTGAACTGAGTTCATCAGGACCAAAGAGTTCTCATGAACTAAGTTCGCATGAACCTTTGTGGGAAAAGTACCGCAGTGTGAACACGGCTAAAGTAGACGAACAAGGCTTCAGTTATCGAGACACCCCGACCCGAGGTAGAACAAAGCACAACCATGTTTTTTCATCACTTTAATATCTGTAATATTTGAAACGGATTATTGTATACAAATATTTTACTGCAAAATAAAAAAATATGGTTGATGTATGGAACCTTCCCATAACCGAAGATAGTGAACATGTAGGCTCCTCTGAAGGGCGCCATGCCAAGCTTATCACGTGTATATCTGAAATAAGGATCGGAATGTCACCGAAATATACAATCAAACACTGATACAATTTAGGCGGAAATGACATTTGAAAGGAAAAATCCAAAAGGTATGCTTATACTTTTCTGTCATGATCAAAGTCAGGAGACCACGCCCTACGTATGTGCCAAAGAGTGTTCTCTCATGAGAGCTGGGTGTGAGGGGGGGGCTGGCACCGGGGTTGCTCGTGCAGCCAGGTCTTCACGCTGCCCACGGGCCCTGGAGCTGTGACTGGGTGACCCAAAGGACACGGACCCAAGTTTAGGCAAAGAACAAGATTTAATGTAATTATGTTTGATATAATAATAAAGCCATCTTTATCATTCTTAATGCATTGATCTTTATATTTAGTTAATCTTTGAATTAGCATGGCGATAGGCCTACTGTGAGCCAATCGCCTGATTTGTTGATTGACTGATTTGTTGATTGACTGATTTGTTGATTTGTTGATTGACTGATTTGATGATTTGTTGATTGACTGATTTGTTGATTTGTTGATTGACTGATTTGTTGATTGACTGATTTGTTGATTTGTTGATTGACTGATTTGTTGATTTGTTGATTTGTTGATTTGTTGATTGACTGATTTGTTGATTTGTTGATTGACTGATTTGTTGATTTGTTGATTGGCCAGTTCTGAATAATCCGTCAATGACTTCATGAAGAACTGCAGAGATAACCAACATCCCCACCGTGTCTCTTTTAGAAACCTGTGTGTGTGTGTGTGTGTGTGCGTGTGTGTGTGTGTGTCTCTGTCTGTGTGTGTCTGTGTGTGTGTGTGTGTCTCTCTGTGTGTGTGTGTGTGTGTGTGTGTGTGTGTGTCTGTCTGTCTGTGTGTGTGTGTCTCTCTGTCTGTGTGTGTGTGTGTGTGTGTGTGTGTGTGTGTGTGTGTGTGTGCGTGCGTGTGTGTGTGTGTGTCTCTGTCTGTGTGTGTCTCTGTGTGTGTGTGTGTCTCTGTGTGTGTGTGTGTGTGTGTGTGTGCGTGCGTGTGTGTGTGTGTGTCTCTGTCTGTGTGTGTCTCTGTGTGTGTGTGTGTCTCTGTCTGTGTGTGTGTGTGTGTGTGTGTGTGTGTGTGTGTGTGTGTGTGTGTGTGTGTGTGAGTGTTAATGAATCTGCTGAATGGAGAGCAGTGTCTGAATGCAGATGGAAAGCTATTGTTCAGAAGTGAAACTCTGCAGGCACACAATAACTGATAAACCAGCGCTGATAGAGAGAGGCCATTATGAGGAGGAGGAGGAGGAGGAGGAGGACGACATCTTCTTCCTCTCACAGACATACTTGCACACACACACTCACTGAGACACACACACACACACTCACAGAGACACTCACTCACTCACACACACACACCTGAACTTGCTCCTGTGGGTATTGTCCACAGTGACCATTGCATGTATAAAAAATATGTGTAATGTGTATCTGTAAAGCGCTTTGAGCACTGGATAAGCGCTATAATACATGTAAGGAATTATTATTATTATTATACACACACACACACACACACACACACACATACTCAGACACGCACACACTCACAGACACACTCACACGCACACACACACACTCACTCGCACACATTCTTACTCACGCACACACACACACAGACACACACAGAGGGTTAACTGAGTGAATGTCAGAATGAGATCTGATGGAGACATAATGTCCTCCTTTGTGCTGAACCGGGCCAATCTATTTCCTGAATGCTTCCACAAGGGCTGACCTCTACTCAGTGAGGAGCGTGGGGGGGGCTGACCTCTACTCAGTGAGGAGCATGGGGGGGGCTGACCTCTACTCAGTGAGGAGCGTGGGGGGGGCTGACCTCTACTCAGTGAGGAGCGTGGGGGGGGCTGACCTCTACTCAGTGAGGAGCGTGGGGGGGGCTGACCTCTACTCAGTGAGGAGCGTGGGGGGGGCTGACCTCTACTCAGTGAGGAGCGTGGGGGGGGGCTGACCTCTACTCAGTGAGGAGCGTGGGGGGGGCTGACCTCTACTCAGTGAGGAGCGTGGGGGGGGCTGACCTCTACTCAGTGAGGAGCGGGGGGGGGCTGACCTCTACTCAGTGAGGAGCGTGGGGGGGGGCTGACCTCTACTCAGTGAGGAGCGTGGGGGGGCTGACCTCTACTCAGTGAGGAGCGTGGGGGGGGCTGACCTCTACTCAGTGAGGAGCGTGGGGGGGGCTGACCTCTACTCAGTGAGGAGCGTGGGGGGGGGTTGACCTCTACTCAGTGAGGAGCGTGGGGGGGGGCTGACCTCTACTCAGTGAGGAGCGTGGGGGGGGGTTGACCTCTTCTCAGTGAGGAGCGTGGGGGGGGGCTGACCTCTACTCAGTGAGGAGCGTGGGGGGGGGCTGACCTCTACTCAGTGAGGAGCGTGGGGGGGGGCTGACCTTTACTCAGTGAGGAGCGTGGGGGGGGGCTGACCTCTACTCAGTGAGGAGCGTGGGGGGGGGCTGACCTCTACTCAGTGAAGAGCGTGGGGGGGGGCTGACCTCTACTCAGTGAGGAGCGTGGGGGGGGGCTGACCTCTACTCAGTGAGGAGCTTGGGGGGGGGTGACCTCTACTCAGTGAGGAGCGTGGGGGGGGGCTGACCTCTACTCAGTGAGGAGCGTGGGGGGGGGCTGACCTCTACTCAGTGAGGAGCTTGGGGGGGGTGACCTCTACTCAGTGAGGAGCGTGGGGGGGGGCTGACCTCTACTCAGTGAGGAGCGTGGGGGGGGCTGACCTCTACTCAGTGAGGAGCGTGGGGGGGGGTGACCTCTACTCAGTGAGGAGCGTGGGGGGGGCTGACCTCTACTCAGTGAGGAGCATGGGGGGGGGGCTGACCTCTACTCAGTGAGGAGCGTGGGGGGGGGCTGACCTCTACTCAGTGAGGAGCGTGGGGGGGGCTGACCTCTACTCAGTGGGGAGCGTGGGGGGGGGCTGACCTCTACTCAGTGAGGAGCGTGGCGTGGGGGGGGCTGACCTCTAGCATGCTAACACTCAGAGCTAACCGGCTTTACACCCACGGGCCAATCAGAAACGTTGCTGTCAGAAACAAAGAGACTGTTCTGGAAGTGATATGGTCTGTGTTCACATTAGCATGCTAACACTCAGAGCTAACCTGTGCTGGAGAGAGTTTGTGAAGAAGCAGGAAGTAAAAAGGAAGTCACCTTGTGGTGAACCTGAGAGAGAAAGCGTTTGAGCTCCATCCTGTTTCAGAGAGGATCCTTGATGTGGTTTGGAACAGGATGTGGAGTTTCATCACGGCAGCATTTAGCTGAGTTTCTCCTGATGAGATCTACTCTCTCTATTCTTTCTAAACGTCGTTGTGATACCTGAGAGCTACAGCATGTGTGGAAAGGAGTGTACGAGGAGACCCTTCAGTCTTTCTGCACGAAGGCCTTCTGATGGTCTGATGGTTCTCCGCAGGCTCCCAGGGTTCTGCTGGTGGAGGCGTTTTATGGCGGTTCCCACAAACAGCTGATGGACCTCCTGCAGGAGAACCTCCCCAGCTGCTGCCTCTGCTCCCTGCCCGCCAAGAAGTGGCACTGGAGGGCGAGGACTGCAGCGCTGAGCCTCAGCCAGAGCATCCCCCCCTCGGGGTCCTACAGGTGAGACTGTGACACTGTGACATCACACTGTGCATCCCCCCCTCTGGGTCTAGCAGGTGAGACTGTGACACTGTGACATCACACTGTGCATCCCCCCCTCTGGGTCCTACAGGTAAACCTGTGTCTCTGTCCCCTCAGGGTCCTGCTCTGCAGCTCGGTGCTGAACCTGTGTGTCTCTGTCCCCTCAGGGTCCTGTTCTGCAGCTCGGTGCTGAACCTGTGTGAGCTGGTGGCTCTCAGACCGGACCTGGCCCGGCTGAAGAAGGTTCTGTACTTCCATGAGAACCAGCTGGTGTACCCGGTCCGCAAAGACCAGCAGAGAGACTTCCAGTACGGATACAACCAGGTCCTCTCGTGGTAAACAAGACCTGCACGAGGGTTTATTAGTGTCCCCTAGAGGACGCACGTCAAGCAAGACCTGTGTCTCTCTGTGAGGCGTCCTGTGTCTCTGTGTCTCTGTGAGGCGTCCTGTGTCTCTGTGAGGCGTCCTGTGTCTCTGTCTCTCTGTGAGGCGTCCTGTGTCTCTGTCTCTCTGTGAGGCGTCCTGTGTCTCTGTCTCTCTGTGAGGCGTCCTGTGTCTCTGTGAGGCGTCCTGTGTCTCTGTGTCTCTGTGAGGCGTCCTGTGTCTCTGTCTCTCTGTGAGGCGTCCTGTGTCTCTGTGTCTCTGTGAGGCGTCCTGTGTCTCTGTCTCTCTGTGAGGCGTCCTGTGTCTCTGTCTCTCTGTGAGGCGTCCTGTGTCTCTGTGAGGCGTCCTGTGTCTCTGTGAGGCGTCCTGTGTCTCTGTCTCTGTCTCTCTGTGAGGCGTCCTGTGTCTCTGTCTCTCTGTGAGGTGTCCTGTGTCTCTGTGTCTCTGTGAGGCGTCCTGTGTCTCTGTGAGGCGTCCTGTGTCTCTGTCTCTCTGTGAGGCGTCCTGTGTCTCTGTGTCTCTGTGAGGCGTCCTGTGTCTCTGTCTCTCTGTGAGGCGTCCTGTGTCTCTGTCTCTCTGTGAGGCGTCCTGTGTCTCTGTCTCTCTGTGAGGCGTCCTGTGTCTCTGTGTCTCTGTGAGGCGTCCTGTGTCTCTGTCTCTCTGTGAGGCGTCCTGTGTCTCTGTCTCTCTGTGAGGCGTCCTGTGTCTCTGTCTCTCTGTGAGGCGTCCTGTGTCTCTGTCTCTCTGTGAGGCGTCCTGTGTCTCTGTCTCTCTGTGAGGCGTCCTGTGTCTCTGTCTCTCTGTGAGGTGTCCTGTGTCTCTGTCTCTCTGTGAGGCGTCCTGTGTCTCTGTGTCTCTGTGAGGCGTCCTGTGTCTCTTCCTGTTTGACGCGGTGTCTCTTCCTGTTTGACGCGGTGTCTCTTCCTGTTTGACGCGGTGTCTCTTCCTGTTTCCTGTTAGCCTGGTGGCTGACGCGGTGGTGTTTAACTCCTCCTTCAACATGGAGTCCTTCCTCTCCTCCATCGCCTCCTTCATGAAGAAGATCCCGGACCACCGGCCCAGAGACCTGGAGCAGCTGATCCGGCCTAAATGTGAAGTCCTGTTCTTCCCGGTCCACTTCCCCGACGTCAGTGTGTGTGTGTGTGTGTGTGTGTGTGTGTGTGTGTGTGTGTGTGTGTGTGTGTGTGTGTGTGTGTGTGTGTGGTGTGTGTGTGTGTGTGTGTGTGTGGTGTGTGTGTGTGTGTGTGTGTGTGTGTGTGTGTGTGTTGTTCCTCATGTTAGTGTGTGTGTTGTTCCTCGTGTGTGTGTGTGTGTGTGTGTGTGTTGTTCCTCATGTTAGTGTGTGTGTTGTTCCTCGTGTTAGTGTGTGTGTTGTTCCTCGTGTGTGTGTGTGTGTGTGTGTTGTTCCTCATGTTAGTGTGTGTGTTGTTCCTCATGTTAGTGTGTGTGTGTTGTTCTTCATGTTAGTGTGTGTGTGTGTCTGTGTGTGTGTGTGTGTGTGTGTGTTGTTCCTCATGTTAGTGTGTGTGTGTATGTTGTTCCCCAGAGTCCTTGCAGTCTGAGTCGGGGAAACAACAGAGGGGCCGATGTTGATCGTCAGGTCAAGTGAGGGACAATCTGTTCCCTGAAGGAAAAGCAGTTCAGTTTTGTCGAGGTTGAGCTTGAGGTGGTGAGCGGACATCCAATGAGAGATGTCAGCTAGACGAGCAGAGATGCGTGCGACGACCTGGGTCTCTGAGCGGGGGAAGGGCAGGACTCATTGGGCGTCGTCAGCGTAGCAGTGGTATGAAAAACCATGCGGCTAATGACTGATCCGAGCGAGTTTGTGTACAGGGAGAAGAGGAGGGGACCAAGAACAGAGCCCTGAGGGACCCCTGTAGTTAATTGACAAGGGTCGGACTCAGACCCTCTCCAAGTGACCCTGTAGGTACGGTCTTTGAGGTATGAGGTGAGGAGGGAAAGTGCAGAGCCTGAAGCTCCAAGTTCCTGGGAGAGTGAAGGAGGATCTGATGGTTCACCGTGTCGAATGCAGCAGACAGGTCCAACAGGACGAGGACAGAGGAGAGGGAGGCTGCTTTAGTGTGCAGTTCCTCAGAGACAGCAAGGAGGGCAGTTTCTGTGGAGTGACCTGCCTTGAAACCAGACTGGTGCGGATCCAGAAGGTTGTTCTGATGGAGAGATGAACCTCTTACATGTGAACGTT